>JARVJO010000165.1:19539828-19555364 GCA_031762555.1 Cynodonichthys magdalenae | reverse complement strand
CTCATTTCACAATCCAACCTCTGGTATAATTAGCTTGTTCTAATTTGGTGCATCAAACATTCGTGGCTGTTTACTGGCTGCAAAGTAAAACATCAGACGTGACACAGAACTACTTGTTTAACTCAAAATAGTCGCATTCAATAAGAAACGATTGTTTTTTAAACCCACTTCATACACTGAACGTGCAATTATATATTAGCAACTGTAATTATGTTCAGCAGATCTGTCAAGTGTTGTATTTATTCTTCATTTAATGTAATATAAAAGCAGAAGGGTGTTGTTGAGCCTTACCAAAGATAGGGACAAATAAAAAGACACTTGTATAAGCATGGAAATAAACTTCATAATGTTTGATTGTTACTGTTAATAAAACGGCAGCATTAATAAAAGTCAGAACGTGCATTTAGGACCCCTGTAATGTTGCTCTCACGTCATTCTGTTGGTTTCACTGCGTGTTCTTGTGGTGGTTTTGTGCCATTAGGTGCCTGTTGTCTGTAATTGATTCAGCAGGGTGTCTTCACCCATTCATTTCATTATTTCTCATGTTGTGTGCTGGCTTGGCAATAAATAAAATATCCTGCTGTAACCAGGTAACAGCGATGTGAAAGGGTACATTTTAACTAAAAGCATCATTTTCTGATGCTAACCAACTATTTTTAATGCATATTATCACCCTCTGGCAATGGTAATGGGAGTGCAATAATGTTTTTACCTGTGTTAGTTCATGTGTTTGTACCTTTGGCTACATACATGAACAGAACTTACAGAAAATAATCACCTAGCCTACGCCACCTAACCACCAGCCTAATTAAAAATGGCCACCACAGCTAATCAGTCATAAAAATACATTATTTATAGATTTTTAGTACCCTTTTTACTGTTAAAAGAATCTGTCTAAGCATTTAATCATAGTGTAGAAAAACTTCTGTTTTACTGTCTGTACTTGTTTTATTTGATCTATCGGAGACCCGATGCAGACCTGGTCTTCCTCACCCGCTCCCTTTTTTTCAGAGCTCTGCAGCTTTAAGATGCTGCACAAGACTTCATTTCCCAAACCGCCCATTTTGTGTCGCAGCTGAGCAGCTAAACTGTAATGAAATCTTGGGAAACCGAGTCGACAAACAGTACCAGTGGCAATCAATGCTGGCCTGTCTTCCCACGGCAAAGCAGTAAAATGTCATTGAGCTGTTTTCGGTGGAGCAGAATCCAAGCCAGATAATCACAGTATGCACTCCGGGTAAAATTGACTCGAGTATCAAGGTCACTGTCTGTTATTCACATGCACGCAAAGATTCAAATTTAGTTTAATCACCCATCTCAGACATGAGCGCTCTCCTCTGCCACCCTTTCTGTCTCCTGTTCAGTCTTGCCAGTTTTTTGTCGCTTTATTTTGAAGTGGGACTCTTCTCTGAGCCAGTCGAGTGCGAAGATGACTAACTGCTCGGCTAATGTGATACATTTCAGCGTTGCGCTTTTTGTGCGCACCAGCTAGTAGAGGGTCAGCTGTGGTCAGTGCATTTGTGAACTCTAATGTGCCAGATTGGCCCATTAAGCCCTGGTGGCTTAATGCTTTAGGAGCATTAATAAAGAGGGCTGACAGTTTCGTTTGCAGGCGGACTTGGTTCACACAGAAGAGAAAAAAAGTTTTTGGTCTGAGTGATCAGCACTCATGATCACTTTGGTTTGTAAAAGCAGACTGACTGAACTGTGCCCTCAAATGAGAAATATAATTAAATACTAAATTGTCTGAAAGGTTGGTAACACGTCAAGTAAAATTAAATCTTGTTTTTTTTGTTATATTAAAAACTTTGACCCGTACTGTTTAGTAGGAGATCATTTGAAAAGCCGTCTCACTGAAACAGCTCCAAGTCAGTGACTGTGTTATTTTAGACTGAAGAGGCATTTGAAACTTGACAGGGTTGTGTTTGAAGATAAATTTGAGCATACTTTTCTTTGTTTTCTAAAAAATACTATTTAAAACAAAGCATTTGGGATGCGATCACCTCTTCAGTTCATGTCTCTCATCCTGTTCCAACAGGAAGTCTTGAGTCACCTGAAGCACTAATGAGGAGCTTTAAATGCTGTATTTGTGAAAAATACATTTCCATTAAGTTTTCAATTCACTCAGTCGTTTGCAGCTTGTGAACTGCTGAACTTGAAAGTCACTGAAGGTGATAATCAGTTTTAGCAGAAAAAATCTAAATAACTGTTATTTGATATATTTAGATTGTGTGTGAAAGGAAGGTTTTTGACTTTTTTTGTAAGAGTTTTTGTCATTTTTGTTAAGTCATGACTCATTTTTTTAAATCCAAATTTAAAGGGGACAATTCCTGCAAAATCAACTTGGAGTTTTTAGGAATGCAGAAAAGTTTAATTTAGTCTCTCCTGGGTGGCTTTTTATTCTGTTTGGGTCATATTTTTTAACCCATTCAGTTTTTTTTTTGTTTTCTATGACATTTTCTGAACTATTATGTCATAGTATTTGTGACAGAACTACCAAATAGGGTCGGGACACCAACTACAATTTGGTGGTCCTAATTCTCCTCTGGCTCTGAGTCAGACTCTGGCTTCAACATGTAAGACTAGATGGACAAGTCATCCTTTGTTGACATCTTTTAATTAATTTGTATATAAAAAGTTCCTGTGCAGCTATATAGTTGTAAACCCCTCAATCAAACTAGAATGGACCGGTCTTGAAGCTGCAGGGGGGCAGAGAAATGAGAAGATTTTCTGAGATTTTTTACATTTGTTAAAATAATTTTGTTAGATGAGAAATTCTGCAGTACTGTTTGAAACCTCAGGATGTTACTCAGTGTGTTTAATCATCTTACCCAGCAATAGTTAAATAATATGAATTCAATGGGTGGCTGTGGCACAGTGGTAGGACAGTCATCTCGGAACCAGAAAGTCACAAGTTCAATTCCTCGCCATGCCCAGACACCTAATTCCTGCTTGCTTAAATAAAATAAATTTAAATAGCTGGCTGCTGC
This sequence comes from Cynodonichthys magdalenae, assembly GCA_031762555.1. Classification (NCBI taxonomy): domain Eukaryota; kingdom Metazoa; phylum Chordata; class Actinopteri; order Cyprinodontiformes; family Rivulidae; genus Cynodonichthys; species Cynodonichthys magdalenae. Next base: position 19,552,374 of record JARVJO010000165.1, on the reverse strand, counting down.
TCCACTTGTGTTCATCTCATGTGTGATGGGTTAAACGCAGAGGATGAGGAAGTTTTGTCGTGTGTGTGCACAATGACATCATTTCAATTCTGCATTTTGGATAATTTAGCATTTTCCCTTCTGCCTAAATGATCACTTTTGCAAAGCAGTAAATCAGGATCAGTGAATTACCTTCATATTTACAGCCCGTTTGTCTTTCTGATCAACACCACTGGCTTGTTTTGTCACAGGCAAAACTATTGACAACTTACTATCTAAATAAACCTTTAGTTCTTGAAAAGCAGTCACTGAGACTAAATTTTCTAAACTTTTTCTTGGGGAGACTACTTCTTTGAATTTGTCATAAATGTGCAACTCCTCATTAGCTGTTAAATCAGAGGGTCTCATGAAGACGTTAGTTAGTCTCTTCCTTCAAGATAACATTAGAAAGCTTATAATCTACAATTTATTAACTTCTTTTTCATCATCTGATGAAAGTGGTGTTCAAAAACATCTCATTATCCAAAGGTTTAAAGTTGACAAACCTTTCTTGAAGACTTCTGTTTAATTACAGCCTTTTATTTTTTTTCACAAAGCAAAGTATGAGTCATTACAAAACATCCAGACACGTTTACATAGGCAGAAATATAAACACGTATGCAAGGTCTCTGTGAGGGAGGCAAAACGGCTCGTTAAACCCATTATCCTGCTCTTTTGTGAGTCATTGTGCTTCCATGTAATGTAGGGTAAATCCTTTGTTGTTGGAAATGAGCAGTGTGATGCTGCCATGAGTGTCTTTAAGCCAAGCTGGGAGGACTACAAACACATTAAAATACCCCCGTGGATCACAGCAGCCCAATGCTCCCAATCAACTCGGACCAACATTATCTTTCTGGACACACAAAGACAGAAAAGTAAAGATTTAGCAAGAGCTTTATACCTACTGGCTGCATGTGGTCACATGTTTAGAAATACTGTTACTTGTATTTATTGCTGAATTTCAAATAAGAATGTTGCCTGAATGCTAAACGTGGATCCACAGCAGTTATTGAGATTATCTTTGGATAATCATTGCAAACAGAGACAAATATTCAGCCTGAGGTAACAAAATTTGCCTTTCTTTACCTAATGTAATACAATAAAAACACAAATGTGTCTTCAGTTGTAGAGAGTTTTCTGTCAAAGATAAATTGCTGCTGCCTGCAACATATTTAACAGTAGTTAGACTCAATGTGAATTTACTCTAGTATTGCACTTAAGTAGGATAAAATTCAACAAAATGTCAGTTTAGGCTCCCAAAATACCTAAAATTCTTAAATTAAAGCTGAGCATTTTCTTCCACAACTTGACAATATCATCATAAACACTTGTTATTCAAAATGTTTAGTTTCAAAGACACCTGGAAGTTTTTGAAGAGGTGGCTTAATGGAAGCCACTGTTAACCGTAGGATGGCACAACAAAGCCAAAGGAGTTCATTATGCTGTTGTTTTATCTACTCAACTCCCCAAAGCTGGGCCTTTACTCTGTTAAATTTATTTTCATGATTAGCTGTTTCTCAGTGTTTTTTATATGCATTTTGAAGAACCACATTAGAAAAGAATGATGGAAATGACAAAATTTCAATTTTGCAAAGTTTTTACGCTCACTTGAGGTGGTTTTTGGATTTTCCATAAAAAAGGTAAAGAACAAAGGAAGAATAATAAGTTCTGACATGACAAACATTTACCCCATATGATTGATCAGCTGCTTCCATTGTTGGCATCTTGCCGGATATTCTCATAAGAATTGCATTTCTTTCTCTACGTCTCAGAACAGCATGTAATATCACCAATATTAGTTGATATGAGGAAACAATTACAACTTATCTGATAGCAACACATTCCTGAAAACTTCTCTCTGTTGTCCTGAGATGTGTACCTTTGCAACTTCTACTTCCTGTTTCTTACAGTCATGCGTAACATCAACTACGCTTTGTGTAGCCTGGTTGATTCGCACCAAACCAGTTGATGGAAACATACCTAATTTGCATTTTTGTTTTTTGTCTTTTTTGCAACATTTTAAAAAATTGATCAAAATTTGCATTACAATTGGATGGAAACATGTCTATTGAAACTAGTTTTTCTTCAAAGAATGCATATCGCCCGCTGTTTTGCATGCCACAGTTTTAAACAATGTTCTTGCAAGATCTGTTAGAACTCTTGAGCTACGTCCACGCCAAACTTTATCTCCATATCTGTAAAATTGAGATATAATCAGTTCTGAAATGTTTGCTTTAAGTACGAGAACTTGTTTTTGTGGATACCTAAAACCTAACAAAATAGCAACGTTTTTTGAGGGGGAAGGCTGTCATGGAGAGCTGGGATTTTAGAAAGCTAATGGGACACAAAGCACTTGCTAAAATAGAAGTGATCACAGAGTGGTTGTTACTCATCACGTGAATCCAGGGTCAAGGTTTGTCTGAGTGGCTTTTCAGTGACAGTATTTTTCTCTTCTGTGTGATTGTGGCCTGGCTGAGGGAAGGGCGTGCCTCTCATGGGATTGACCCCGCCGGGGACGGTGGTTTTCTGACTTGGCACAACACTTGGCTGACAGAAACTGCAACTGTGCTGCCAGGAGACTGAAGTTTGAAGACTGCTTTCTGCTCAGTGGGGTGGTTTTCACAAATATTAGGTTGTAAAAAAAAAAAACTATAAAACAAAAGTTTATTGTGCAGTTCTGTGGCATCGTTATAAATGTTTACCCAAACGATACAGTTCTTCGTGAAAACTGAGTCGAATATAGGTTCTAGGTTGTGGCTAAAACCTTTTGAGCTCTGTTGTAAACCCATAAACATTAATAAGGTGTTATTTTAACAAGTGTTGGATGTGCAGGATTGAAGGCTTTTAAAGGGTATGAACTATGGTGTAAACAATGCCTCCTTAGGCCAAGCTGGGGGCAATATCATTGAAGCGTGTGACCGAAAGGCTTGTTTTACAGCCACAGAACGAGCCCAGCTTTTATCATCCCCAAGCAGCCAACACATCCTCAGAAAGATGGGAGTGGAAACAGGAGAGCAAACAAATGGCCTCATAGTGTTCATAAAATGCAACAGGAGGCAGCTTGAATCAGGGATGCTTTAATTAGGCATTTTGGGAGGATCCTTTTAAATTTACAGACATTTAAGGCCTTTGAGCTTGATTCTTCCAGAACCTCTGATTTTTGTTTTCCAAGGTCAGCTATGATCTGATTGTTTTATTTTAACTGATAATCTAAATGTGCAGGGGCCTGTCCGTGTTGTTCCTCTTCCATTTGCTCCACGTACAATTTATTTATTTTTTCCATGTGGCCAAAAAGATTCAATCATCTCATCTCCTGAACCACTAAATACATGTCAGATTTAAAGATGTTACTGTGTACTTATTTGTTTTGTCACTGTGGTTTGTTTTGTTTGATTCATTCACTGCCCCGGAGCCACAGAACAGCACCAGCAGTATGAGTTTGTAGCTGTAAAATGAACTTATTTTGTCATGAAAAAACAAGGAGAGAACTTTGGAAGTCTAAAATGACCTTGTGTTTTCCTTTAGATTTATTCCAACAATGCAGGTGAGGTTTTGGTGCAGCTTTTTGAAACATTGTTCAGTTAAATTCAGTTTATTTTTTTTATAGCGCCATCAAAAGTTGTCTCAGGTCTCTATACAGCAGAAATAACAAGTCTTGTCAAGTCAGGTTCAAATCCAATTACAGCCAACTCAATCCAATTATAAAAAATAACTAATAAGCCAATTAGTAGGTTGTTGTTTTTTTAAAGAAATCAGCAGATTGTGTCGACTTTTCCTCTTTGGCACAATCCCCCATCCTGAGCAGCACGTTGATGACAGTGAGAAAAAGAATGGCTCCTTTTTAACAGGAAGAAACTTCCAGCAGAGTTTCAGGATGGATGGCCATTTGTCTGGGTGCCTACTGGGGTGTTGAGAGAACAGGAAGGAGATGCAGACAAATACAAAAGGATTGGTGCAGGTGGACTTTCTATAGGAAGAAAAACACAGGTTAAAGGCAGGACTAATAAAAAAAATGGAGTAGATTGAGAGTAAAGACAGTAATGAAGAATTTTTTTCATTGTGTCCACCAGCCTTGAACAGTGTAACTAAGGAATAACTCTGGAAATCCAGGCCACTCCTAACTATAGTATTTATCAAAAAGGAAAGTCATCAAATTAATTTTAAACATAGCCGGGGTGTCAGCCTCATGGACAGAAACTGGATGTTTCTTACACAAAAGAGGATTAAGATAACTGAAAGCTCTCCCCCCCCCCCCATATACTTTTAGAAAAACTCTAGGAGCCTCAAATAAACCTGAAGTCAGAGTGACAAGCTCTGTCAGGAAAATATGAAACTATAAAATTGGGATTGGTTGTTGAAAGTGTTTTAAGTTAGTCAGATTTTGTGGACAAATAGCTGATGTTCCTATTCACTGAAGGTACTGCCAGGCAGCATTTAGAGTGAAACGGCTCCTTATTTGTGTTGTTTATTTACACCACACGGTAAAGCCATTCATGTTTCTGAATTGGTCTCACATGTTGCCGCTGACGTCGGTCCGGTGGAACTGTACAGCCGTAACGTCAAGGGCTGGCAGGCCAAAGACTGGCATGTCCCCTGATGCTTGGTGTAAATATTTATATACCCTGTCATTTTGTCTTTGCGTCAAGTGCTCCGTGTCAGACGGGGAATAACAAAATTCTACATGAGTGATGGGCTGTTTTGTCATGAGGCGGTGGGAGTCGAAGGGTTTAAGGGGATAAGTTGAGGCCAAGGAAAGGGGGAGGGGGTGCATTTATGTGTGTGCGTGTGTGTTTGCTGGTTTTGTGTTGGCTCACAACCTTGGCTGCAATTTCATTCTTCAGCTCAACCCCTGCGTGTGTTCGCCTTAGTCCCATCAACAGCCAATCCCCCCATGATTTGGTCATCATTTTCATGGTCATGATGAGATTACATTATCACATACATTTAACATGAAGCTGATGTGAATCCATGCAACTTGCAGAGCAATGAAATCTTAAAAGGAATCATGTGCTAATTAACTGAATGCTTTTTTTCCATTTTCTTTCCTTAGTTAGCAATAAAGTGGATATTTTAAACCAGTTTTGATGCTAAAAAAAATGTTACTTATTAAAAAAAGCTGTTATTCATATCTATAAAAAAACAATACAACACGCTAGATAATAACACTTAAGTCCTTGAAGAAACATACATCACCTGCCACATTACATTAAAAAGGTTTTAAGGGAAGGGGGTGTTTATGTTTTTTCAAGTAACTGTTACCTTCAGTTGTTGTGAAAATGCTGAATTTATCAAAAATAATCTAAATCTAAACGCCTTGAAATTGGCCTCTGTCTCTGTAAGAACCTTGTACCATTTCAGAAACTCCCACTTCAGCACGGCTGCTCAATAATGCTCTGTGGGGGCAGAACCTCAGCTGCAGACTGAACTCCAGGGCGGAGCTATGTGTAAATAGGCGGAGCTTTGTACCAACATGTGTCTAGGCAGCTCCACATGGCTACCACAGGAGATTCAAAGATTTCTCAAGCATGCATGAATTGGTATGTTTTTGATGAGGGAATGACACATGATATATAGCTCAAAAAAGATGATTTTGCATAATCTGAAGGCACTTAGGATTTATGACAAAGAATTTAAGCTACTACCAAATTACATTTTAGCTCATTGTCAATAAAACCAACAAAATGATAGCATTTTTTGTGTTCGCTAACACTGATTAGCTGTAGAGCCAACTTGATTGAGTTTTACTCAAAACAGTAATCAGTTGTTCTTAGAAAGTAATCCAATTACTTCTAAGTTTCAAGAAAATTGGTGTAGTGGTTCAAGAGATTTTGCTAACACACAAACACATAATTAAATAATTGCCCACCTTGCAATAACATTTCTCAAAAAAAATCCTTTTATGTCTGTCATAGCATCTTAAACCAATTGGTGTAACCCGGTTGAATGTGACTTTGGGACGGTGTGTATATTCAGCTGCGCAGCCTTGAGAGGGTCCATCCATTCTGCTTATGAATGTTTATGAATGGCTCCTTGGCCTCGTCACAAAGGCCATAAATTTTCTGAAGGCTGTTGTGGTCAATTAGAACCTTTTGTCCCCTTTTGCAAACTACCAACAAAGATTCTCACTTTGTGCTTCTCTCTCTCGCGCACACACACACACACACAGATACACACTTCATCACCCTTATAGCAGGCCTCCCCTGGTGAGTCTTGGAGATTTATGGGAAAAGGCTGGGGTTTGTCAAGTACCATCTCCTCTCCCCGTGGGGCGGGGTGTGGGTGAGGGGTTTGTCACGTCTATAGCCGTATGCCAAAGATCCTCTTTGTGGCATAAAAACAAGCTCAGTGGAGCCAAAGGATTTGCACATCTAAAACATCTGAAACGAGCAGCAGTCGTGATGTTGGTCATGACCTCTTCACCATGTCTAATTATCGCTGTGTGCTCCTTTGTCTGTAGCTTTAGCATAAGATCTCATTTACCAGTGAATGGATTTTTTATGAAACACCCAGAACGTAATCATTGGATGTACATTTACAACTAATCTATATCTGGAGTCAGTGCCAATCAAGATGGCTGCCACAGTTAAGCAACCTTTACCAACACAAAGATGGATATAACTCAGTCACTTTGACAGATATTGAGCTAAGATTTGGTGTGCTGGTAGCTGAGGGTCACACTTGGCATGTTCTCTGAGATCTACCAAATTTTACAAGATGTCAGAGTTTTGCATGAGACTGCACATATTGTCATTTACAAGGTTTGACCAAAACAGCTATGTATATTTCAGCACAAGACGATTTAAATTTAAATCTCTGGCACATGTAGCCCTGGGTAATATAGAATCAGGTCTAATGTATTGGTTTGGTACTTCAAGTAATGCATGGGTGTAATGCTTCTGCTACTTGTTTGTATATTTAATCGGAAATTTGAACATTAACACCAGAAAATATTGTCAATTTTGCAGCACTGTCTCTTGGAACAGCCGGTTTTGGTTCCAGTACCAGAGTTGGAGGTGGCAGATGTTCTTCAGAGACTTTTATTTTTTTCTTTCTTGATTCGTCTTAGTTTTGAACCTCTCAGAAATCCCACGTTTGTTACCAAAACTGGAAGTTGTTTCATTTGATGCGGTCAAGGGAGGGAGAGTGTGCTTTCATTTGAAACGCCATGTGACAGGTGTGCCTGAAGAAGCAGATAATGTGTTGCGAGGAGAATTTCCAAGCTGTCTTCTCCCTCTGTTCTGATGGAGCAGCTCCCTGACAAATTAAAAAAAATGTTTCTTTGAAATATTTAGTTTGCATATACATAAGGTAAGAAAGAATTCAGCTTCATGTGATTTTCAACATGTTTATAAAGTGAAGCCATGGTCCTTAGAAGTGTAACCCAACCAGTGTGTACAGTAAAGTTATTGTGACTACAAATCAAGTAGGTGATGAGTAATGGAGAACATAAGTCACCACAATGACTGCTTGACCACCCTTGACTGAACCTATCGGGTAACCAGACAGTAGACAGGCCGTCCTTGTCGCTGGGTTTGATTGGTCAGGGGTTAATGGGTTGGGCGCCAGGAGAACAGGCATGTTGTGGATAAGATGTCAGTCTCTGTCTGGGATATCTCCATTTTCCTTTATGATCGCTTGTATTCCCAGCAGCACAGGGACAAGCTCAGGCTCCAGAAAATATTTGAATCTTGATTTGTGTAAAAGATGTTTTTTTTAAACCACTCAATCAAGAGGAGTGTGTCAAAATCAAAGGATTTCCCATCAGCCTTGAGATTTTCATGTTTCAAGTGAATCATGAATGCCTAAGTAAATTAATCAATGCAAAGGGGTTTCTTTGATTTAAGAATTTAAAATAAATTAATTATCCACCATGGATTGTTTTCTATTCTTAATATATTTAGAAATATCTGTTTTTAAATTTAAAAATCAATCAAATCTATTTTTCTGCATGTAAAGTGTTTTATTATGTAGTTTGTAATCAGTTGGATGGCTTTCCTTTATGCATATCATTTTTTGGAGGTATTTGCCACCTGCCCTTTGCTTTTCATCCCAGAGTATAAGACTAAGATTATCTTTCACTCAAAAATGACAAAGTTGATTTGACTGGAGTCCAAACATTACAGATGTACAGTTTGTCACACTTAAAATAACCAAATGGATTTGCAAATAAAATGAACTATACGTAAAAACAAAAATCATTAAAAGACTAAATTTAAACTCACTATGCTTTGGTCATAATGCTCTGATTGACTCACTGTTGTTCTGTTCTCTGGTGTTTTCTGGCAGAAATGGAGCCGTGGATGTTCAGGTTCAAAGCAGACGGCACAGTGGATTACTCACAGCTGACCTTTGACCCTGGTCAGAACGAACTGATCGTCGGTGCCAGGTAATCCAAAACCAGCATTGTTTTTTTAATTCTCTCATTCAATTCCTTCTGGTTTCTCTCTTTTCTTTTTTGTAGCATTTTTAATATACGGTTTTTGTCTTTTATTTTTCCTTTTCTCACTGTGTTTGTTGGCGCCATGCATGAGTAATGATCAGTTTCTCTGTGTTGTCTTCAGAGGCCAAAGAAAAATGGCTTTGGAGAGCAGAGTCCATTGTCTTTTTGAAGCCCAGCCAAATGCATCACAGCGTGTTTGTGTGTGAACATTTGTATTGTTTGGGTTATGAAGTTCAGATTTACCTGCATTTTATGGAAAAGCATCATGTTCCTCCCAATGCAGATTGGTAAATCTTATGATAAAATGTACTCAGCGTGTCAGGGTGAAAGAATTAGTCCAGAATTTTAGAAGTGAGTTTTTGTAGAATGGTTATAAACAATATCTTACATGTTGTAGATTGAATAGGTTTAGGATTGGAGATAAAGAGTTTTTGAGTTTAATTTAAACTGGATTGTCAAACTAATGGCTAGTCCAAATGGAGATAAAAAGAGATGTGATTGCTGCTATAGTTAAAAAAACAAACAAATAAATGGAAGTTTAAAGTAATATGTGTTTTTTTATCATGACATTGTGACAGTTTGGTACAAACTTTGGAATGATTATATAAATCAAATAATGAATAAATCAGTTAAAGGCGCTCACATATTATTTAACTTCATTTTGCCAACCGCCTTAACAGAAAAGAAGAGGAAAATAATATCTAAATAAATGTCCGAACTGTATTTATTAAAAAAAAAAGTGACAATGTTTGTCTCTGAACACAGATTTATGCGATGATGCTGTGTGTGCAGCTGAGCTGGACTCAGTTTAATAATTCTAGGTGTCAGTAGAGAGAAGCAATCACAACGTGATGTACAAGAGACAGCAGAAAAACCATCTGGTGTGGGAGCAGAAAAAACAAGGCGAAAAAGGAAAGTGAGCGTAGGGAGTTTTTTTCTAACACATGCCAGAAGTGAAATAGAAAAATCTCATCTGTAAAACTGTGTAAATGAACAAATAAAAGGTCTCAGAAGATAGAAAACATACAGTTAAACTCAGAAACTAAAGTTAAAGACCTAGCATTGATTGAAGGAATGTATATTGCTCCCAGCCTTTTATTCCAGGATTTTAGACTAAGATCATTTTATGTTCTGATGCATCTCAGTAATCCAGGGAAAAAATCAAAAGGAAAAAATAAGTAGGTCCTCTGGACGGGTTCTTCTTTAATGAAACATTTCGTCTCTCCTCCAAGAGACTTCTTCAGTCTGCGGAGTTTCAGGTGAACTCAGCCTTATAAGCACTGCCTCCACATGGTGGACAAACAGGTTGGTCACATGCAAAACATTGGGGAAACAAAACAGCCACTGTTCAAAAGAATGACCCAGCACAGACGAGCAACTTCATCTGGCCAGGACTCTGCAGTTTACACTCATCTACAGGCCAGCGGTCCCTTTTTCAGGGATGAAGATGTTCTCATCCTTGATAGAGAGGAACGTTGGTTTGAGAGGAGTAAAGGAAGCCATTTTTGTAAAGAAACACGTCCATCATTAAACAGGGTTGAAAGCCTTCGGGTCCAGTTGTCCCCTTCTTACAATGCTCTTATTACAAGTATAACTCAGCCCCCCGTGAGCAAAAGGTGTGAATCACGGCCCTAACGATAGTCAGGTGATGGAGCACATGACCCTTTATGAACAATAGAGCCAATCAAGGCACTAACGACCTATCGTTTGGCTGATGGTCCTCTTTTGCATTTGACCAACCTGTTTGTCCTCCATGTGGAGGCAGTGCTTATGAAGCTACGTTCACACCAAATGCATTTTGAGCATCTAAAACGCGCCCAACGCCTCAAGTTGGACGCACTACGTTCAGACCAGAACAAAACTAGACGCGCGTCTGAATGGGAGGAGCGTCTTGGTTTTTTTCCGGTTCATCTTTAATGTCGGATGAAATAAAGAAAATGGCTTTGATTTATTTAGTGAGAGCAAGCGAACAATGTGCTAACCAGATAACTAATTCATCAGCTAACCCAGCTTAAGGCTGAGTTCACCTGAAACTCCTCAGACTGAAGACAGAAGATCTTCTTATGTTGAAAAAGGACAGTGTTATAGCCATTTAAAACAAGGTTTGGAAAAAAATAAACATTATTTTGGGTGGTCTGTGTGTTGTGATTGACCATCAGCTACTGCCAAATTAAATTTTGACTCAAGATCTGTAAAATTGGCAAATTTATAGTTATTTTTGCATTTACTAAAATCATTACTGTTATGACCATCTTGGTTGACTCCAAAATTTTAACAGTTGTTAGTTTCAATCAAACGATTATCTTCTAAAAGTTTGGAAAAAAATCTGTTGAGTGATTCATGAAATATTTTTGCCAACTGTACAAACAAATGCAGAAATACTTGAGCAAAAACATTATTCTTCTTTTACCTTTGACAGCAGGCAACAATATGATACGATACAATATAGGGTGAACCAATATTGGGAGATGGGCGATTGGCCAATACTTACACGAGACATCAATCTTTTCCTCTTATCTTATCTACCTCTGCAAAGGTCTGAAAATCAGCCACTGTCCTCTTTTGCTTTTCTGTGTGCACTACCTAATGTCCAGTTGAAATAGGTTTGTATTGTTTCAAGGGAAATGTTCAGTGTTTTTCAGTAAAGTAAGATTGAAACATAAAAGATGTGACCTTATAACATGTGACAGTGTCAGTTATAAAAAAAAACTATTGTATCGGCCAATATTGGAATTGGCAGGTGAGGCTTTTTTAAAGATTGCTAATTGGCCAGAAAACTGCAATCGTGCACCCCTAATATAATAAAAGAAAATATAATATAATATACACAGCCTGGCCAAATAAAAAGTCATCCCCTGGTTTAACTAAGCAAATAGGTACGAGCCTCCTGTTGGGTAATCACTGCATGGACGATTATCTTTCAGCTGGCAACAAGTTATTTAACCCCGACTGGTGAAATGAGTTGTTTCTCATTTCTTAAACCATGTCGAAAGACACTTCCCGTGGTCGTGGAAAACATGTCAGTCTGAGAAGGGTCAAACCATTGGCATGCATCAAGCACAGAAAACATCTAAGGAGCTTACACAAACTACTAAAATTGGGTTAAGAACTGCCCAATGCATTATTAAAAACTTGAAGGACAGTGAGGACCCATTTGAGTATGCACCCATCATGACTAGTGCCTACTGTACAAGCCTGTGGGGGCAGTGCTTTATAATGTGTAACATAGTGTAATATAATGTTAATATAATATAATATAATATAATATAATATAATATAATATAATATAATATAATATAATGTGTTGTGTAACACATTCTTGCTGTGATCAAAGAAGAGAAATAAGAGTTTTAGTTAAGTAGTTTACAGCAGATCAACAGCTGCTAAGTGTCTGACAGTGAAAGGTAAGGTGAATAGATTGATGGCAGCAGCCTGAGTCAGAAGTATGAGAGATAATGGAAGGAAAGCAGGATCGATGTAAATATCAATACAGTAAAACAGGAGGCTGTGGCCACATTCAAACCTGTCTGATAGCCACTCTTCAGGAGACTGATCTCTGCAAACTGAGTTTTAAACCTATATGCGTGTGTGTAGGTGTGTGTGTGCAGGTGTATTGGTGAAGATAATTTTAACTCTGGAATAAAATACCTATAAAAAGCAATAAATGCTGCCATGAATGATGGCTTTCTTGTCCACTCTTCTGCTGAGAGTTCTGCTCAGGGCTTTTTCTACAAATTAAAAAATGCTTTCTATGATGGATCATCTTGGAAAAAAATAGATTTGAGATTGCAATAAACCTTGCTTGATTTGATGAAAACAAACCATCAAATATATACGGGCTATTTATATTATTATTCATCAGTAAGTCATAAATGTTTACAATGCTTCAAGGAGGATGTTGGTGGGAAAAAAATATATTTAAGATAGGAGAAAGTATCTGGTGCACACAGGAAACATTCTTGTAGGTACACCAGTGACGTGCGGTCACTAGAGGCAGGGGAGCCTCCCCTATCATCATGGAAATTAAAAAGAAAAAACAATATTAAATACATTAAATGGTCACATTTATATAATGCTTTGTACTATAA
>JARVJO010000165.1:19528276-19539728 GCA_031762555.1 Cynodonichthys magdalenae | reverse complement strand
AAACATAACTCATTAACTTCTGCCAGTTATATGGTGAATAGGTTGTTCTGTAGGGTTCATATATTTGTAAATCTGATATTGATTAACTGAGTGCCTCACCATCCATGAACCTCACCGCACGTCACTGAGGTACACAATGTTATCTGGTGCACATGTTGCACACAAGCTGCCAGGGTTTAATTGTCGTTCAGTTTCTAACAAAACTTGCATCAAAAAAACAGGCTATCCTTTATCTAGTCATGGTGGTTGTCCTAATTAGACTTCTGCTAAATCTACTCATTCATCATTTACTTCAGCAATGAGCTCCAGCCACTAATGAGTTTAGAAAGTTTCAGGATCCTAAAGGCTCCTCCTATGACCCGATATAAGGCTTGTTTTACCTAACAAAGAGATTACAGAAGTTTTAAAATTATTTTATTTTGTAGACAACAATGGTTATTTGTTGTTTTTGTGAAACATCTTCACACGAGTGAAAAAAGTAAAGAATAGCCAGAGGTGTGTTAGATGAATACCAGTGTAAAAAAAACAAACATGAATATTATGTTAGAAAGACTAGCGGTTGTCAGATCTCTTTAAAAGGGATAGTTCAAATTCTTCGATGTTTTTAAATGATAAATATCTGACCTGTTGCAGATAGCTCTTTAAATAGCCTCAGCTTGGAGAAAGAGTTTAAGTTTGACTTGATTGATGAGCTACATGAACACAGTGGATTGCTGCAAACTAAAACTGTGAACTCCAATTACAAAAATTCAAACTAAAACGTTTAATAAATAAAACAGGAGGTTGTTGAGGTTACTGAGTTGAAACAGCTGTGTTTAATTAGCAAATGCAGGTCAGGTGTGAACTGAGAACTGAAACAACAGAGGGAAACACTGAAGAATTGAACATGAGTAAATCTCTAAATAACACAAGAAAGAGCTGAATTATGAACAGCATTTCAAATGTGATAAACTCTTAACATTTTTTAAAAACTGAGGCTTTACAAAAACCTATCTGCAACAGGTAAGATGTTATTTTTCCATGACTTTTTCTCTGGACTTTATGTGCAGCTCATTTGTGCTACTGAACCCTCCATACAATGATGCTAATGACGTGCAAAGACTCTGTATGAACTTTTTTTTTCTTATCTTGAGAAGTATTTCTCCGTTCCTTACCTGTTGTTATTTTTTTTCTCCCACAGAAATCACCTCTTCAGGCTCAACTTGGAGGACCTGACACTGATCCAGGTGAGTGTAAAATCGTTCTCGTTCCTCTGTCTGACTCAGCCGGTTCTCCCTGTGAATCCTTATTTGATCTGTCGGCTCGTATTGCTGACAGCGAACCGAAGCTCCGCCTGCTTTCAACAAACTCTTGAGTTGGTTATCACACTTTGCTGACAGCTTTCACAACTTAAAGCTGTCACAGTAAAAACAGGTTGGAATTTCCTGAGTCGCACAGCCTCTCAAACAGTGGAGAACCTCTGGGTTTGGCTATCAGCTCTGTAGGCTGAGACTCAAGGGGGAGGGAGTTTGCATTAATACGCTCCATGTCTAAATCCATTTTTCAAACTTCATGCTTGTGTGATATTTAGGCTTTTCAACGTTTTTGGGGGGGTTTTCTGCAAAACCTCATGAGTTTAAAATTAAAAACTCTTCAGGGCTTCTCTCAAGATAGTCATTTTGATAAAATATCGTAAAATACAAATTGTTGTTAAAATATTGTTGAAGTTTTTTATCTTTGGTGCTTTTTGAGTGTTAAACTAAAATTATCTCATGATGAGAAAATAACAGCTTTATTGCTGTTTTGTAGTAAAGTAACATGCATGATCTCGTGCAATATTGTAGGACTTTGCTAACAAAAATAGCACTCAGGTATAAAAATATATCTCCTATTAAACCTTTCCCACACATTTCTATTCATTCCTTTATTTTTTTTTTAATTCTTTCTCTCCACTTGAGTCCCACCTGCTAAGCTAACCTCTTTGTGAACCACTGTTACCATGCAAACACTAACACAATGATGACTTCATTTCTTGGTGCTAACAGCAAGACTTCTTTGATGCTTAGACAAACCTTAATATTTGCCATTTACACCTTGGAAAGCCAAAGAAAATGATGAGAAGGAAGGAGATAAAGGAGAGACAGAGCAGGATGGATGCAGAGCTGGTGATATAAATCTGACTGGGACGGGAAGATGAGAATAAGGCTGAATCTGTCGAGTGGGGAGGAGTGCGGGGAACCACACAACTCCGGAACAAAGAAGCGAGCGAGAGAGAAGAAAGCGGGGGAGCCCCCCACGGAGAGCGACGAGGATTCATGCGGAGCCCGTCTTTTGAGGCATCTCGCTGGGACACAGATGCTTTTTAAAGATGCTCTGTGCCATCCGCACACGTAATCTCCCCCCGCCTCTTTTATTTCATCCTGCGCTTGGCTGGTGCTGAAGAATCAAAAAAAGAGGAGAGCCAATCAAGCCTCTACCTCCAAGATGTCTCCTCCTGAAAGAGCAGGATTGAGTAATCCCTCCAAAGCCTGGGGCAAATTAAAGATGACCTGTGTGCAAAGTCTCTGCTTTGCATTTGATTGGACCTGAGCTCTAAGTCCAAGGCCTCATCCACACATGAATAAGTAAAATGTTTTGTTTGTTTCAGCCCTGCATCCACACAGAAAATTTTAAATATATATTTAATAACCTTTATTTAACCTGGCAAATCCCATTGAATTCACAGGGAGGCTGTGAGGTGAGCAGGCAGAATGACCCAGGGTGCAGGCAAAAATCTTCAAAACGCAAAAGGGGTTTATTTAAAGAAAAAAGGCTGGTGATGCAGCTCAAAACTACTCACAAGAAAATCTTGGAAGAGACCACAAGGACAACCACACTGGCTGGGATAGACAGCACATTGATCGGACAAACACTGAAGACAGGACGCAGAATAAATAGAACTAATGAGGGACAACGAAGAACACCTGGAGGAGACACAAGAGGAAACAGGTGAGCTTGGGCGGGGCAGGAGGCAAGACAGCAGAGCAGAGACGTGCAGAAAAGACACAGACCATGACAGGGGCAAACTGATGTGCCTGTTTTTGATCTGTGGAAGGAAACTCGTGCAAACTTCACACAGAAAGACCCCGGGTCTGAACTGGGGATCGAACCCAGAACCTTGATGCTTTGAGGTATCGGTGCTAACCACTAATCTATCATGCTGCCAATTATATGTATAATTTTGGCAGCTTTAATTTACCAAAATGTAAGTTTGCAATAAAGATAGGCAGATTTGGACCAGTTTCTGAGTAACTATTTTTAATAAATGAGTTTGCATTTTAGACCTGGACATTTGCCTCAGCAAACATTTTAAGGCATTCTGGAGACTTCCACATGAATTCTGTCGCCAACATTTTTTTATAAATGGTTTATGAGGAATTATTTTTTGGGAAAAAAAACCCAAAACATTCCCATGTGGAAAAGGCCAAAATCGAACTACTGAAATTTGGTAAATTCTTCCTTTCTTTCCTCTTCATCATCCTGGTATAAAACAGTGGATTAATTGCACAGAGAATTGGTCGCCTCATTCCAATCGTTGCTTGGTGTGACAGACTTAAATGAAATTCCCCTCTAGCACTATTGCTTGGCTCACATTACATGCATCGCCGATTGATCAAATGGATTTACGAGGGAAGAAGGTTCTGAAAGTGCCTCAGCCAACAAAGAAACTTTGAGCACTAACAGTTGTTAGAAGTTCACCAAGGTTTGTTTTAATTGAAACGATGTTCAGACGAGTTGAGTGAGGTTCATTTTGTCTTTCTTCACTAACTACTCATTATGCTTTTGTCCCGTGCTCATCTATTAGCCCTGTCAGAAAACACCCAAAGGCACTGTTTTGTTCTGACATGACTGGCAGTGCAAAAAAAGTACTTTTATTTAACAGAACACAGGATTTAAAGGTGCTGCAATACAAACAGCCTCTAATAGAGAAAATAAACAAACTTCGCCTGTTGCCATGAACAGAAGCGGTAATGTAGTTGCACTTGTGAGCGAGTCTAACAAAATATCTCATGACCACTAGATGACTAGCAACAACTGATTAAGATTAAGATTTTTTTGAGTCAACCTCATTTAATATAGTTGCCATGGCCAACTGGCTTGAAAAAACAGAAAACATTTTTTACTTTTTTGTCTTATTTTTTTTAAATTCTGTGTGAAAATTTGGTGATTATTTCTGCTCCATGAGCAAGGTCTTTGCTTAAACTACTTGGCATCCTTTTGTTTTTACCATTATTTAACCAGACAAATCCCATTGAGATCGCAGATCTCTTTTGCAAGGGTGGCCTGGGCCTGAAGGCAACCTATTGTCCATATTTCTGGGGTGTGGGAGAAACCGGAGTACTCGGAGAAACCCACGCAAGCACGAGGAGAACATGCAAACTCTAGGGGATCAAACCCAGGACCTTCTTGCTGTGAGGCGACAGTGCTAACCACTGACCCATCGTGCCGCCAAGAGGGGAGCTATGACCTATGGTCAAAGTTTTTCTATTACTACTGACCAATGTGGGCACAACTCCTACATTGGTTTTTACGGCACCTGGTATTCCCAGGCGGTCTCCCATCCAATTACTAACCTGACCCTGCTTAGCTTCCAAGATCAGACAAGATCTGGCATGTTCACGGTGGTATGGCCGTTAGCTCAAAAGCATTAACCATTGGAGTCAATTCTGTTAGCAAAATATCCTGTGATTGGATGTACATCTGCAGCTGCCTAATTATTTAAGTCAGTCCAAATCAAGATGACTACCACAGTTAATCAACACAGATATTTATTATTGTTATTAAATGTAATAATAATGTAATTATTTGATGTCTGTGATGGACTTGCGACATGTCCTGCCCCTCACAGTGACTGCTGGGTATGGGCACCAGTGACCCTCAAAGGAAGAAGCAGGTAATAGATTGATAATGGATGGATGGATTATTGGATGTGGTAGTAGCTGAGAGTAATTCACAACACATGCTCCAGCACCATCATTTTTCATTAGAAGATTATTTTAGTCTAAAACTAAAACAGCATTGGGCAATGTGCATTACTTCAACAAATGCTAGTATTTTAATTAATTCATTAATGACGGATGCCATGTTGCATGCCTGAAATACTTTTGTGAAAACAGGACAGAGAATAAATTATTCTGCTGCACAAAGACTGAAAAATAGTTTTGCAACACTTGGCTGCACAGTGAGGAGCTGGTTTCAAGCATTTGCAAGACAGAAAATTAACTCCCAAGTACCTGATAGTTTTATTGTTTTCCCTGACATGTTCTGTAATGTGGTGGTCTATTGTGCTTTCAGAGTGCTGGAGATTGTCTGAGCTCCTACATAGATAATCTCCTCGGTAAATGCCCTCCCTCCTTGGTGATACTTAAAGCAGAAAGAAAAAAACAGCAACATCAAAAGTTGGCAAGAAAAAGAGACAGGGTTTGTTTTAAGCCAACTGTGAAGTTTTACATTTTCATCGTCGGAGTGTTTTTGACGGCTACCCCACAGAATCGGTCATCAATAAGTCCTAGGAGAAAAAAAGGCTTTTCTCCCCCAGGAAAGACAAAAAAAGAGTGTCTGAGGGACGCTTTACAACACAGACCGACACTCACAGAATCATAAGCAGAGCAAAATGTTGCACATGAGATGAATTTTCTAGCGTGTACTCAAAAGTGAGTGGCAGGGAAGGTTGAAGAGGGACGAGTCGAGCTTTGAAACATAAGTCAGCCCTTCCAACTGCATGGCCTTGATTGGAGTCAATATGTGCTGCTTATTTTTCTGAAACGTCTGAACAGGCTGAAAAGGCCTTCCTCTCTTTGTCGACCTTTTTCCTCATCCTCACCTTATCTTGATGGGGGTATTTTTCCTGCTTGTTTGAATTTCAGACTTGTGCTGCTGAAGTGAAAAATTATTAAGACTTCACTGTACAGCACTAAAAACACATTTAGACGCAAGGCACTGTGCAGAAGTTTTAGACAGGTATGAAAATATGTTGTGAAGTGACACCGGAAAATCAAAGAAGATGATGATGAGAAGGAGGAGGACAAAGGAGAGGAAGAGCTGCTGATGTACAGTGCCCTGTGAAAGTATTTGTCCCCCTTAAACTTTTCAACCTTTTTGCCACATTTCAGGCTTCAAACATAGATACAAAGTTTAATTTTTTGTGAGGAATCAATAAGTGGGATGCAAAGTACCCCAAACTGACTGAGGGGGAACAATTTGGGCAAAATAAGAAGCGAGACTGAATCTGTCGGAAAGAGAGGTTTGAAGGAACTCAACAAGCATGTTTCCAACATCTTGTTGAAACAACTGCTGATATTTTGTTGATCTTTCAGGCTCAATTTCTTGTTTTTTAAATCCAAAAATAGTTTTGAGTCAGTTCAAGTGTTTGTGTAGGTCATACCATTACTTCTGGGATTCTGTTTTGTGAGCTAAACATAGTTCCTAATGGTGTTGGATGTAATTTTTTAAGCTGATGTCCTTCTGCAGAACACTTTTGGGACACGTGCGTCCCTGATGATATTACTTGCTAAATCTGATTGTATTTTTCAAAACAGAGGACACAATTAAAACCAAATCACCTTCTCCATATGTTGCAAAGTATCCCAAAAGTTTCAGGAAACCACCACCATGCTTCACTCTTTCTCTTACGGTCTTCTTAGTGACAAAGGTTTGCTGTTCCTGCCGCTGTTTATACTTCCTATAGCTGTTTCTAGATAATAAATTTCAAATTAAAAGGATCAGCAGCTTTTTAGTATTATTCCTTTTAAACCTATAATCCCACAAAGTCCCTGACCTGTTTTTTCCAAGTCTACCTGGAAGAGCTAGTAGTGTTTTGAAGGTAAGGGGTGGTCAAGAAACGGTTCTTTAATGCATTCTTTTCCACATCTGGCTTAAATGTTTTAACAGTTCTGTTTCACAGCCAACTAATAAGCTATAAAATCAATCACAAAGTACATTTTTCTTCCTACACTCACTTGAACACAACACATCGCACATCTGCTCACCATTGTCCCTTTGGTTCCACTGTCCCCTTATTCAACTCCCAGAACTCTGCTCAATTTCCTGAAATCAGCTGCTGCCAGCCTTGAGTAGGCGAATCAATGCTTTGTCATTTCCCATTGCGTTGCCAGGGCTCAACCATAGCCAAACAACAAGCTGCACCACTAAACCCTCCTGTTTCTTCAGAAATGTCTACATATACATATACACTGATCCTCATCCGATCCTGAAAAAGTCCTTTTTTAACTCATAGGATGAAAGTTTTTGTTTGTGCATGTCATTCAAAGCAACAATACTAATCTATGTAGAAATGATAGGAGAAAAATACAGTCTTTAATAATTCATTTCTGGGATGTTTGACTCCTATAAAATCGGAAACAGGATGCAGACAATGAGGCTGCTTTTCAGCAGAAACACCGTGGCACCACATTAGTCAATAAGCACTGAAATGAGAAGAATCGGTAACATTCTTCACCATTCAATACAACAGAGGAGGAAAATAAATACAAGGAGGATATTCACTCAGCCTATCACTGTCCTGCTGTACTGGAACATAAAAACACCATCCATAACCAGGTCCCTTAGCAACAGTTGCTGGATGGTGTTGAGATATAAATATATATACACGGTTCCTATATTTATTTATTTGTTTTCTTTCATTTTTTTTTGTGTATCATCTTAAAGAAAGAAGATGGGGGTCTTTGAAAAGAACAAAGGTTCTGTCCGTTCTTGCCTATTGTAAGTCAAAGCAGGATAATTTTCTTGAAATTATACCTCATCATGTTGATAATTATCCCTGATTATCAGTGGCTAACAGAAACTGTCCTCTGTAGCCCTGGTAACATTAATAATTCAATTAAGGTCTAGCATTCCTTGAAGGAATGCATTTTAGGTAAACGGGTTTGACTCCCACAGTTAATAGCAAGATTTAAAGGGGGGGTGATTATGCAAAATCAGCTTTTTGGAGCTTTATATATCATGTTATAAAGTTAGCATCCCCCCCCCCAAAACATACCCAGAGTGTTGCTTTGACTCATTCATGCATGTTTAAGAAGTCATTTAACCTCCTGTGGCCATGTAGAGCTGCCTAAATGCTCGCTGGTACAAAGCACCGCCCATTTACACAAAGCTCCTCCCTGGAGCTCAGTCAGCAGCTGAGCTCCCACCCCACAGAGCACACCTCCCTGAAGCATTGTTGTGAAGATTTGCTAAAATGGGAGTGTCAGAAATGGCAGGAGGTTCGTAAAGAAACAGGAAATATTCAAGGCATTTATGATGCAAAGTCAAATTTATTTATTTTTTTTATAAATACAGCATTTTGATAAGAACTTACATGGTTACCTGATTGCAGTATAGAATTTAATTATTTGTCTTGAAAATACACAATACCCCCCTTTTTAAGCAAAGACGACCTTCCACAATGTGTGTGCCCAAAGTATGTGTTGAGGGCATTGCTCAGTTACAACCACTCCAAATGTTAGCTGTAAACTGGTCAGGTTATACCCATTGTTGTGTTGCTAAGATTGCTTTGTGACATCTTGAATCAGGTTGACACAGAAAGTGAATAAGTTGTCGATGTCAACTCGATTACTTTCTGAAAGTTTTATTAAAAAATACACTACAGGCAAACAAACACACATGCAAAACTAATATTGCCCCACCTTCACTTTCAGCAGCTGGCAATAATTACTGAGCACTAACGTAGTCATATATATGCATCAATAGAAAAGCATGATTAGAATTGAAGTCTGCATATTGAATTCTATTATAATGTCATTTCTAAGCAACAGGATTGTCATTTGAGGTGGTAATGAGTAAAGCTGGGGGTTACTTCTACACTGACTTATCATCTTAAGGTGTTCTGATGTGTGTTGTGACTCGGGCCTACACACTGAGAAATAATATCAAGACCAATTTCATGTGTAAATCTTTCAGCAGCTTACATCAGCAGACATCAGTGTGAATTGTAAATACATGCGAGCACATCAAACGGTAATATCAGCTACTCATAAGTCTTATTAGATCCCCCCTTTTCCAAATAGGATTTGTCCAACTCTCTTGTCCCGCACTCGTAGTGAGACACACACAGCTTCGTCTTTTCACAAAGCTAGACAGCTGTCAGCAATGAGTGTGTTCTCCGGACCCTCTTTATGCCAAATATATTCAGTATCATGTCTGGAAACGGTTGTTTTGGAATTCAGCTCCTCACTCCCACCTCCTTTGCTCGCCACCCTGCCCACACACTCCTCTTTGTTTTGGCCACCTCCCAGGTTGGACTCCTCTTTCTTTGTTTTTTCCCCATCTATTTGTCCTTTTCTTCTTTTTCTATCCTCTTCACTGTCTCTGTTTGTCTTCTCCCCTGCCTACTCTCCCTCCATGCCTCCTTCACCCACCCTGTGGGGACAATAGCCCTTCAGTCTAAGAGCAGTTGAGAGGCATGAACACAATGGTTCATCTCTGGGATCCGTGGCTGTTGCAGGAGGGCAGCAAAGAGGGCGCACTGTGGAACATAACATTTCAAGAATTTTGCTTCATCTTCTCTGAAACAATAAATGATTGTGCTAAATTTACATTTTTTTTTTTTCAAAATATTGTTCAACTATGACTTGCTGCCAAAGGCAAAAGAGCAATATAGACTTACACTGTCATGAACCATTTGATTTAAATAAAACTATCAGCTCTGTCTACCCCAGAATATTTGTAATTTTCCCTCATGGGATCAATAAAGTATCATTCATCTCATTTCATAACGTTTGTTTTCAGCACCGTTCAAGATGGCTGTAGAAGTGAACCATTCTGTTCACCACGACGGCTAAATGTGTGAAGCTTCAGTGTTGTTCACACCAAACTCAAACTAAATTTGGCCATCACCTTTTCAGTCTTTGGCATTACTTTGTTTCCCCTTTCTTTATTCCACAAAGGCACAACAAAAGGCCTTTTCACAAGCAGTTTTCTCTGATAATGCCAAGAATTAATATGATTAAACAACAGCACATTCTACATTCAGTCGAAGACAGCTTCATTTCAGGAGCAAAGGACCTTAACAAAAGCATGCTAATGAGCTTTTAATGTTTCTTAATGACCTGAAGCTAGTCATTGTGCGACTTTGATTATGTTCTTTACTTTGGACCATTTGAGCCCGGAAAGTCAGATTAGGTGGCTTTTGTGGTCAATGATGCCAGCATATCCCCCACTTACTAGCTTTATGTTTGTCACCTACTTCAGCAGCTATTAAGTGTTAAAGGTACAGTAAAAATCTGCTACTTTGTATTTTAAAAAATACTCTTAACTCTGGTAGATGATGATAAATCACACAATCGCCAAGTAACAACAAAGCAACCACTTTTCTCTCATTAATGTGAGCTCAAGTTGTAATTTTGCTTTGGATTATGATTGATTTTTACACCAAACATGAGTGAGCAAGGTTTCAGGCCATTAACAAGTTTTCTTCCGCCCCCTGCGATTAGCAAAAGCACTTTTCAGCCCCCACGTTAAATTCAGCTGGGGCACGCTTCGGCGGTGTGTGTGCAGCCTCTGCTGCTGATGTGTGTGGTTTGTATCTGCATGCACAGCCCCCAGAATAGCCAGCTTTGGCCTGGAATACAAGCTGAACTACACACAGGAGACACAGATGAGGCAGCTACCATTAATGTTCCATATCTCATCCTCCCTGAACGGTACCACACACCCCGAGCTACTTCTTCCCTGTAGACTGGCTTAAGTTGATGCCTCTGTGTGCATTTATGAGTGGCTGTACATACAGATGCCTCTGTGTCGCCCAAAGGCAACAGAGCCCCAAAGTAAAATGTCTGTCTTGAAACATGGGATAAAGTTTCTGTCAGGTAGGGTAAGAGACCGGAACCCAGGATGCAAATTCAACACAGGGAGCGCAAAAACAACAAAAAAAGGTTTTGCTATAAAATGGTTGACGTGGCAGCTTCTAACAAAATACTCAGAAGGGAACACAGAGACCAACGCGTGCACAAATCAGACTGTTGTATGATACAAATAATGCACTGCTGACATGGAGATGAAAGGAGTCTGAATATATAGAGCAGAGGTAGGAAAATGGAGGCACCTGAGTAAATTGCTGACTGGGAACAGGTGAGAGTGGCAGACTGACTGGAATAGCTGAGAACAGATTAAATGATGGCACTCTGGGAAAATGAAAACACAAGTAAGACAAACTAAATCCAGAAATCACAAAATACAAATAATAAAAAAAAAACTACTTTGAACAAAGCTAACAAAAAAAAAAAGATCTTACTGGCCACCATGGTCAGAAAGTCTTATAATCGGTCTAAATCTCCTATTTACAGTGGAGAGAACAAGTATTTGATACACTGTTGATTTTTCAGGTTTTCCCACTTGCGAAGCATGTAGAAGACTGTAATTTTTATCATAGGTACTCTTCAACTGTGAGTGATGGAATCTAAAACAAAAATCCAGA
>JARVJO010000165.1:19488447-19517854 GCA_031762555.1 Cynodonichthys magdalenae | reverse complement strand
ATCCCAGCCGAGGAGCAGGGCCGGCCCAGCAACCGACGAGAGGGGCCGAAGACCCCCACGCCGAGCCCCCAGTATCATAAATCAAAATAAAGTATTTATATTGCTTTATACTTTAAAGGTTTAGTGGAACCAGTTGACATGACTTGGTTGAGTAAATTCAACACTTCATTGTTTTAGAGCGCATAAACAACTCCTCTCCTGATATGTTTGGAAATATTTAATTTTGTAACAAGTAACTAGGTGTCAAAGTTTAAAGTAAAGAAGTAAAAGTATCATTTTTAAGTTTTAAATGTAACAAAATAGAAGTAAAAGTAACGATTTAAATACATACTTGGTAAAATTACAAATCCTTAAAAAAGTTACTGAAGTTCTGTAACTAAATAAATGTACTTAGTTACTATAAACCTCTGCTTTTCAGTTTGTTTCTGTCTGCCCCTTATTAACTTGGCAGTCAGGGAGTGATAGACACAGATGTGGTCACCATGGTCACCTTCATGTGGCAGCAGATTTAACATGTTTTTGATCCTCCATTCTTTACACTTTTTATACAGTTCATAAATCATCAAAATGTAATCTTCAGTTATGTTGGAATTTTTGGCAGTAAAGCTGCGTTCTTCTGAATTTCTTCTGAATTTATATTTGGTTTTGAATTGCTGCTTTGTTTCAGCAGGATCCTGGCACACTAGAGGCAACCCCACATTTTCCTTGCGTATTAACCACAGGTTTAATCTGCAGCTGTGATAATATCTGTTTTTGGGTATCTGAAGTGTCTGAGAGATTATACTGTTGGGAACAGCTGCGCCCTGAGTTTAAGAACAAAGCAACACTTAAAGTGCCAGACTATTGTTCTCACCTTGGAACTGCGATAAGTCCATATCACAAATCTGCATTTCACTCCATTGGATTTTTTTTTTTCCTTTTTAGAAGTGGGTGACACACAAGTTTACTGTTATGATGACATTTGTTTTGGACCGAGAGCACTGCATCCAAAGGTCAGCGGCTCATAATGACTGTTTACCACTGCGAAAATACATATAGTTGAAATGCCATGACATTATTACAGCAGTATTTCACCGGGAGCTGTCATATTTACAAGCTGGATCTTTGTTAATGTGGAACACGGGCCGGGAACGGCGACATCAGTGGAATTACGCTCGGACAGAATTGCTATCAGCTGTGATGAGAATGTTAATCATTTAATAAACAATTGTAACGCATTTATATGGAAGCGCGAGTCGTGCAATAAAAAAGGCTGCTGGAGTGTGTGAATGGTTGAATGAGACACACACTATAAAGCGCTTTGTTGAAGCTAAACAACATTAAAAGGTGCTATACAAGTGTGAACCATTTACTATAAAAATGAGCTCAGATGCTGCTGATAAAACGGCTGTTAACCATCTGACGGTCGACTGACTGGCCTTAATTATCCACTTTCATTATGTCCTCCTGGTCTGGAATGGTTTAATTGCGCCAGACAGCATCTGTTTTTCTTTATGCAGTCCAAAAACTTGTTATAAAACAAACTGGAAATATGTTTTGTGGATGTGTTTGTTTTACTTATTTATTTAGGGTTGGGTGGGGTAGGGGTTTGTTGCAGTTGTTTATTTTTCAGATGACAGCTCATAAAGGGTATTCTTGAGGAAAGTTTGCTCAGGAGCGAGGTGAAGCGGAGAAAAACAAGTTCCGTGTGATATATTCTATTCATGTTTACTTGACAGATTGTGATCATGATGTGTCAGTTTCCTGACACTCACCGTGGAATATTGACAGCCCACATCTCTGATCACACAGCATGAATGTGTAACTAGAGTTCCTGTCGTGATCAGGTGTTAGAACTTCTTAGTGTCACTATACATAGAGCCCAAATGGCTCTCTCTGCAGTTGGTCTAAACTGTGAGCTGTTTCTTTCTTAAAAAAAGAAAAAAATATATCTTTATAAAGTCTCTTCAGTGTCCTGCTTGTGCAGCTGCTCGCTCCACCATAGAGGCGACTTTGACTCCACTTCCTCAAAATGCATCGGGTCAACTGCAGTCTATTTATCACTCATCCTCTTGTTTTTCTCAATGACCCTATTGACCTAAAAAGGACTATTCCTGCCAAGCGAATCAATCCTGTCAATACCAGGCTTTCATCTCCGCCTGGCAGAGATGAGACAGGCCCGCTCTGCTTTGTTGTGGGCTGGAGGTGGGGTTAGAGCAAGAGTTGGATTTTTTGATCCAAATTGACAGGCTGGTGGAAACTGAGTCTCTCTCTCTCTATCCATCAACGGTCACTAATGTAGAACTTGAATGATTGATAGAAAAATAATTGCATCAAGAATATTTAATTATTTGTGCATTTCTAAACCTGAGACTAGAGCAGACTTTTTACCCTCAGAATACAAATGGGAATAAATGGCAGTTGTGATTATTTTTGTACCATAAAACATAATTGCATCTTTGATTTGCAAATGGTAAAACTCCTCTTTTTAAATTGTTTTATTTGGGAATGAGTCACTGAGCTTTGGCCTGTGTACTTTCTCTTTTATGGAGGGACAAGTGCAGTCTGTCAGAGCTAACCCAAGGTCAAGCTGTAAAGTATTTGTAAAAAGCAGGGGATTGGATTTGGCTTTATATTCAAAGGCGGTTTGCAACAGAAGACTGCATCTCACATCAAGCCTCTTTTGAGCTCAGAAAGGCCTCTCAAAGATGTGGTATAATGGTGTTCTAGCCCGGAAAGCAGCTGCTTGTCCTGTCGAGACACCCGAAACAAAACCATCAAAACACTTCAGACAAGATGAAGTTTATTGCCTACGAACAGGTGGTTTCTTAACATTATTCTAAAGGAAGCTGCTGTGCTTGTTTTATGTTGCTAATTATTCTGGATGCGTTCTCTAATTACGTTTCTTGCTTCTGAAGGTTTGGGCCCTACATATCTGTGTGCTTCAGTTGATGTAAACAAAACCAAATATAATGAGAAGAAGTATTTTTTTGTAGTCTGTACTATTTGCATATTGGCTGGAACAAACAGAACATCACCGCAGTTCTCTGGTTTGCATTTTAATGCTGCCCTTTGATATCTTGCCTTATATAATTTGGCTGTTTTTCCACAAAAACACACACAGTAAGTCTCATTTTTGTGCAAACTCTTTTGTTTTTGATCTCCTGGGATACTCATGTTGTTAACAATCAAAATCATCTCCCAGTGATAGCATCAAGGCGATGTCTTCTTCTAGTCCAGCTATTTTGTTATTACGACCAGCTTTCATTTTCAGTCTGGTTTCATGTTTTTATGTCCCTGCATTGCAGCTGACCAACCTGACAGAGATCCATGATCAAATCAGTGGAATGGCCCGGTGTCCCTACAATCCTCTCCACAACTCCACCGCCCTCATCACGTCCAATGGAGAGCTTTACGCTGCCACGGCCATGGACTTCTCTGGGCGAGACCCCGCCATCTACCGCAGCCTGGGGGGTATGCCTCCACTGCGCACGGCCCAGTATAACTCCAAGTGGCTCAACGGTAAGAAACCAAAGTCTATTCTTGCGCCTAAGTTTGGTTCTTTGGAATAGTGAATATCTTACCTGTTGTAGATCGCTTTCTGAATGGCTTCAGTTGGGAGAAATAATTCAGTTTTGGCCTTTATTGATGAGTTGTGAAAGTGAATTGTTGTCATCTTTAAAACAAAGTCAGTTGGAAAAAATTTATAGCAATTTATGCTAGTTCTTTAATTTAAATGCCTAGGATTCCTTGAAGGAATGCATATCAATGCTGCTTTTCAAGCTGGAGTTTTAGTCCAAGATTTTCTAATGTTGAGAAATAACAGTTGTAGCTAGTCAAAGCTTGAAAATAAAATATATATAATCTTCTGTATAATTTGCAAGATGAATATTAAGACTTTAGCCTAATATTTAGAATTAGTTACAATTATAGTCATATTTGAGTCGGTTGGTTTTGATTAGCTGTGGTGACTATCATGAACTGGATTTTTCTTTGCAAATTAATTGGTTGTAGACTCAGATCTGAAAATCCAAGTGTCCCATGCAATACTAATAACAGTAATTAACAGTAATAAATAATAACAGTTAAAAAGGGTTCAATTCAATAATTAATGTGAAAGTTTTGAGTAAATATCTACTGCACTGGATGATGTTAAGCTCAAATTGTAGTACAATATTTTTTAAATTGACTGAATTAAACCCATGTTTGTGGGTTCTCAGGTCAGTTGGCTGCGGTGGCCATCTTGAATTTAGTTGACTTCCAAAGTAAATCGTTTGTAGATGTCCATCAAGTGAACATTTCCTAAAGATTTCATTAAAATCGGTCCAGTGATCCAGTGGCAAACTTAAACATTAATAGTTAATTATAGTGCATCTAGTGTTTACTATAAGAAAGTCTAATTAAAATCCACAGAGACAGGAAAAGACATAATAACCCATTTTTGCTTTTCATTACTTTTTTTTTATTTACAGAGAAATGAATAGTGATTTGTCAAAAAAATCTAAATTCTAGGGAACTGGAGTTATTTTAATAGCAATTCACATTGTCCCTAGTCATTACCTCATCAATTCATCCAGTATTAAAGTCACTCAAGGAGCCATCTACAACAGGTAAGATATTAGGTGTTCTTGACCTTTTTCACAGAATCCCACTTCAACAAACTGAACCTTTTTTTAAGTTGCTAGGCTACACAAGCAGACATCGCTGCTTTAAGTTGAAGCATTACGAAGGTGTTTTTCTTTATAAGCTTTTCTTTAACAGTTTTCAATAAAAGCTTTTTGATAAAGGAAGCTTGACCGTGACAGATGCTTATTTAACATGGGAAATATAAAGCTGTCTTTTATCAGGGATTACATTCTCCCACAAACCACCACTGTGCACAATGGACTGCAACAATTGCTCAGAAACATCTTCTTTTCATTATTGCTCAATTGCCTTTTATTAAAAAAAAAGTCAACAGTTACTTGGCAACTGGAAAGTCATTGTGAGATAAATAAAAAAACGTTACCCTTTCTTTAAAGAGGAGAACTTAACTGTAAAGTGTGGGGAGAAAAAAAAATCAATGTTTTTTTCCCCAGAAAGCTTAGAGTCTTCAGAAATCTTAAGATGTCCAGCCTACAAAAGAGCATGTCAGTCCGTATCTTGTCAGCAGGTGACCCCCCCCCCCCCCGCCATTCACATTTAAGCCCAATTGGAAAAAAAATAAATTTTAAACTACCACATACATCTCTTGGCAGCCACCTTCTGGGAGAAGGCTTAATAACTAATTTTATGGGGAATTGATTTTCCTCGTCTTTCTCCTCCTGCACCGCTCTCTGAAGGTGCAGAGTTGAAAAGGGGTCTATAATGAGGGAGGGGGAGGGGACACTTTCATTTAAAGCCGAATTAAATCACTGTCAGTGAGATTAAAGTATGTGTTTTAGATTCAATAATGTCATACATAAAGACGAACGCCTTTTCCCGTGACGGTGTCAGGAAGGCTGCGTGTTTCAGGTGAGGTGAGGGCTATTACACTACACCTGTTTTGGTCATTTCTCACCCCAACCTTTAGATTTGGGGAGTGAAAAATGAGCTTTCTTACTACGACACTGTGTCATTAATAACACCGCCTGTAGTTATTAATCCTGATCACCTGCTGTTGTGTGGGCCGCACACTCACACACACTGAGTCAATCACTCATATCACGCAGCCTATTGCTCTCCCACTCCTTCTGACTCCCATATTTCTGTCTATATTTGTCTCCATATTTATACACTTCATCATTCTCTTCCCTGTCATCAAGTCTTCTTTCTTTGCAAACTTCTTGCTCTCATTCAGTTTTCCTTGCTTTTGATGTCTTTTTTTCCTCAACAGAGCCGAATTTTGTGTCTTCCTACGACATCGGCAACTTCACCTACTTCTTCTTCCGGGAGAACGCAGTGGAGCACGACTGTGGCAGGACGGTGTTCTCTCGGGCGGGGCGCGTCTGTAAAAACGACATTGGTGGCCGCTTTCTCCTGGAGGACACGTGGACCACCTTCATGAAGGCCAGACTCAATTGCTCCAGACCAGGAGAAATTCCGTTCAACTACAACGAGCTTCAGGGCACGTTCTATTTGCCCGAGCTGGAGCTGCTCTACGGCATCTTTACAACCAATGTGTGAGTTGCACTAAGTTTTATCAAATGTTTTAGCAGATCTTCCATTCAAAATTAGCCCCGGGGCTTTACTGTGAAGTTTTTTTCAGAGCGCAAGCAATATATTTTTGTTACTCTTTGACCGTTCACCATTTGTTTCTAAATGTAAGCTGTATAATTCATCAACATAGTTGGAATTTTAGCATCTAGGGTGTCAAACTCATTTTCACTGAGGGCCATAAGAGCAAAACAATAACTGAGCTCTACATGGTATTTCCTGCATAGAAACAGTGTTTTGAATATGTCCACTGATAAAACACTGAAAAGTACTACATGTACGACTGACTAAATGTAAAATAAATAATGCAGAAATACTATTAAAAGTAAAAGAGTTATACTCACTGTTGAGTTGTGGCGAGAAGCCGCCATCTTGAATTCTGAACTTTCCCACTTTCCAACAGGAAATTTCCATTGTAGGGGCGTTGCAGTTTAAATTTTCCAGTTGTAAATGGGGAAATTCCCACTTCCCGGTACATCTGGGCCGTTACAAAAGTAGCTAACAAAAATGCAGCCAAGTAGAGATTTTACACGGCAAATTTCACCAGCTGCCTACTGCTTTTAAACCTGTGCACCTCCACCTAGTGGTGGGATGCTGTCATTTCATTGTCACGTTTTTTTTTTCTTCTATTATATATAGAATTTATTTTGTTTTTAATAAAATTAATACATCTTAAATTTTAAATTTCACTAGTAAAATATTCAACATAAATTAAAGGAGATGTAGTTTATGGCTTTAAAGTAGTGTATGGTTATTTTAAGAGATGAATACAACTTTGAAGCTCTTGCAGGCCACATAAAATGTAGTGGGGGGCACATAAGGCCCGCAGGCCTTCAATTTGACATGTGATCTATACCTAATTAGAAAATATGTACAAGTTTATAATCAGGTGCCGGCAAGAATGGGTTTCCCAGTACTGCTTTCTGAAAGAACCCATTAAAATGTGAAGATGTTCAGTGATCGTTTCAAAGTTCTGGCCGAAACTTTTGTAAAAAGAATAACAAAAGAAATTAACACGTTAACCTTAATGATAGTTTTGCAATTTTCTCTCTGCAAGAGGATAATATTAAGGCATAGAAAAGTATATCATAGTAATATAGACAGAAACATTCTCGCTGTAATTCAACCATTCCAAAGCTTTTCAAACAGAGAAGCACCTGCTGCCAGCGTCCTTACGACACGCCCGACAGCAGCCAGACAATCCTTACTTTGTAATGGCACTAACAAGCATAGTCTGCCAGCAAAATAGAAGTATTAATAAACAAACAGAAAACAAGAAGATTACATAAATCCACAGGGGAATGAGAAAATGATTATCCATGGCTTAAACGGATGAAGGGTGATGTCTGTAAAGTGCACTGCATTGTTTATAACCAGGTTTTTCAGCTACTCTTTACGAAATAAAAGCATAATAATACTCAAAATTTTTCTTTTAGTGCTTTTTATTTAAAATGTCATATAAATTTCATAACGACAAAGCCCAGAATTGCTGTCCTTACTGTATTCTGTACTGAAAGCTCTTATTCATATTTACTGCAGTATGAGAAACATCCCTGCTCTCGCTGCTGTTTTGCTGTCCTTTTCTCTTTTTTTTTTACCTTTAGCAAACACATCTACAACCCCACACTTGCACACTCAGGCCATTATTAAAGCTGAGTAATCAATTCTTTATGGTCAATGCTTTCACATAGCTGAAAAAAAGCCTTTTGAAGGGTATTGGAAACATTTCCCCCTGCAGGCACGGTGTTTAATGAACAACTGCACCGGATTGTAATTCACATCGCCCGACTCTCGCAGTTTGAGTTGAGAGTTAATACTCTCATTCTCTACTTTCTCTTACCAGGGAGGCGACCGGTACTTTTTGAAACTTAGAAAGTCAAAGCTGTATTTTAGCTCTGAGATCTATACCGTAAAACACACGACGAGCAGTTTAATCATGTCCTGTTGTTGATTTTATAATGTAATGATGACAATCTCGTACGCCCAGGTGAGTGTCTGTTTGCTCCGTGTTTGATTTCTGTTCCTGGTGCAAACAAACAGAAGTGATCTCTTCAAATATGACTGAAAATCTGAACCGTTTTCTACTTGTGTTGCTGACTGTGATTTTTATTTTTTTTTTCTCACTGTGTTTCTGACCTCCTTGTTGTTTTACTTATCTCGCTTCTTTTTGGGTGTCTGCTTTTTGTTTGTGTTCCCAACAATCAGAAACAGCATTGCTGCGTCTGCAGTGTGTGCCTTCAATCTCAGTGCCATATCGCAGGTTTTCAATGGGCCCTTCAAGTTCCAGGAGAACTCACGGTCTGCTTGGCTGCCGTACCCTAATCCAAACCCTGACTTTCAGGTAATGTGTCTAAAAACTAAAAAACTGCATCTTTGAGCAAAACATATGACAGTGCTTAGCTTCTCAGTAAGGGTTTTGTTTTGCAGTGTCATATTTCACCATTTTAGTTTAGCATTTTAGCCTTTGTTAACTAGAAAATGGGGACCTTCGCTGGTGACGTCATGCAAATCATCTGCATACATTATCTGCCGCTCGCTCAAAAGATCGGACAGACGGACTAGATTCTAAGGAGAGTCTGTGTTAATACCGTAACAGAAAAAGACGTTCCTAGAGCAAATTTGACACATCTGATTTCAGGAATCACAGGAAAATTCAGTTGAAAAGTTGGCTGGAGGATTGAAGTCTCGGAAAAGCAAGTGGAATTGTAAAAATGTTGGTGTTTTTACCGTGTCTTATAGCTTAGCTTGCTGCATCTATTCTGTGTGTGTATTTTTATTGCTCGAGCCACAGCTTCTGTGTCTTTTTAAGAAACGTAATGGTGATGTTTAGAATTTGTGCAAGTATATTATCATCGTATATGTGACTGACTGCAGTAGATCACTGTATGAGGCTAGCATGAATGCTAAATTATAGAGTAAAGCTATCAGCAGGCTACAGTAAAAACACTGTTTATAAAGAGAGAGTGCAGAGATAGGATCCAGGTGGTCCAGTGTTGGTCTTTTACCTCCAATAAAATGTTTGGAGTAGATGTTAAGTCTTTTTTGCACTTTTTTCTGGTCAAATTCAGCTCGTCCCATCGCTAGAATCCAGCAGTTAGCTTAGCATACTCCTTCCATGTGGGGATGATGGTTGTATTATAAGAACCGTAGCACAATGTTTTGCGGTCCTCCTGGTGGAGTTTGACGCAGTTTTCCTGAATTTATTTAAGTTTATACACAGATAGACCGGCAATGGAGCTGTTTTGAGAGTTTGTACGCTCATCAGTTTCGAGCGGGCATAGTCACGTGACCAGTGTTCTAAAAATAGCTGGAGTGAAGGTTAGCATATTCTGGGAAATGCTGTATGAAAGCTGAGTGCTAAATGACTGCAGAAGTTTGTTTAGGAATTAATCACTAAAGCAAGCAGAACAAAAGCTAAAATCAACAAAAGCTACTGTAAAAAAATGCTGAATCAGCATTCATACATAAAAACAAGATCTATGACTGAGGCTGATTGTTGTAAATAAAATTAAGATTGTTCAAAAAGATTATTGCCATTCTACTTGATGGAGGCAACAGAAACTTTTTTCAGCTGTCACTTTTTAAGACTCAGCACAAAATGAAAGTGACAACCTTGTGTTTGTGATGCATTGAGTCAAATTCACCCTGTGGGAATCCGTACTAAAATCAATTGTAGAAGTGTATCCATCTGGATGAAAATATGGAACTAAAACACATTTTTACCCTTCTGGCCGTGAGGCTAACAGGAATAAAAACAGCCTGTTTATAATCTATGCAAGTTAGAGCTCAGTTCTTCATTATTTCATACAAAAATTGATTTACACTCAATAAACCCAGATATTAACAATAAAATATGTGAAGCTATAGGTGCATCTAATGAGATTTTTCATGTATCCTGATAAATAATTCACACTGATCAGTGTAACTTACACTGAGAAGCTCTACACATGCATTAATTTCTTCTTTTGATCAGTTCATGACCCTCTTATGGACTGCACCTGGATCTGAAACCAGCGTTCCTCGAAACAACGCTAACAGACAAGCAAATGAACACAGGGACACAGGCAACTACATGATCACCTGCCACCATGAAAGTAAAAACAAGTGTACTTCCTCAAAGATGCTTTATGTAGTTCTCTCTAGACTTGTTTAGCAGAGGCGATGCTTTATGCTTATACTCCATCTTAAAGCCCGAAGTGGTGTAGCCAAGCTTTTTATTTGATTTAAAGTGCCGTTCCACGCTGATGACACCGAAGGAATGCGTTATTAGCAGAACAAGTGGCTCTCAGTTGTTGCAGGCTTAGCAGATAGAGAGGGAGGCCTAATCCACGCCGCTCTGCGCGAGGAAATGAATTCCCTACCGAGGTTTGGGTGCCAATGGGTGACACACACCTCACTTCCCTACACGTTTCCCCCCCGTCACGGGGCTCTGATCGGGTTTCTGTCAAGCCAGCACGAGCGAGCACGCGTGCATTATCTATAATGTACTTGCTCATGCAGGAAAAAACGCGGATGGAAAGCTCAGAAGAAAAAAAACAACAAAAACAGCAGAGAGAATCGGTGGCACAAAATGCAGCTCTCCGTCATCGGGCTTTCGCATATCTGCACGTCAGCAGCTGCACTTTATGAAAACAAATATTCTGAAGAGATCTGACCGCAGATCTATCCTGTTCAAGGTACATCACAAGGAGTTTCTGTGCACTGTATAGTGTTTTTTTTTTTTTTTATGAATGTGTTCCTCAAGGATAAACACGGATCAGTTCCTCGCCTCTGTCCCCATCTTCCTACTTAGGCTCGGGTACAATAGCTGCTCTTCACCGCTAGACCAATACACACTTAATCTAGGTTTCAGTGACATCTTCATCAAGCATTTGTCAATGTTGCAGGATTAGATTTATGACCACAGGATTTATGGCTCATCTTTTTTTTTTTTTTCTATTCCTGCACAGACTTTCTCACATGTTCAGGCACAAACACCTAAATGGAACCAGCAGCTGAGAAAGCCACTGGCTATCTGTGCATCTATAGTACACCAAACTCCCTCAGAATACAGGCTTATAGCTGCCATGCCAAGATAATTATGACTGTGGACTCATCTCTCAGTTCACACACACTGGGCATTGATTGAAAGCCTAATTTCAAGTCTGCAGAGAAAATCCTCCTATTTA
The DNA here is from genome assembly GCA_031762555.1 of Cynodonichthys magdalenae. Taxonomy (NCBI): domain Eukaryota; kingdom Metazoa; phylum Chordata; class Actinopteri; order Cyprinodontiformes; family Rivulidae; genus Cynodonichthys; species Cynodonichthys magdalenae. The sequence continues at coordinate 19,506,533 of JARVJO010000165.1, read as the reverse complement.
TTTAAACCACACAAATTGATCCTGTAAGCTTTATTCAGGCTATGAGTCATGTTCATTGTGCATTATGGACTAATACCACCTTTATGTTGTGTAAGTTGTCTGCTCTCCTCTAATTGATTATTGCAAAAAAAAAAATCCATTACCTAGTTATATGATTGGAAAAAATCCAAGAAGTTTTATGTTGTGCAACAATGAAAGCAATAAAATTAAAATGTCATTTTCCTCATTATTATGAATCTAACTTGCGATTACAATCAGACCCAATATCAGTTTTTAGTTTCTGGGAAAAGATAATATAAACAAGGAAATGCAGTGCCATTAGGAAGTTTTTTTTTCTTTCGTTTTAAAGAAAAACAAGACCATTTGGAAAATGCATGCTGTAAAACAATCATTTTTCAGAGTGCCACTTCTCATCTTGGCAGAGCACTTTGCCCTGGTGATGAGAGGAGGACAGCTGAGTGTTGGATGGGCCCTCAGCCAAATGATGGTTGTGTCCCTCACCTTGACTGTACTGAGGAAATCATAACATCCATCTCACTGTGCATTTACAGATGTAATAGCCTCTCACTGGTCAGCACCTGACTCTTTCTCACTGCTAGAAAAGTACAGTCACTCTCATGCTTCTTAAGGATTCATGCACATTAATGCAAATGCATGCCACAGAAAAGACACATTTAATATGTTTTAGCGATTAGCAGGATGCTCGTTTGAGACACTTGCCCACATGGCACAAGCTGTCCAAATCCTTCAAGGCTGTAATCACCCCCTCCTGATGTGGCGAGAGCACTGATCCGTTTACCTGCACGGGGAAGTTCTTCATGATTCTCAGCTGTCGGTTCAGTCAAGGCTGAGGATTGATCTTTATAAAGTGTCCAGGTTGCTGCCCCTGTAGCTGGTCACCAGCAGCAAATCACCGCCCATAGTTCAGTCTCACTTTTATTCAATTCAACTCAGTTCGGTTTATTTATGTTGCGCCAGTTCACAGCAAAAGTCATCTTAGTCATTATAAATCCAATTCAAATCCACTTAGTCATTTCATTTTTATTATAACACAATAAAATGAAATGACAGTTTGATAAAAGGCTTATATGTAAGGAAGCCAGCAGATTGTGTCAAATCTTTAATTCAATACAATCCATCGTCCTGAGAAAGGAAAGGAAGGGAATGTCTTTTAACAGAAATGCTCAGTATGGGTGTCCATCTTTAATGACCAGCTGGGGGTTAAGAGGAGAGGAAAATGACATAAACTCAGATGAATTGGTTCAGGTTGAATTTCTACAGAAAGAAAAACAAGGAAAACACACATTGATGGAAGTAATAATTGCATAAAACTAACAAGAGTGACATCAGCAGAGGAATGAAGAAAAATGGTTAGTATGTCCTCCAGTAGTCTAACCCAAGTCTACTTGAGGATTTATCCAAAAATCCTGCACTGAGAAGGACACGCATGGTTCATTTACTCATCCAGCTCACTTGTCATGCTTTTCAAATAGCACCATTTTCATCATACTTTGTGAAGGCTGAGTGTTTTTGATACATTAAAACGTTAAAACAATTATACTTTTAAGTGTCGTTCAGGGGATTGTATGGCATTTTAATTGCTTCATCTATCAAAAAATGCTAAATCCATATTCATATTTGAAGCTTTTCCTGAAAATTGCCACTGGACTGTGACTACATAACAAAAAGGCACACTATACATTTCAGTCTGATGACTGTTTAGTGTGCAGTATTCAAGGTTTAGATTAACATAACCTCACTGTGACTTTAAGGTGCAGTTATATGTTCCATGGAGTAAAACCAATTATTAATGCAAAATATAAAAATAACATAGTTTTTTTAATTTTTTCTTTCCAGGACATGAAAAATAAACTAATCTCCTTAGACACTTTCATTTAATTTCTTCTTTAAAATCTCTGTTGGAGGGAAGTAATTTTATTAAACACATTCTAAGATCTGCAAATATTTTTCCTGTTTAATATTTTAGATTATAACTTTGTGCTACTTCACTTTATACGTTCTATATATTTTATAACACTGTAAAACCAAACAAATTACATGATACCACTGTCATCATGACCAGTTTCCTTTAACCTACCCCTAAATATGTAAAATGTGTTAGACTTTTCTTTGTGTTTGACTGACATTTTTGCATTATTTATTTAAAAAAAACTTTACTTACTGACAAAAATTTAGCCTCTAAAACCAATATAAGTTATTATTTTAGAGGTAAAAAAATGGCACAATCATGGCACATTGTTACTCGAGTACCCATAAAACCTACTAGTAATATATATGCATATGAGGAGAAAGCTAATAAAAGAGATAACTACCCACTCAGTCAAACATTCATCAGTCTCTTTCTTTCTGTCAGCCTCAGTGACTGCAGAGCCTTAAGGCTGGGATGATATCAAACCAACGCAAAGAGGCAGCAATTGGCTTTAAATCCTTGTTCAATTAATCATTCAGTCCCTTTGTTTTCTATTTCTGGTGGGATTTCTGAACAAAGAATCTAAAGCTTATTAACTTGAAACCCTTTAAGAGCTTTATCAATGCAGTGAGCCAAAGTGTTTGATTATTTCTTGAATATTTTTTTTTTCCTCTCAACCTCCACAGTGTGGCACCATCAACTCTGGCTCCTATGTGAATCTGACCCAGAGAAACCTGCAGGACGCTCAGAAGTTTTTGCTGATGCATGAGGTGGTCCAGCCCGTGGTGCCGGTGCCGTACTTCATGGAGGACAACGTTCGCTTCACTCACATCGCAGTGGATGTGGTGCAGGGCAAGGACATGCTGTTCCACATCATTTACTTGGCCACCGGTAGGTTCTTTATGTCACTTTTCTCTATATGTACTTTTTGCATTTAAGCCTATTTTCTTAGTTTGCTTTTTATACCATTTAAATTTTAGGTCATCTTAATGGTTCTGACCTTAGATTTTAGAGTTTCCTGCTAGTTAAAGGGGTATTATGTATTTTTCAGGCCCATTGTTCAATTCTATACCACAGTAAATTCACTATGTAAGTTGAAAATGCTGTATATATCAAAAATAAAACTGAGTTTGCATCATAGTTTATCTAAACACCTTGAAATTGGTCTTTATCTCTTGAAGAACCGCCTACAATTTCTGACACTCCCACTTCAGCACATCATCACAACGCTTCGGGGAAGGGGAGCTCTGTGGGGCGGGAGCTCTGCTGCAGACTGAGCTCCAGTGAGGAGCTTTGTGTGAATAGGCGGAGCTTTGTACCAGCAAGTGTTTGTATGTGATTAGGGAATGACATTACATGATATAAAGCTAAAAAAAATGTATTTGAATAATACCCCTTTTTAATAGAAGCACGAAGACCTCATATGAGAATATATTTATTTATTTATAATCACTTTATTAACAATTTTTTGTGCATCTTTTACTTTCTATGCTCTCTTGGTCTAAATAGGTGACATTTAGTTAGAAAAAGGTCACAAAATGTTGTCAAACTTTAAACACAAGCTGGGAAATAAAAGACCTAGCATTCCTTGACAGAATGCTTTTTGCCTGCTGAAATGGGATGATATAGTTGACTGTGACAGCCTTCTTGTGCTGGCTTCAATCAGTTATAAGCTGTAGATGTGCATCCAATGATTATTTTCTGAAAATAAAATTAAAGAAAATCAATCAAAACACATCTTCATAGACTTGCTGAAGCAGAATAGCTAAAAACCAAATGTAATTTATACATCAGTGTTTACTTTCTTTTCAATGTACACATTGATTCTTACTTATCCAGCCATAAATATTGAATGCAACTAAAAAAACTGACTTCAGGCATCTGAAGCCCTTGAAGTGCATTGTGCACATAAAAGAAATCACCTGCAAGAAGATGAATAATACCAATCTTATCAAATCACCATCATGCAGACATCAAAGCTTGGACTCGGGCATAAGTTTGATCACTCTTTAGCTCCATATGTCTCCCAGATGTGCATAAATCACATGCAATCACTTAAACACATGCATTTAGATTCATATTACACATTTTTTACACCAATGCCAAACCTACAGAGAGCTCATAAACACTGTGAAACAGGCAACAGGTGTGTCACAATAAGACAGATGGATGATTAATAAGACACGTGCAGTTTTTGTTCGATGTGTCTGAACGAACCATCTGCTTATCAGTGGATTGCTTGATCATATTGGTGTAATTATGTGATGTTAGACTTAGCAAGGTGTCTCTGAAAGTCACCAGTTAGTCAGCGGTGTTTGAGGATTTGTGATCGAGCATGGAGGCTCTGTGCAGAATTTGAATGTAGTGACCCACTTCACTGTGCTAATGAACCGTAAGCCCGCCGGGAAATGTCAGCATCATCCTCTTGTTGAAGACTCTGTTATTTTAGGATCTTTCACATATTGTATGTGACATGAGCACTATGTTTTTCTCACTTTCTCAAACACACACACACACATCCAGTCTGTTCCAGTTCATCACCCGTGTGTTTGGCATCTCCTATAAAAACTCCCCTCTTATTGTTTGCATGGTGCTGTGATCAATGTAGCAGTGAACGAGGGCAGCCCACAATTCCAGTTCCCCAGACACTAACCAGACACTAATGAAAACATCTGAAACACTGCCAGGGCCATTGGCTAGCGCTCATACTGTACCTAATCACAAGCTATTATTAACGCCTAAACGCACCACACTGATTGGGGCCATTGTGGAAAACCTAATGGCTGCAACGGGGAGTCCGAAAGACTTCGAAGTGTGGGGTTCTTTTGCTCGAACACGTAGCTTGCCGAGCATTTCATCTAAACTGTTATTCAGTGCTTTTTAGTAATTCATGCCCTGCAGCAGGATCTCTTTTTCCTTGAAAACTATGCGAACAGTTTAGAGTTTAGATAAATGTGAAACTTGCCGAAAGTTTTGTTTCGGCAAAGTACATTACCTTACTTTTAAACAGGTACATCCATTCTGGAAGAATGCATTACTCATCATGTGACGCACTAATTTACAAATTAGTTTATGAATAATAAAAAATATATATTTTAGAAAACATAATTTAAAGTTATGCCTCCAAAAGCTGAATGTGTTGTGCAGAATGCCTTTTGGGACTGCTGCAGAGGTCATGTAATGCAGTCTATTTTTATCTTTACACATACATCTATGTATGTTTCTTATTATGCAATGTTTCTCCCTTGTGGTTTATGTTTGTTTTCTTTAACAGAAACTGAAGACAGCAGAACAAAAGCTAAAAGGTTTAAAGAAATTAACAGTAGTGCTGTAAGTAGCAAAATAATAGCCAAACGCAAAAACATAACAGAACAGAAACTAAAAATAAAAGTACCTACCAAAAAAAAAAAAAGATTAAAATTAAACATGAATAAGCAGATTTCTGAGAAAACAAAGTGATTTAAATGTATTTCTGTGGAGAAAATATTTATAAATGAAGTCTAAAAGTTTCCAAAAAAAAGTCTTAGCACCCACCTTCTGAATAAGCTTAATATATATAAATTAGCAAAACAAACAACAACAAAAAACACAGTATAAAACTGGAAAACAGTGTAAATGCTAATTCAGTGTTTTATTTAAAATGTAATGGAAAATGTAAAAAAACACCATTATCTTTAACATCCATCAGTTAAATATTTTATTATAAGTAAAGCTAACATGAAATGTGATTAAGACACATTTTATAAATCCAGATCTCACAGTAAAGCTGCAGTTTTTATATATCTGAACTCTTAATGTGCCTTAAATTAAAGTTCTTTTGAACTGCTTGTTACATGAAATGGTAATGTCATTACTGCCCATACCGCTTGAGGCAAAACCTAACTTTTTCATCCCCTACCTTTAAGTTACCTATTAGCATTCCTCCCTTCTACTTCCGGCACTACTGTACACCTAATTACTTTTTGCTCACCCAGGAGACTGCATGTATAATAGATTATGTTTGTTTTAGCTCTCCCAGAAGGAAATTCGTCTCAAACTGCATTTTACGGGGGCCCTGGCTTGCACAAAATAAAAGGTCAGGATGTATTCTCCATGACACAGATTTCCACACTTCTATCTCTCTCGGCACAACAAAGTGGTTTCATCCCCTCAGAATATCCCCTGAAGGGAAACTAGGTCAGAAATCATGCATTCAGGTGCCACATCAAATCCCTTGTTACATCTACAGCGCTGCATATTGATGCCGTAACCAGACTCAGTACATCTGGCCCAACCTCTCCTGATAAGATTTTTTTTGCAGCTTTTCTGTCAGGAAGTGATTTTTATGTGGTTCACACTCCGTTCACATTGGCAGTTTTCTCATCTAGCATTCATTATTTGTTGTTTCTTCATCAAACTCTCTGCTAGTCTTATCCTGCCCTTTCTTCTATTACTTTACCTTTTCTCTGGTGGCTCATCGCCTTCTTTGTGACCAAATCCTCCTCCCCCCACTCTCGTTTTCTTCCAGATTATGGCACTATCAGGAAAGTGCTGTCTCCTCTAAACCAGTCCACCGGGAGCTGCCTATTGGAGGAGATCGAGTTGTTCCCGCCCAGGAAGAGGCAGCCGATTCGAAGCCTGCTGATCCTGCACAGCCGCAGCGAGCTCTATGTGGGCGTAAGAGACCAGGTCATCAAGATCCCACTCAAGAGATGCAGCTACCACAAAAGCAGAGAGTGAGTGCACGCACACACACACCATTAATCTCAGTGAACACTGTCAAAAGCAAAACTTTTCAGAGCTCCTTCTTTCAGATGATACTGTTTATCAGAGAGGACCAGGCCTTTGTCGTTCAGGGGCCTTTAGCTGAAACCTAAAACCCTCCAAATCAGCTTTGTCTGAGCCGCTGGAGGTGCCCAATGGCTGCCCTCGGTCTCCTCGACTGAGTTGCTGTGTTGTGATTGGCAAAAATTCAAATAAAAGCCACGTCCTTTCTGCCCCGAGACCCTTTGGTGGCCGTGTTTATCAGGTAGGTCATGTTTCCGACTGCTCAGAGAGCAAGACATCAAAAAGAAGAAACAAATAAAAGCCTGGTATTCCTTGAAGGAATGCGTTTGTCTCACCGCCTCTCATGCCAGAGTTTAGGATTGTCTTGTGTTCAGAGCTGAGGGAGCTGTGGCTGTTTTGATAAAATTTTAAAAAACAACAGTGATTGATCACAGGTTACGGTGCGATATTTCGTATGATCTGTTAGTGCTCAGAGTTTTGTAAACTACTATAAATTCTAGCCTAAACACTGTAAGATTCACTAACATCTGTGATCTCATTGGGATTTGCCTGGTTAAATAAAGGCTAACAGTATAAACAGTAAATAAAACAACATAATGCCATTTAATGGACTGACTCCTAATTGAATTCATTGCAGATGTCAAGCCAGTGATTATTTTCAATAGTTTTAATAAAATGCTAACGCTGCCAACAAACAAATACGTGCTAAACATGATCGCTCTGCCCGCCGGCGATAAGAAGTAAAAACAAAAGAATATGTAAATCCTCGTCCCATCCGTCACTGCAGGAGGGAAACAAAGTCACACCTGCACTCCTCACTTCTCACACGTTCAGATCACACAGCAGACTTCATGTTCCAGCTGTTGCTCACTGATATTTGCTGCAGCTGCTACCATGTTTTAGGACATCTTTAATTCCGTTTTTCTTTTTTTTTTTTCAAGAATGTTCAAAAAGTAAGGAGAAAGGCTCAACAGATAAAAGAGTCGAGGCACAAGCTGGTTGCTTTTGGGAGCGCTGCTGGATTCATCAGTGACATTTCTTTCTGTTCTACCTTTGAAACATTAGAGAGCTGTCTCTCCAGCCCTCTGAGAGATAAATATGTTTGTTCTTCCTTCTCCTATTGCACTGCTGTCGTCATCCCTTATATTATTGTCTCAACAGTGCTCTGTTACTGTCAGGGTTTTTTGTTAGCTACCCAAAAAAATATTACATACACAGCCGAGAAGCGAAGGTCTTGCCTTATTTTAGTATTTTCATGTGTATAGCTACAATGTGATCATGCGTTACTTGCACAAGCGCACTTATTTGTATCTGTACTCTGCTCTTTGTTACAAAACCCTCAAAGAATTATACGTTTCACCAAGGGCATGCCACGAAGCGTCGACGCCTGCAGCCAAAAGATATGTCACCATGCTGTCATAGCAAAGCTGTATTTATGTGGGAAAAAAAAAAAAAAGTAGCATCGAGCTTTTTATTGCACTCAATAAAACTTCTGAAGTGCTGAAATATTTATGGAAAAGTCAGGCGAAAATATCTTTGCTAAAATATTCTCCCAGTGAATATTTGTTGAGGCGATAACTTAAACTGTAATCCATACGTTGGACGATGGCGGAGGGAGGGTCAGCAACTTCTATAATGAAAAGCGCCGTCCTCAGCTCACTAAATACAACTTAGGGACAGAGCGCATGACGAGCTAAACAAACGGTATCACACAAAAGGTGCGGAGGTTTAATATTTGCTAATGTAGCGTTTCATATTTGAGAAAGCAACAAGAAGCAGGCCCTGGTTCGGTTATCATCATAGCCTAGCCTGGAGGAAGACTTCTGCTTTCTACCTATCTCTTTAAGTAGCTTCTTTCTTGTGTTCTCTTCAGTTTTCACTTCTTTTTTCTCCCACAAAACTCTTTCTTTAGCACTCCATCACAGTCTTTTGTCCTCTCTTCATATTTCCCCTCGTACCTTCACCTCATCATCTTATCACTGTCAATTCGCATATTTCCATACATCATCTTCTCCACCACTTAAAACCCGTCCTCTATATTCTCCTTCTTTAATCTGATGTTTGACTCGATGCTATTCCACAACACAGAGCTGCCTGCGTGAATTCATGACAGCTTAATAAAAGCTTTCTAATGGATATTATTATGTTATTCTTACCTTTTAGAGCCTGTGTAGGAGCCAGGGACCCGTACTGTGGTTGGGATCTGTTGCTAAAGAAATGCACTACCCTGGAGGAAAGTGTCAGAATGAGCCAGTGGGAGCAGAGCATTACAAAGTGTCCTGTGAGTATGAAGCTGTGCAAAGAGTAAAGCTCCAAACACTTTAGAATTTCCCTTTATGTCTGTAAAAATGTCACCCTACACGTTGTCAGGTTTTTCTATGTTCCTCACAGTGAACCAGGCAGTCTATCTGTAGAAAATAAAGGCCTAACATTCCTTGAAGGAACGCATATCACCCGCTGCCTTTCATGCCAGCGTGTTAGACTAGGATGTTGAGAAATAAGAGTTGTTGCCGTTTTGGTCAAACCTTGAAAATCTCTTGTTGCATTAAAATATGTTACACTCAGAGTATGTGCTGTGACTGACTCTCAGCTACTACCACTTTGAAAGGTAGCTCAATACCAATAAATATGACTGGGTTATCACCATTTTTGGTTTTGTCTCAATTCATGGGCGGCCGACGTTAGCCACAGTCTAGTGGGTGATGCTGATGCTCTGATATTTCCAGTTAAACGGGAGTTTTTCCTTTCCACTGTCTCCAATTTGCTGCTCAGGATGGGAGACTGTGATGAAATGTTTCAACACAATCTACTGGCTTCTTTTATTGTTTTTTTTTTTTGTTTGTTTGTTTGTTTTGGGTGTGTGTGTACAGGGCCCTGAGATGACGTATGTTGGGACTTGGCGCTAAATAAATAAACTGAATTGAATAAATGGCTGTGAAATGAGACTGTCTAGACGTATGTTTGCGTTACCTCGGTGATACGTTTTATATCAAATTGCTTCAGTTGTTTTTTCAAGGTATAACTTCACAAAATTCAATTTTAATAGAAAAACGTTACAAGTAAATAAATGAAAATATATTTTAATATTTATAAAGTTTATTCATTTAAAAAAAAAACATAAATTCAATATACAATAAAAATACAAATCATAAATTAAATAAAAGGTAGCAGCAGAAGAAGAAAAAATCTTATATCTGCTCCTTTTTCTCAAAAGTAAATAAATTCAATCAAAAATAATCTTCAAATTACAAAAACAAAAAACATACAAAAAAGAAAAACAATAAAGGTTTAACTCCTTCTTGAGCAACAATTTGTACATTATACATTTTACATATTTCCCCAACTAAAAAGCCGTAATAATTTAGGTTTACTTCCAGTATCAGTACTTGCAACAATTTATTTAACATTTCAATGCAAAAAAAAAAAATTTTAGGTAAGATGCCTAACTTGCAGTCTTCGGTCCATGATAAATTTTCAAACTCCGCCATAAAATAAAAAAACTTTCACCGTCTTTGTTTTCCTGTTAAATTTGTTGACAGCGCAATGAATTCTGGGATTCCGTCGGCCGTGTAGGATACTCAGATGCAGCCTACGTTTTCGGGGTTTTGTCGGCCGCATGTGTAGGCGCCTACGAATTGGAACAGCCTACAGCTCGGGGCAGTGACGTAATCAGCCGACAAATGCATCTGTCGTCGGCTGCAGCTCATGAATTGAGACACAGCCAATTGTCTGTGGCGGCCATCTTGAATTGGACTGACTCCAAAATTAAATCAGTTGTAGATTTATATCTACTGATTATTGTCTTAAACTTTAATTAAAATGAATCCAGTGCTTTATGAGATATTTTGCTAACAGACAAACACATGAACACTTGCACATACACGCAGACATTCTGTGTGCATGTGTTTGTGGTTCTTTCTTTTATTGCACAATTACTTTCAATACCTCCAGTGACTCTTTGAACTGCAACTAAAAGTTTCAAGTAGTTGTTGATCATCCTGCAAATTAGGCCCTCCATGCAAAACACTAACAGCCGTACACAGCAGAGCAACAAATATTTAACTTTTATTGTTTAGTAATAAACAAAAACATGGTTAAGCTGTAAAAAGATGCAAACCCAGAAAATAAGGAGGACATGGTTCAAACAGCAGAAGCTCGTGCACCTTTTAAGAAGCACACATGTGTTTTTAGCTTACTGCTTAAGATACCCAATAAAATATTATAATACTTTCATAAAATGTAATTTCAGTGTGATGATGCAGATTCATCATACAGTAGGAGAGAGAGAGAGCTGCAAGAAGATGAGTGGGCTAGCAAAAAAGATGAATGTGTAAGCACCCTGGTTTTAATGAATATTTAACACTTCTGATTTTATTACACATGGGGTTTTTACTTTTTTATTTAGGAACCAGCTCTGCCAAGGATAGACATCATCCAGCAACATCTAGACAAATAAGGGGGATTTGTTAGACTAAATTAATTCTAGACTACTTAACTAATCTATTAGATGATATTTGATGGTGTTTTTCGTGGTTCTGTGCACAAAAATGATTATGCAGAAAAACACTGTGTCACCACATTTTGTTAAATAGTCATGAAAGGACTGTTGCGACACATTTATCAGCCGGTTTGTCCACACTACTGTAAGTTTTTTTTTTCCTTGTAGAGGACCACCTGTTGTTTAGTAAGTTTTAGTATATTTAATGAAATAGCTTTTATCAGTGGGAGAACAACAGTAACAGAGACGGTCCACTCCTAGTTCTTTGGATATCGACGATGACAAGAGACAGCCTCAAAATTATACCACAGAAAAATTGGACAAGGCTCTTAGTTATGTTTTATCATCGACATAACGTGACCGATGTTTTATTTAAAACTAACTAAAAGACAAATGACAAATAATTGATTAGGAAAGGGTTACATGCTTTTAAGACAGGTGATTAACTTGAAACTAAATAGTCAACAACTAAATCAAAATTATCATTAAGCAAGCAGGACAAAATCACTTCAATAAAGTTTAACTTTAAACCCAGAGTGTGGTGTGTGTGTTTAAAGTATGTATGTGTGTGTGTTTAACTATGAATAGGTGTGTGTGTTTAACACTGTAAGTATGTGGATTTTTTTGTGTGCATCTGTAGTAGGAAAGAAAGGAAAGAGAGAGATAAGGACAAGCATGAAAAGAGTTTCAGGAGACTTTTAGATATTGGGAAAGCAAGGATACTAAAGTTATAATCTATAAAATGGACATCACAGAACATTACATTAAGAAGAATAAAAGTTTTTCTCTGTTTTTATATAAAGTTAAAAGGACAGGTGCAGAGCAGGAAGTCCTTGGGAAACTACTACTGTAATACTGAGGGGAAACCAACACATTAATTTGCACTGAAATTGGGGAAAGGGACAATGTTTAGTCTCTGGGCCTCAGGGGAGGTCAGGAGGTCAACCCCCAGGGTCAGCTTCACTGTGAGGTGAGGGGTTGCCCTACATCCTCCTGGCTTTTTAGTTTGAACCTAAGCAGGATATGGCAGTGATGTTACACTCCATTCCTTAGAGAACGTGCTCTTCGAGTGATCTTTCTCTTTATTCTGTCAGTATTTTATAGAAATAACTATAAAGCTTGTCACAACCAAGAGAGACATACAGTACGCTTCCGGACATCTAATCTCTGGAGGAATTTTTGGCTCTCAAACGTTTTAAAAGCCATCATGAATCTTTGTTCCAAAGATAAATAAACTCGACGTTTTTGTTAAGTTGTGTTCAAATAACAGCGTTATTTTCTGTGAGCGATACAGCTGTGCTATTTATCAAACAGATTTAAAATGATTATTTCTGGAAAATGCTCAGATGGGTCAATAATAGACAGCAAAGTAGGGGCTGAGCCAGATGGGTGGACAGGGTGGCGAGTGCCACCTCTGGCACCTGATTGGCCACCCCAGGTGCCACTCCAAAACATTTGACAAGTGGAGACCTTAGATTTTTTTATTTGCATTCAGATTTTATTAAAGATTTATTAATTTATTATTTATTAAAGTTTTCTGATTCTTTTGTACTATATAACATTTCAGCTGTGTATGTTAAAAATGGCTGAATTACAGTACTTTGTAAAATTAGCATTAGCATTGTTGCTTAGCTTAGTTTGGGATTAGCATGTCCTTAGCTACAACAAATTTATTCTCAGTAAGTCTTAAAATGACTGAATTATATGCTTTTAGTTAGCTGCGGTGGCCATCTTAAATTCTTCATTAGCCTTTAGAATTTGGTAAAGATTGTTTTTGGCTACCTCTACACTGATCATTTTTATATATATATAATTTTTAGCTATAGTCAAACAAAACTCCGGCTCAATGTTTCATAAAACAGCCGAATTAAAGCCATTTAGAATTAGCTCTGGTGACCAGCTTGAGTTTTCTAATCCAGAGTGCTTTTCTTTATTTGTATGGCCACCCCTAGCAAAGAAGTCTAGCTCCGCCCCTGCAGCAAAGCTGATACCATTTATTTCTTTTTAATAAATGTTAATCAGGCAGAAGTCATGGTTTGCCACATCCATCTCACCTCTGAAAACACTAAAATTGTTACACTTTTGTCAGTTTGTGTGGTTGTTGAGTCATACTTATTGCAGAATACTTCTGCTTAAAACTGCATCAATAACTGTCTGTCAACAGGGCTTAGCAGTCCTTCAAATAATTTTTTGCCAATAGTTTACTTTGTTTTTAATCTACAACTAGCACACATAATATTTTATATTCTGTTCTTCCTACTTTTTGGTATGCTACTAGCACCTGAAATACCAAAAGTGACAAACATTGGGTTACTTTTCTAATTGAACTAGAACTTAATTACAAGATCTGATCCAAGACTACGAATCATCTGCACCTATGGATCGTCTGTAAATGTGAGCATTTGTTATAAAGCTGACAGTTTGCTTGTATGAAGCACCGTAGTGTGCATTAACGCAGAACAAAGTAAGAAAGACATCCACAATGTTCTTCAAAAAGTGAAAGCTGCTGCCCATCAATCTTAGAAGGGTATGAAGGACATTTCCGAACAATTTAACGTGTATCATTTTACAGAGATATTTCTTTCAACTGTGGGAAACATTCTAGACAGTAGCCAATCTTCCCTGCATTAGTTGACCCAGAAATTTCACCCCAATATCGAGAGAAATTGCAAAAAGTACCCAAAAGCAACATCTCTGACTCCACTGACTTGACTTAGTGTGCTAAAGGATATAGTTTAACATTTAAATTGGAAAAACACTGAATAAATATGACTAATTCATAAGTGTTACCAAGAAATAATCTTTCTTTTAGACAAACACGGCAGCTCAGGTCTAACCCGAGCTGTAAGAATCCTGCAGTTCACTGAACAGACAAGATGCTTGGTCATAATGAGCTGGTGATTTGTTTTGTAGTTGTTTATCTATGTTTGTATATATAAAACAATGTTAAGATTTAACTTGGACCAGATTGTTTTTTATGCTTTGTTACAAAAACTGTTCTTGTTTAAATAAGGTGTACTTTATTTTTGTCGTCTTAGCAAAAAATGTAAATTTTCATACAAAAAGTGCTATTTTTCACCTTTTATCTCTTGTAAACCATCATATTTAATATTTAAAGAGCCAATAATATGATCAGAGTTTTAGCATTAAACTTTCAAACTGGAATGGGTCCTCAGACAATCAGCAGAACCTCCCTGTTCCACTGCAGTTGCACATTAAAGAGAACTCATGTTGAGAAATCAAATCAAATCATGCAGGAATTAAAGCCAAACTCAGGAAGAGAAATTTTATGACAAGATGTTGAAAATGTTTTTGTTTTTTATTTTTAAAAAGCCTTTTTATCACAGTTACAGTTTCACTCCCTATGGGTCCATTAACACTTTGCAGAGGCTGAACTGGCTGAGTGGTAATCTGTAGTTTAAAAGTCAAGGTTCTGCTCACTGAATGTTCTTGTGTAGGCAGGACCAGGAGATACACTTTACCAACCTGTTCAACAACACCATCTGCCTTCCCAGGCGGTGTTTAAACAAGAAAAAAAAGCTTGTTTTACTCTGCTACATAAAGTAAATGTTTGTCACAGTTCTGTAAAATTTCACCTGGGTGTATTGGAAATAGAAAATAGAAAAACATTTTTAGGAAAACAAGCCAGTTTCAATTCTGTTTTCCTAAAAAAAAAAACACAAGTTTAAATTAAAAAAAAGCTTTTCTTTAAGGAATGCCAAACCAGTATTTTGTACAGATGGTCACACTTTTTCTAGTTTTACAATTTATTGTGAAAAATAGACATTTTAATTTTCTTCATTTTTTATTTAATAGTGAAAACATACAGCATTAAGTTATTATTAAAAACCACATTCTGTCCATTGGTTCAGTAGATAAAACCCACATCAGAAAACCATTCATGTTTTCAGCTTGAATGATGCTTTTTAGTCATCATCTCTGTGTAGTTGTTTGCCTCCTTGGCCCATTGTTGCAGATGTCATCTATCTCGTCTAAGCGTTTCTCATTTAGGCTTATGGCAGAGTTCAATTACCAATAAGAGCGCAGGGCAGACGGTATTTTGCCTCTGCCAAAGCAGATGATGATCGCTCTCTCGCCTCTCTGTGTGAACAGTTTTTTTTTTCTTGTTATGTTTTGCATTTTTAAATCACCATGAAACGCAGCAGCATCTTCTTCAGCCGCTGAATCTCTTGTCAGTGTTTTGGCCTCGTATTCTTACGTTGAAGCGTTCCTGTTTGATTTTGTTTTGCTTCGTATATTCATTTACTCTAATTTCCTCCTATTTCTGTCCTCTAAATGTGTCTATTCTGAATCTTTTTTTTTTCCTCCTTCTGGAATTTCATTATATTCAGCAGCGGGTTTTTTTCCTGCAACTTCCTTGAGTTTATAGCACATAACTGCCCAATTTCTGACACACGGTGAGAGATATAATGTGGTTATTTTTGTATCTATTTGAGAGAAATTGATTTTTCTGTTTCCATCCATCTGTACTTGTGGGCTGTGTCTCCCAGAGCAACACGTTCCTGAGAGCATTGCTGATGCTATGACCAGTTTTTTCTTTTAAAAAAAGTCATTACTTACAAAGTTTTTTTGTTTTGTTTTTCAGGTTCGAAATGTCACAGTGGATGGAGGTTTTGGTGCCTGGTCTGGCTGGTCCACCTGTAGTCACAATGATGGAGACAGCGCCGGTTCCTGTCTGTGTCGGACCCGAGCCTGCGATAACCCCGCCCCTCAGTGTGGCGGCCAGTCGTGCTACGGGATCAGTGTTGAAGTTGCCAACTGCTCCAGGTACATAAAAATGTTTGTTTTTTCTCTGTGATCATTAGTAACTACAGCTCTTTAGCCTTTATTTACAGCTGATTAACTTTTAGAGTCATTTAAGATGGCCGTCACAGCTAAGAGAATCTTTGAACACATATGGTTTTAATTCAGCCAGTTTTACAGATATTCACCTTAAATTTGGTGGAGTTGTAACTGAGAGTCCTCAACAACACATAATGTAAGTCAGGGCTATTCAACTGGTGGTCAGGGGGCCACAGCCAGCTCGTGAGTGACTTCCATCATATGTTTTTATTAATTTAATATAAAATGAATTTTAAATCTATTTTAAATAAAAATTATTCTGTTTATGCAACACAATAAACACATTTAAAAGGTAAAATATAAAAATAGTTCTTTTACATAATACAATGTTTATTGTTATTGGAATGTCTGGCCCTTGACCAGCTGCTGGCTTTAAATAACTGCGGCCCCCTGTTCAATTTAGTGAATAGCCCTAAGTGCTAACTGATTAAACAATGTTTGTTTTCTAAAACTTAGAGTTAGGAGTTATTTCAGTGGAACTCTCACTGTTTTTACTAAAGTTAACTCAAATCAAGATGGCCTCCACAGGTAATCAACCTAACATTAAAATGATAATAGCTCAGTCAATTTTGAAGAAATTCAGCTAACATGTAGTGTGGTAGTAGTTGAGGGCCATCTTCAACACATACGTCTGAGAGCTAACACAACTCCCCCCAATATTACATGAGGTGATGCATAACTTCATTCACAGGATGTGACCTTTGAGTTTTCTGTAAATTCCATCGTCTAAATAAAGAAGCGAGACATGAAGAAATAGATGCGCAAAATCAGGTGATTCGTTTCTTACATGCTCACACCTATTCATTAGGAATCAGCACTTTGTTAATTGTCCCATGATATGTTTTCACTATCAGCTATTTGGAGCTAACAGGTGTTGATTGGTGGTGGGGATTTTTTTCTTTCCATTTCCTTGATTTTCCACTCAGTTAAAGCCTCTGCATGCAAAACAAGACACTTGTATGGATTATGTTGAAGAAAATAAGATGTGGAATTTTGTTCAGTTGTTCAAATATTTTAGAAATGGATAAATCTGAGAGAAATATGTCTTAAAAAACAGACGGAATTTGTGTTTTGGGTAAAAACTGTGACACATTCAGGGTTTTCCGTAAAACAAATGATCCAATGTTTTAATCAAATTTGTTAAACTTATTAAAAGGGATTCAAAGTTTACATTATTTCTGTTTCGTCAGTGAATCAAATCGTAATTTTATTTGCTGAATGCTGAAGTGCTGTTTTCATAAGACAGACTGATGTCTGATCATTATCATGAATTCTTTAGCTTTATATTTTACAGCTGGATTCTGATTAATGTTTCATAATATTCACTAGTTTTCTTGCCCTATCGAATTAAACATTTATCCTGCTGCTCATCATTTGAACTAAAGCTTTAGTTTCTCTTGCGAGCTCCCAGTTATGATGAATAGATTCTCAGTTTATGACTTGTTTCAAATTTAACAGCGACTTTAGTAAAATCCCAAATCCACGCTGGAAACTGCTTGTAGGGGAGCAGAGTATCATCAGAAATCAGTTCTGTGGGCTTTAAGTGTTTGTATTATTTTTTTTTTATTTATTTAATGGGTCCTCAGTAACAGATGGATGTTGCTTTGTGTGTCGCCATAGAAACGGAGCGTGGACTCCCTGGACGTCCTGGTCTCCCTGCAGCACCAGCTGTGGAATCGGCTTCCAGGTCCGTCAGCGCTCCTGCAGCAACCCAACTCCTCGCCACGGAGGGCGGGTGTGTGTGGGCCAGAACCGAGAGGAGAGGTAAACAACACAAACTTATGTGATGACTGATGTGATGACTGATGTATGCTTATCAAAAATATACAAGCAAATATGCAGTTTTTTATGTACACACATACTTTAAGCTGTGAAACAAATAAAAACAGCAACCATCCCCACCCCACAATTTGCAACTTGCAGTCAGGAAGCTTGACTTTGGTTGTGACTTTAATGCTGCGTTCACACTGAACGCGATTTGAGCGTCAAAATCGCGTCTGACGCTTGAAGTTGGACGCTTGTACACTT
>JARVJO010000165.1:19451346-19463567 GCA_031762555.1 Cynodonichthys magdalenae | reverse complement strand
CAGTGGTTCGTCATTTGCATCTGACAAAAACAGAGGCAGACACACGGGGGTGGAAAAAACAAGGGAGCAGAAGAGAGATGAAAGGCATTTTTTGTAGAAGGCTGCGGGTTTGTAATTTTGCTGGCTTGTGCTGATAAATGATGTCTTCACAAGTGTGTATATATATATATATATATATATATATATATATATATATATATACACACACACACACACACATTTTTTTTTCCCATGAAGGAAACAGAAGCGTGTCAGCAGCCTGATATGTTTTACTTCAGCTGATCTGGCACCAAGGCCGGGCCCTCTCCTGCCTGAGATTAGTTTCCTCCTGCACGGACGTCATGAGCAGACACTGAATAGACATGGGACGCTGCTTAGAGACGTCTCTGACAAATGACAGCCGTTCCTCTATCCTTATTGTTTTTCTGTCATTCTGCCTCCTTCTGCCTTCCTACGGCCTTTCTCTGTGCCCTTTCAGTGTTTTAAAGTCGAATCAACCGTCAAATACTCAGTTTATTACATTTATATAACAGATGCTGCACATCTGGTCCCTGAGGTTTGTGTTTCTGTTAGAAACTCTCAAGTAGCAAAGAAATCAGTAGTTTTGGGTTCATCTTAATGGTTTTTACATGTTTTTGTACATTTAAAGTAGATATATGCTTTTAAATCCTTCTTTTTCACATTTTTTAGTTGTGGTCTTAAAGTGAAACTGCAATGCTTTGGTCTGAATTCCTTCTTATTGTAACTCCACAAGCCCCTCTTTCACCCCTTTTCTGAGGTTTCTGTCAAAGCAACTCGTTTTGAGCCTGTCTCTTTAAATCTAAACCCTACCCTCCAGCTTCCAGACCGGTCCAGTCCGGTTTGGGGTTTATGACTGTATAGCTGCGCAGAAACTTTTTGTTTACAAATGAATGAAAAGATGTCAACAAAGGAAGAAGACAAGAGTCTGACCCAGAACCAGAGGAGAATGAAGACCACCAAATTGTACTTGGCAAGTCCAGATTTTATTTAGAAGTTCTGTCGCAAATACTGTGATGTAATAGTTCAGAAAACGTAATAAAGAGTAGAGAAAACTGAGCGGGTTGAAAAATCGAACTCAAACAGAATACAAAAATATCTTTGCAGCACGGGGAGAAACTAAATTCAACTTTTCTACACTCCTAGAGACTCCAAAAATGCATTTAACGGCTAAAAAACTGGATTTTGCATGTTATATCACCTTTAAATCAAATTATAGTATCATGATAGAGATGGGTTCATAATCATGCAAATACAATATTTTAATTGTACTTCAGCAATTTAATTTTCCTTAAAGATATGCATATTTCCCTCCAACTTTGATGCCAGATTTTTAGATTAGTAAAATTTTATGTTCTTATTTTTTCCATTAAACCACTATTCCATTTAATTGTATAAAATCTGACGCTCACAGAATCTGTTTCCGATGACTCAACAACTTTCACATCAAATATTAACAATATATGAATGCTGGGTGAGTATAGTCATTTTGTGTTTGCTTATTTTCATTAACTATTGTGACTATCTTGAATTGGATTGACTCAAGTTAATCTGTAGCTTTATTTTAAAAATATTTATTGCTAAACAAACAAACTGTCACTGTCTGACAGTCTTATCTAATCATTTTTTTCTAGCAGCACATCACTAAGTAATATAACTGCCTCTTCTGTGTTTATTTAGCTTTTAATTAACTGTTGGTGTCCATCTGCTCGCCTCATTTAAAGCAGATCATTTCTCTTTTAGAGTTCACAATCTAATCTTTTATTGACTAAACTCCAGATTTACAGAAAACTTTTGTGACACTTTAATTCAAAAGAAAAATCTTGGTGACACATGGTTTGTTTTACTGTCACTCCCAGTGATCATCTCTTTCTGCACTAAAAAAAAAGGTTGTGTGACTAAGTGTCAATAAATAAGGTCTTTGTCCAAAAAAAAAAAAATAATTACTTTGGCTACAAACACATGAATTTTCATCATGTCGGCCAGAAATTATTGCTCTGAGCTCCTGAAATCTCTTATCAAGTTTTTTTTTTTTTTTACATTCTTGCTGTGAGATGGGATTTTCTCTGCCTGTCTTCTCTGACATTTTGGTCTCTGCTCTGTTTTTTTCTTCTTTTTTTTTTCCTGAACTGAATGCCCTCTCACAGTGGACAGCGGTGATGCAGTGTTACAAATTACCTGGCAGCTGAAAGTTTCTTAAAAGCAAGTTTAGTTTGACAGAAGAAATGTGGATGTTTTTTGTGTTTTCCTACAAAAGTGGCAAGAAGTTATTGTGTGTCACCTGTTACCGTGTTGAGAGGAGGACAGTCCAGTCTTAAGTTCTTCTGTCCTTGTATTTTCTATTTATTTGAAAAATAATAAAAACCTGGCAGGTGGTTTAGGGACTAAGATAAATACAAATATATATATATATACAGTATATATAATTATTTTTCTTTTTTGGACTTGAGGGTAAAAAAAATCTCCTTTTTTCATTTGTTGGAGCATAAAAAAGTGTTTCCTTTCCACTAGAAGAGTCTCTCTTTTGTAATTGTCTTACCCTTCAACAAAATTATTTAGTCGTTTTGCCTTTTTATAAACTGGCTTTTGCACACATAATTCAGACTGAAAGATTAGTAAAGAACATTATGGTTTACTAAAAAATACATTTAATAGAGCACCAGCAGAGTTTGCAGTATGAGTGCATCTGTAGCTGACTTACACCAAAACTTAATATCTGTTTTTTGTTTTTTAAATGAAAGCATTTTATTCACACGCTTCTGTTTGTGAAGCTTAAGGTCGTTTTGCAAAAATGCAGCCTGCAGGCACCACATTCTAAAACTGTTTTATTCAAGAGGCCTGATGTTGAGTGTGAAATTGTTTCTTTACAAATTGTGGATGAATGTTTTTAATGTAAGTGTTACTGTAAAAATCATTTCAGATTTTTTTTTATGTCTGTTAAACAGCATGAGAGCGGAGAACCCAGTAGGATGACTGGATTCTGTTTAGTTGATTTTTTTTACACTCAAATTCAGAAGTACCACTGCCCTGATAAAGTTCTGTACGGATCAGACAAACCTCTGCAGAGAGCTGCTGCAGCAGCTTTAAAAGGTCACAACACTCCAGCCTGGATATCTGAAGAAGTTTAATACAAACGGGAGTCAAAGCAGGACCTCCTCAGTCCTGGATCCTGACACCCAGCCTTTAGTAAACCACCATGTCCAGCTCAGTTTAAATTCCCAAAAAGTCTAAAGCAGACTGCTTTGTTTTTTTCTGTGATCTAATGTCAGCTTCTCAGATCTGCTGAGTAGCAGGTTATTTCCCGTCACTTCAATGTCAGTGCTCACACCTCCACTTTGTGAACAGACACATCTCAGTCAGCGATGCAGCTGATAATGGTGTGAAGTGTTTCTGTCACACTGCAGGTTACCAGGAACCGCTGCCAACATGAATTCAAGAGCATATTGTCAGCAAGATGATAAAACTATTATACTATAATGACAAAGTCCAAAGGTTACGACGGAGTATTAAGGCCACACAACGAGATGATTATTTTTTTATTACAAGAATAAAGTCGTAACTTTACGAGATTAAAGTCGTAGTTTTACGAGAAAAAAGTCACAATATTATGAAAATAAAGTTATAATATTATGAGAACCTTTACACAAAAAAGCAGTCCTACCACTGCATTTAAATGAGGAATGTTGAGCAACTTGTGAAGTTTTTTAGTATCGGTTAAAATAAATACTTAATCTTTCAGCACATTAGCATCTAATCTTCAGTAGCAGGACTTTGAAACAATTGTGCAAATGACTATATGATAAACTGAAGCCGTATTGTAATTAATGGCTGCATTGTCAGATTTAGTCGTCACTGGATGGAAGCATATTACACTGACTCAAATGTCATCACGGCCAACTTCATAAACACATTGACACGCATGACTGTCCACAGCAGGTGTGAGGGAAATGGACGTCATGTAAGATTGTGACTTTTTTTCTCGTAATATTACAACTTTAATCTCGCAATATTATGATTTTCTCATATTGCAACTTTAATCTTATAATATAACTTTTCTTGCAATATTATGACTTTATTCTCATAATTGAAAAAATAAAAAATCTTGTGTGGTCCTAATATTCCGTTGTACAAAGGTAGAATTCCACATCAGCATATGAACAATAAACGTGTCTGGGTGCTGTTTATGTTGAAATGTTGCTACAAGTTGTTTGAACATTTATAGTGTCGGAATTTAAAAAATCTAAAAAATTACTTTAATAAATGATGTAGATATTCTACTAATAAAATGTTTAAAAAAAAAGAAATACAGTATAAAAATATTGCATAAAAATACTGTAAATCTATCTGAACAATATATAAAAATACAAATTCCATCCATGTGAGTACAAGTTTTACAAACTGACAGTGAAGAAAACTTTTAGGTCGACATCTAAATGTCTTTGGAGCCTCGGCTCATCATTTTCAGATGCAGCTGTGGTAAATGTGAGAAACATCCCATCCTCACTTGTTTTGTGTATTTTTACACAAAACAAGTTCCTTAAAAAAAGGGAACAATGAAGAATCTCTTTATTACAAAGCTTTGGCATGTTTAATTCTTGTTTATGTGTGAAAAGTGGTAAATCAGCACAATCTCTATTATTTAGGTTGTAGCAGAAAGTTCAGGACTCCTTTATTTGCTCGGAGTAAATCAATACAGGCATTGTTGTACTGATGCATTAAATTAAACAGATGTTTCTAATAAAGTGGTTGATTGGGGGGAAAACTTCCAAACCGGGCTGTTTGTGTCGCTGCATTTCTGTGCGTGTGCACTGATCTATCACGCCTTTCAGAGCTGGCTTTTAATTGCGCTCTAAGAAAGCTTTAATTGGATCCTCCCTGGTAATATCTCCCTGAAGGGCTTCTGGGCCGACCACTGTTTGGCAGATCTCAAGAAATACTGTCATTAGATGGAAACTGTAAACAGCCAGAACCCTTAATTTCACAAGATGCAACGCAGGCACACACAATATACGGAATAGCTGCCTCCTCGAGGAGACGTCGCAGATCTCAGAGGTAAAGTAAAAAAGCAGGGATGGTGAGTCAACCTACAGCTCAGGATGTGAGACGGGCTGGAAGAGGCACTTTTTATTCTCACATTGTGATCCACGGTTGTCATTGTTGATGAAACCTGGCAGCAAATGTGTCCTCTCTGAAAGTAAGAATTTTGTTTTTGTTTTTATAGCAGAGTTGATATAATCTCATCCCCACGTCACAATCTCTGGTTTTTATCACCCAAAGATGTTGTGGTATAAATGTATTTACCTGTTTGTACCGTTAGCAACCCGATATATTAGGTTAAATCCACTTTTACTGTGTACTCGGAGACTAGGAGTGCTGGAGATTTGAATTTAGCTTCTCCTGGTGCTGCGTAGATATCTCTATATTCTGTTTGGGTCATTTTTCAACCTGTTCAGTTTTCTCTATTTTTTTATTATGTTTTCTGTCACAGTATTTGCGACAGAACTGCCACATTAGGTCTGGATTTACCAGCTACAAATTGGTGGTCTTCATTCTCCTCTGGCTCCAACATGTGAGGCTGGATGGACAAGTTTTTTAATCTTTTAATTAATTTGTAAATAAAACATTTCTGTGCCGCTATATAGTCGTAAACCCCTCTATCAAACTAGAATGGACCGCTCTGGAAGCTGGAGGGGGGCGGGATGTGAAGCATCACGTTTAGATTTAAAGAGACGGCCTCAAAATGAGTGAATCTGAAAGACACCTCAGAAAAGAGGCGAAAGAGGGGCTTGTGGAGTTACAATAAGGAGGAATTCAGACCAAAGCGTTGCAGTTTCACTTTAGATAGACCCCAACTGAATGATTTAAATGTGAAAAAGAAGAATTTAAAAGCATGATATGTCTCCTTTAAATTATGAAATTAAAAAAAATAGTCTGTGGATGGACATCGATGGCCGCCACAGCTAAGTGACTATAGGAGACAGTATTGGCTATAACTCGAGCTCAGATTTGATGTGGTAGTATCTGAGTCACACTCTAAACATTCACAGGTCAAGAGAGTTTAGTTTTTAAACGTTTGTCCTCAACTCTCTGTTCTTTAACAAAGATTTTAACTAAACTTTCAGAGAACAATCAAAGAGTGTAGATGGATAGCTAACTTATGAAGTTATCCCAAGATGGCTGCCACAGTCACCTGACTTTATAAAGCTCAAAAATGGCTACAACCTGGGTAATTGTACAGATGTCTAAATGACATTTGATGTGGTAGTAGCTGAGCATCCTTTCAAACAATTACTCTGACAGACAGCATTCCTTTAAGGAGGTCTTTGATTGACGTCTATGTTGCTCCTGTATTTGCGCAGCCACCCTCGAATTCTCTCTCTTTTTTTTTTTAATTTAGCAGACAGTTTTTGTTTTCTCTCTCGAGCAAATGCTAGTGTGTTTTTTGTTTTTTTTTTATTTTTTTTGTTTTTTTTTTTTTTTTTGATGTTTTTTTTTTTTTCGTGTGAAACCTGCTCGTCAGGAAAGTGAGGATTAATGCTCTCCGGCTGTGTGTGGCTCTTCTGTGGATCAATAGATCCAGTCACTAACCATTTGAGAGAAGGAGCGCCATGCTGTTTGTTTTGGCAACAGGAGGGCAGCACAGACAAAATGCAAAATACATCAGAGAATAGTGTTAAGGCAGGCAGAGCGAGTCAAATCCAGTGGATGTATTATTGGCAGTACTTTAATTAAAGGTCTGGGTTTGTGTGTGTGTGTGCTCATGCATTAGTTCAGAGTCTGTGTGTTCATGACTATGAGCCACTTAGTTGCTTTTAGAGTGGTGGTCTAGTCTCTTCGGCCCCGGAGGGCTTGATAAAGAGTATAGGTCACAGAAGCAGTCAGGACTGTCCGTACCACTGCCTCCTCAGAATCGATAAAAAGCGAGGGGCCCGGAGTCCTCGACGGGGCCTGTCAGCGCTCAAGGCAGCCTGACGCCGGGGGTGAGCTGGCCCGTGCACCGGCAAGGTCGAGCACGGTTATGAAGAGGTCGAGGATTTACGCTGGGTAAACACGCCGTCCTCTTCCTGAGAATACAAAACAGACGCGCCATAACTGTCAGTGAAATAAGCACGCTGACAAAACAGCAAGGCCAGATCGGAGGACAAAGTGGGGGGGGGGGGGGGACAAAAGGCGGGTGGAAGATAATAACGACAAAGACGGAGGAAAGGAGAGATAAGGAAAATCAGGGAGATCCGAATATTAACTGGGAATTTGAACAAAGAGGTTTCTGTGGCACGACCGGATTGCTAAAACCAGGGATCCATATGCTGCTTCTGTCTGATCGCCTCTGAAATGATCTGAGGCCCAGGTGCAAAATGAAGATTTGCACCTGAATAAAAGTCCTAAATGCTACAGCGTATGGCTTGGGTGAATGGCTAAATCATTAGAAAAGTGCTTTGGCAGTGACAGTAATATCAGTGGAGGTAATTATCATTCCCTCAAACATATGGGCTCACCCTTTTTTGTTCAAAAACACCAGAAGCTCTCCGCTCGTTCTGTCTGCTTCTCAACACAAGACGCGTTTCCACTGTTGATTAATTCGTGAAGTAATTACAGCTTAATAGAAATTATGTTTTCAGGTTTTATTAGGAATCCACCACTTGACTCGATTCAGGTGAGAGTACACAAATTACAGAACCGATATTGTTCAATAAGCGACTGTAATCCCTCAACTTTCACCGACTTCAGCTACGAAAAAGTTGAGCTGTGAAGAAATAAATAAGTTTCCTGTGTGCGCATGGTTCAGGACACAAAGTTCAATTTTAGATTTTTTACTGGTTTATAGAGGAGTCCTCGGCCGTGCTGGCGGTGAGCAGCGGTGCCAGTAGAGGTGACGACCCGTTCAGTTGGGTTTAAGTAAGCTGATGAGTACAAGTGATGTACCGTCAGGGTTTGCTGTGGGAGAATTTGGGTCAGAACCTTCCTGGACTTCGATGGTGACTCTTGACTCCAGCGTGGAGAAGAATTGGAAAGCGAAGGCCACACAGAAAAGATGTTGCACAAGGTGAACAAACAGATTGAAGTCCAGGTCAAAGGATCCTTGGAGTCCTGGATTACATTCCGAAAGTGGGGAAAGAAGTTTTTAGTAGAAGTTCCATTCGAATTAAAAAAAAAAAAAAAAAAGGTAGCTGCATCTTCTCACTGCAGATAGAGCAGTCTGCTGACATTACCCATCAACCAATTATGCACCAATTTACTCGTCAAATGAGCACGCGTCTGTGGAAATTAAATCCTGTTCTAATGATGTGATGATGAGCCCACTCACCTTCAAGTTGATAAAATGTCAAAAAATTAAAATGTTGCTTGAAGAACATGCAGTAACACACATTTATTGTATTCAGCTGGAACGGGCTTTCCTAAACATTACAAATGACATCTGGTCTGAGGATGAAGATGACACTGTTTTTTGTAAAAGCAGAAGTGAAGCTGATTTTTATTTTATTTTTTTGTAAAAAAGGTTAATTTGTTCTGATTCTTTTCTTTGTCTGTATGTTTATTTACACAGGCTTGGCAGCTGAGATGTTACAGTCAATATCTGTCAGATGCCAAAAACGAATTAACGTTATTGAGATCTTTTCATCCATGCATTTTACCGTATGTATCTTGTTGCGCAATTTTTGTGCTATTTCAATAATTTAGATATCAAAGCATTCAGCGCCTTCAGGACATTCCAGCTATGACTTTTGGTATTTCCGCAATTTATACTTTTACTGACATTTTGTTCTAAATGAAAGTGAACAGAGTTCTCTTTAACATCCTGAAAACCCTTCAAAATATAAACCTTTACTTTTTTCCAGTTTGTTCTGGTTCTGCTTTTTTAAGCTTCTTTGTCCAAATTTCAGATTCCATCTGCTTCTATTTAGTTGATTTTTGCTTTTTTCTATTTTTTATTTATCATTCTAAATCTTTCTGTTATTCTTCGGCTAATGTAAACATGTTTGTGCTTCTTTTAGCTGCTTTCTGCTAATTTCAGCTGTTGTGTGTTTTTAGCCACTTTTAAGCTAATTTAAACTTTTTTAAGCTAAATTGAACTTTTTGCTCTTTCTGTTTCTTTGTGCCTATTTCAGCTACTTTTAAGCTATTTTAGGGTCGCTTCAGCTTTTTTTTTTTAATTTTAAAGCAAATTGCAAGTTTTTTGTACTTCTTGTTTTTGGTTAATTTGAACATTTTCACTCTCATTTCCCTGTCCGGTAACTTTAACTTTTTTCTGCTACATTTAGCTGCCTTTTGCTAATTTTAGCTACTTTTTTGCTCTTCAAATTTTTGACCCATAGTTGCTGACTTTCTACTGATTTTCCTCTTTTGTTCTGTTTTGTTATCAAACCTTTTCAGCTTGATTTTAGCACCTTTTAACTAAATTCTTTCAGCATTAAGCTTTCACATCGCTATATAATTTCTCTAGCTATTCTTAAAATCACCCTTATAGGGGAAGTAAATATGTAATTTTAGTAGAACTATTCACCCTCTGCTCTGCTGTTTATCCAATATGGTCGTATATTTTTATTTTGAATTATTGTGCCAGCTACTCATGAGTTTCATAATTCCTCTGTTGATAAAAATTTAGTGTAAATACACAAATCAAACTTTGTATTTTCTGCTCTTTAGGCACAAATTCTGCCTGGACTTTTATTAGCAGCTGATTTTGACATTTTGCTGTTTTGTGTCTCCTCTGAGTAAAAGTACACATTCCTGCCTGGAATAAAGAATTGTTTGGTGTCCTAAATAACGCTATTTTATTTTTATTTAATAAATGTTACATTAAGGCTGAAACACAGCAGACAAGTGTTTTGACAAGTCTTTTCTCGTGTCTCTTCACCCGACAGGTGAAGTGCTTCGCCTGGGGAGAATCTCAGGCCACACGGTGAATGGTGGCTGGTCAGCCTGGAACTCCTGGTCTCAGTGCAGCAGAGACTGTAGCCGAGGAATTCGGAGCAGGAAGAGGACCTGCAGTAACCCCGAGCCCCGCTACGGAGGTCAGACCTGCCTGGGCCCAGCACAGGAGTATCAGGAGTGTAACATCACCCCATGTCCAGGTGAGAAAAGTATACACATCCTGCTGTTTCTGCTTTAGTGGCCAGGACTCCCACTGATAGCAACAACAAAAAAACCTCACAACTCTGGAACAATGAGCAGAAGACACACAGAGATAAGAACAGTTACAAGAGCAGGAGTCAATACCACAGCAAGCTCAGATAAATACACACTTCTTCACACCATATTTAAGCCACATGTTCCTTTTCTTCTTGATTACACGATAAAGGATTTCAGAGATAAATGACCTACCAACTCATTTGAACCCGCAAAAAGAAATCAGTTGCAGATAAGAGGTGTGACGAAGACCCCAATTTAGACCAAAAATCAAAGAGACGATCCCTGCGGCGCTTTAGTGTGTAATTACTATTGCTGTGTAATTATGTTGCCAGCTACGGGAGGCCTTCTTCTGTTGTGAAAAGCCCCGAGACAATGTATTTTCAACACTTGTCTGGCAGAGGAAGCTTTCTAATTAAAAGAATACTCTGTCTGACAAGAGAGGTAAGCTGTCTAAATGGAAATCCAGCTCTTCGTTTGGTATAAAGCCCACCTGGATTTCATCACGGGCAACAAACGGGCGCGCATGGCGGTGTCTCAGATGATTAGTAATCAAGCCCCCCCTGGAGAAAGGCTTTCACTGAAAGCCTGGATCTGTGCGCCATCACAAACCCCCACGATCCATCAAACTTCTTCCAAACAAAATAGATAAAATGGTAAAAGACCATCAGCTCTCTATTTACAGGTTCCTTCAGTAAAACGCTCAGAGCTCGGCTCCGCAGCAGCTTGAGGATCACTGTTAAGAAATGCTGTCAAATCTGCTTCATTCAGACGGATTAACGTGCTTCTGTTGAGTAAAATGGCACGTAGATGGAATTTTTTTATGTTATTACCAGTAGTGCACCTATTCCTGTAATAACAGTGTGTTGATAAACTCAACTCTTCTGTCCCCCAAAGGAACCAACTTAACCCAGCCCGAGTAGCAATGAATACTAATGCTTGCTCAATTAGCACCCCTCTGAAAGTGAGATATTATTTTGAGGCTGGCAGACCGTGCTCGCAGACCAATCGTAATCCTCCTGTGGCTAATCCAGAGCTTTTTTTTTTTCCACATGTTAGTTTGCTGTGAAGGAGCAGGAGAGAAAAGGGTGTTATGCCTTCCATCCGTCTGCACTGGAAACAAATGAATTTGTGTTTTTATTGCGTCTGCACCTCCGATGGGGCGATCCTTCATCGAGAGCCGGGAATCGACTCGCGTGTCACTCTGTGATAGAGAAATTACACAGAGATGACAAAAAGCTTCAGCAACTTCAATTACCTGTTTAGTGCCGCCAGCCATCTTCGGGTCTTTAAAAGGAACAGGAGACGGGGATTTCTCGCTGCCACGATGAAGTGAGGCTTTAAACAGATAATTGGAGAAAAGATATTTACCTCTGCTGTGGTTCAACGTTTTAACCATTTTTGTGCTCTTTTTTTTTAACTCCTCTGCCTTGTCTTCTTTTTTTACTAGACGTGTGTCTGAGTGTGGCTGGTGTCATAAATATACACATCCTGTAAAGATCTCTTGTTGGTACTTGGGGCCACACAAAGGGACAAATATGAATGCATATCTGGATGCTTCATTTACCTATATTATTCCCTGATGTGGT
Source organism: Cynodonichthys magdalenae (assembly GCA_031762555.1). Lineage (NCBI taxonomy): Eukaryota > Metazoa > Chordata > Actinopteri > Cyprinodontiformes > Rivulidae > Cynodonichthys > Cynodonichthys magdalenae. The sequence goes on along the minus strand of JARVJO010000165.1, from coordinate 19,451,832 downwards.
TGTTTCAGTTAGAATGTGTAAAGGAAGGGAGTATTTACAGTATTTGATTGATAACATTGATCTACACCAGGGCTGTTCAACTAAATTGCTCAGGAGGCCACAATTACACAATACTGCAGTATGTAACAGAACAACTTTTATCTTATCTTTTATTTATTTATTTTTATTTATTTTGCTGCAATGATTCTCACCGGCCACTTTATTAGGTACACCTGTCCAACTGCTCATTAATGCAAATCTGGAATCAGCCAATCACATGGCAGCAACTCAATGCATTTAGGCATTTAGACATGCCAAGATGATCTGCTGCAGTTCAAACGGAGCATCAGAATGAGGAAGAAAGGTGATTTGAGTGCCTTTGAACGTGGCATGGTTGTTGGTGCCAGATGGGCTGGTGTGAGTATTTCAAAAACTGCTGATCTACTGGGATTTTCATGCACAACCATCTCTAGGGTTTACAGAGAATGGTCCGAAAAAGAGAAAATA
>JARVJO010000165.1:19428048-19445164 GCA_031762555.1 Cynodonichthys magdalenae | reverse complement strand
TTCTTCCTATTCATTTAGGTCTCAAACTCATTGTCTTAATGTTTTTAAACAACAGGCTACATTCATCTTTTATACAGAGTTATACTAATAGCAAGTAATACTGCTGAAGACTTGTTGTAACCAGTAAGTATTGTTGATCTTAATAAAACATGAGTTGCATTAAAGAGAGTTTGAGACTTTCATCATTACAGTGTCATGGTCTCACTCATTCATATTAAGTTAAACAAACCTGAGGACCTGATATAAAAAAAAAATGAACTTGAACTCCTCTCAGGTCATCAGCTTTTCTATTATGAACACATATTCAGAAAGAGGAAAGGAAACTAATAAATATTCTAGCAACGCTAAAGGTTTTTCATTTTTGATTGTAGAGTGCTCTATTGTTACACGAATGACCCTTTCAATTAACTCGCTGTATGAATTATTGCAGAAATACATTCAGTCTTTTGTTCATGCTTTTCTCCTTTCCTTTTCAGACTTTAACCTTTTCCACATGATAGCTGTGGGGCTCAGCAGCTCCATTCTCGGCTGCCTGGTCACCCTGCTCGTCTATTCCTACTGCCAGCGCTACCAGCAGCAGTCCCACGACGCCACCGTCATCCACCCCATCTCCGCCGCGCCGCTCAACACCAGCATCACCAACCACATCAACAAACTGGACAAATACGACTCTGTGGAGGCCATCAAGGTGCGTGGAGCGATTTGCTCGGGGGGTTTAACGCAGGTCACAGTTGACGGATGTTCAGATATGTCGAGGCTCAGCGTCAGTTCGCAGCATTTTCTTACTGTATGACTTAATCAATTAATGTCACCCTCCCACTCTGAGGGAGTGAGCAGCGGTTCGCCTCTTTCCTCAGTGTCAGCTGCGATTAAATACACTTCTTACTGCATGACTGTCACTGTCACACCACCTCCTGTGTCGCGCTGACACTCTCTAGTTGTGTAACAGGTGGGCAGACGTGCGCTCATCCTTTCTCCGTGTGCTCCTCTGACATGCTTTGCATAAGTGTGTGTGTGAGCACTTAATTTGCAGTTTTCTCCTAAAATTTCAGTACAGTTAGCTATAGATTGTGGTAATTAGTGATGAGGTTGTTTGTGTGCACATTTCTCTCTTTTTACCAGCTTTTGGGATTATAATTGCATCCTTAAAGTGCCTGTGACATCAAATTTTTGTAATAAATATGAATGCATTTTTGGAAAGATAACATTAACAACATATTGGGGGGAAAAATTCACACCACTGAGATGAACAGTTGTCGAGATATTTGCATTTGAAGTAACAGGAAGTGATGTCAAAGAGGAATGTCTGCATGTAAACAGAGCATTAATGGCTAACAATTCAGACTGTAGAGAAGAGTCTGATGTTTCTTTAGATTATTTTGAGTCACTATCAGAGATGAAGAAGTGTTAGAGTTCAAATAATATTATTTCAATAAACAAAGACCAGAAAGTCCCTTTTCTTAGAGTTCCCCTTTGATGTCACTTCCTGTTTCACTCTGGCTGAGCCCAGTTCAAAAGAAAATCTGCCAGGTATGTGACAAAATGGGTAAAATCATGTGCATTATGCAAAGTTTCTCAAATATAAAGATGTTTTCTTTGACTTTTTTGTATTTGAAGGATATGCACGTCACTGGCACTTTAAGCATAGATGAAGACCCTGGGAACTAAAGGTGTGGGGGGTGTCGCAGCACATCCTGGTGGAAGATGTTTCAATCAGTAAATCTGTTACAATCACTGTATTCCAAGAAAAAGCCTAAAATGCTTGGGCTTGTATCACTCCTTTTTAAGACCTCACTCCTGATTACCACAAAATCACAGAATATAAACTGACAGGTTGTTATTGGTCTCCTGACTCTAAAACGTCTTGATAAAAGATTCACTAATTTAGTGGGAAAAAAACTATAAAGAAAAGCTTTACTTTATTCTTGCTGACAAATTACCACTTTAACACACGTCAAGCTGTTTCCTCTCGGTGCTGGCATGAAGTTCACAATTTTAGCTGTGACAGAATTTGTCAAGATCTTTTGGAATAATCTGTCTTGAACATCAGACTTTGCTGTTTTAAGTATGACAGAAATATTCAGTTTCATTTTACCTTGTTTTGCAGCTTTTGATGTGGTGAGATTGATTTTTTTTTTAACCTAACAACACAGGAGGTTTGAAAACAAAGAACAATGTTCTTTTAAAAACCTTTTAAGATACAGAATATGTTGCTACAAATGTGCTAATAAAAGACAAAATAACATTGTTGCTCACCAGCCCTTCCACAATAGTTTTACCCACAATAATTACCAGCAGTATTGTATGCAGAATGTGTCAACAAGGGACATTTTGGCACAGAAAGCTCTTTGTTTTCTGTTATTAGCCCATTTTGTAGTTTAAGTACTATTAATCATGTTTAATGAGCTCTGGCTGCATGAAGGTCAACAGTCCATGTAGAGTCCAAATGAGGTTACTCAGTAACCTATGACTGACTTAAGCTTTTACCAGCCTTTCTTTACTTGTCTACGACTGAGCAGTTCAACGAGTTGAAGCGGAACACATCCGGACATTATTTACCGCTTCATTGGGATGTTTTACCTTTTTGTTCACACTTAACCCAGTTTTAGCAGACTGGTGGAGTCAGACCCAGGCTGAGCTGCAACAGCTAAAGTCTAAAATGAGAGGTGATGTGAGGTAAAGATGATTCCCAATGTCAAAAAGTCCACTTTGGTGAGTTTAGTTGTAGGTTCTGAACTGGGCAGCATGGTGGAGCAGTGGTTAGAGCTGTCTCAGGTTTGAATCCTGGCCTTTCTGTTTGGAGCTTACATGTTCTGCCCAATTTTTGACTCTGGTAAATATGGTCAAAGATACTAATTCTGTTGGTTATATATGGTTATGGTGAGTGGGGATGGATAAAGAACCCATATGAGCGGGGGCCTTGTAAGTGGGCCCATTGCTCTCCCCAAAAAGACACTGGTCTTTATTCAGACCTCAAAGCAGATTGTGCCCAGTTAGGACTCCAACCAGTGTACTTAGAGTTTTCCTTGTTAGGGCAATTAGAGCTTTCCCAAACCTAAGATTAAACCTAAGATTTATCAGTTCCCGTGCCTGTCTACAGTCCCTCAGCTCCCTCCATCGGATTGAGTATTAATGTCTAATCCAAGCCTGTAGGGCAGTCCTACAGACTGTTGTTGAGATACCTACAACAAGCTTTTGAAAGGTAGTCAGCTCTCTGGTTACCATGAATGCCAGTATGTCCTGGTACCCATTTAACAGTAACACTGTTATCTCTCCCCAGTCGGTTGACTCCTCGGCACACTCCCAAGCCAGTAATGATGTAAAGTGTGGCCCTTAAAGAGCTCTAATAGCATTTTGGCTATCTGTTAGGATGAATATTTCCTTCTGCGTACACTGAAGGTTTTTGAGAGATGCCACACACTGGTGGATTGCATATATCTCAGCTTGAGATACAGCTGCAAAACAACCTAGTGGGTATTTGTACTCTCTCTCTCATGATGGTTGTGCAAAATAAGCACCCCTGCACCTACTGATCCCTTCAAAAGGGATCCATCTGTACTTATTCTGATAAATAAATCCACTGTAATCAAATGCAATACCACTTACAGCCACTAGGGGCTAGGTTTAAAACTTCCTTACTTCCAGGTGACTCAGTGGTGTGGTTTCTCGCAGGTAGTGTGTCAGTCTTTTATCAGTTTGCTGCCTTTTTTCATTTTCATTATTACATTAATATATTAAGCCTCATATGGGTCTACTATAAGGTTCCGAGGATAACTTCCTGTCCCCTCTCATTTGCCCAAATATGGTCGTGTAACAAATCTGCCAGGTGTGCCTCAGCCTACACATGTACACTCTGAGGAAGTGGTTGCTGTCAAAGGATGCCTGTTGTACCATTTGTCTAACTACCTTGATCTTTGTTTGTGAATCTGCTTTGCAGATATGAAAATGTTTTGCGGAGCCGTCACATTCTGAGCAGATCCTTTGGCTCAGAGCAACACTCCCTCGAATGTAATTTTCTTTGAGGGGAGAGGAGGGTTCATCTGTCACGCAATTAGAGTCAGGAGCATCAAGCTTAATTCAGTTAGTGCGGTTGCAGATCGAGGCAGATATAAATACAGACAGTCGGTGTGGAAATACAAAAGTAGGTGCAAGATGAATGAGTCACGCTCAGTTCACCTTATTCTGCAGCGAATTTTCAACTTATTAGGGTTTGCAGAACCATAAGATAACGCTTTTAATGTTTATAGGCAAGAAAGATGAACACTTAATGCTTTGTTTTAAAGAGTGTTTAGTTCAAGTTATATTAGTCTTTATTGTTATGCACACCTTTATTCAGGAGGATTTCCAGCTGTTCAGTTTATGAGCTCAAGCATAAGTCTTTGTTTGATTGTAGTTTAATTTGCATTTGATTTTCTAAGCCTCCTTTTAGACAGAATGTGACCTCAGCATTTCTTTGAGGATGATTCTTGCTCGTTCCTCTCCTTCCTGCAGCCAGACGTGTCGGTCCTCTTGCCTCTGGACGACCCCGCCATGCACCAGCCTCTCTCTGCTAACATGGGGGTGTCTATGCGTGGACTGGAGATTTTCTACTAACCTCTGCAACATTCCCACCTCTCGACCCCTATAACCCAACAACTCTTTGACCCCAGTCAGTACTACTTCCTCTTCCCACAACGTGCCCTGCCCTTCCACTTCCTGTGGCACTTCCTGTGTGTGGCAGGTTGGAGTAGTTTTTCTCTTTTTTTTTTTTTTTGTCTGCTCAGCCCTCCTTCATCCCTCCATCATGACTGACTCCCTTCTCCCTCCCGGCTTGTGAGAAGGCAGTGTATCCCTCCCTTTTTGTTATACTCTAAACATTTGCATGTTTCTTTTAATTTTTTTTTTATGCTTGTCCTTCATGTTTTGTTCAATCAGTTAATTTGATGAGTTGAAAAGGAGAACTTTAGCTTATTAACCTCCTCTGTTTCCTCTCTATCACTAATGGCGCTTTAAAGTTACAGCAAATTCGGTCTACTGCACCAAAAACTCAAACTTAATCATTTTTAAGCCAATTAAATATGTTTAAAGTAAGGAAAAGGCAGAGTAGATGATGCTAACAAGCATGGCTGCACAGCTGTTTAAAAGCAGCCAAGGGCCCACCTGCAGAGATAGATGACTGTCTGCGGTGCTGCAGGAGAGTCGATTACTTTCCCTTTGTGTGCAAATCACATAATGGGAACGCAGCAGAACATATGAGTTTTTTGCTCAGCGCACTTGTTCCACATCAGCGTCAGTCGGAAGCATCCATCAGCTGTAAATGCAGCATCATCAAGTGTTCAATTATGCCGCCCCGAGGGACTCCCATCACACTCCTCCACCACCACAGACTGGATATGTTCCCGTCTCTATTTGGCAAATTGCTAATGTTGTATTGAGCAGCATGTCAGAAGCTCATCCCATGTTTACCGTGTCGTGCAGGGACAGAAGAAGATGCCCCCATGGCTCTTCCTTATTGTTTAACAGAAATGTGACTCTCATTTGATCGATTTTTATGGCTTTGGTTGTCCCGGAGGAGCGACAATCCAGATCCATAAAAACTGCTGATGCTGGGTATTAGAGATGACAGAGGTGGACATTCGAATGTGCATCAGAATAATTTCGCCCCATGGTGATTTATCATTTTTCCAGCCTGTTTGCAAATGCTTTGACCTTGCTCTGTGAAATGTACATTTCATTCACCGAGCAGCCTCCCATTGATTTATGTTGCTCTTTTTGGATTTACTTTTACCTTGCCATCTGGGCTGAATAATCACTTGATTCATGTGCTGCAAAAAAATACTTGACTGCTTTTTATCCATTTTGATTTTTCCTCTCCATGTGTTTTTTTACTACTTTTTTATTATTTGCAGGCCTTCAACAAAAACAACCTGATTCTGGAGGAAAGAAACAAGTACTTCAACCCACAGCTTGCCGGGAAGACCTACACCAACGCATACTTCACCGACCTGAACACCTATGATGACTATTAACCCTTAACGCCATGCCACAGAGGAGACCTTTCTCCCGTCGTCCATTCTGACTGTAATCTTTTCTTTGTGCTTTGTACTGAGATTCGTGACACCATGCGTGGGACAGTCCCGCTGTGAGACTCTACGGCAGCTGGTATGTAATGAAAACAAACGTTTGCCAACAGAGGGAAAAGCCCGTTCTCCCTCAGGTGCCTTGGGGGTACACTTGGAAAACTTAACATTTTGCTTAGACTCTTCATTGAGACATGGACCACTGGATCTCCAATGTGGACAAAAAAAAAGATACTGCTAGAAACGAGATTCCCTACACTTTTTTTCGGATGCCTCTAAAACTGACGTGTATTTGTAATAATGGGAAATAACCACAAATCGCTTTGCATGACTTCATATGATTGTGTTTCCTCTGTTGTTCCGTTCAGTTTTTTTGCATGACGGGTTGCATTCCAGGGGTTCCAGCAGCAGTTTTTGCTCGTCTTGGGTGTCGGTTTTAGTCTTGGAAGAAAAAAATAAATAAAAACAAAAAGGTATTGTTAATGCCCGGTGGCGTTTAGCATTTACTGCGGCAGTAAACTCCAGATGAATCAATATCCGCCCACAGTCATAGAATCAGGATGTAGATATTTTAAGTCTGTGGTCAAGACTGATCATGTTTTTTTTTTGCTTTTGCTTTTTGTTTCTTTAGCAACTAGAAAAAAGTAGCTCTCAATGTAAATGTAACATTTTGTTCTCTTATGATTTTGTACAGAAAATTATGTTTAATGCCTACATCTGTAGATTTTCTAAATACATTTATTCAATGTCTCAAGTGTTGGAAGAACATGTTCTTTTAAAAAGAAAAAGCTGTTTTACGTGTGCATTTTGGCAATTAATTGGGAGTATTTCATCACATCATGTTAGGTCATTGTACCTTTTATATATTTTTTGTAAAAAAAAAAAAAGAAAAATGTTTTTTGAATTTTGATAGTGTTAACTCTTCTTAGTTTTAGAGTTTAATGTGTTTGTGAAAGCAGAATCTTAACAACATCGGCTCTACAGATGGAACATAGCAAGTACTGTTTTCTTGAATCCCATCCCATAAACTGTAAGATTTCTTTTTAGAAAAACTTTTGGGTTGTTCATCGGTTCAGTTGCAGCTAACTATTTTTATATGTTTGCTTGTGTTGAGTGCATAAATTAAAAACTGCTTCCTACAAGATGTCACGAGTACAGATGTGATGGTGTGCACTTTCATTTGTAAAGCTTTCGCTTATTGGTAATACATCAAGTTTATGATGACAAATAATAACTAGAGTTTGCATTTCCTGCAAAAATGTAGTGTGAAAGCTTAATGCTGAAAGATATTTGCTGAATAGCTAAAAAAAAAGGTGAAGCTAGCCTAAAATTAGCTTTAAAAAAGTAGCTGAAATTAGCACAAAGAAAGAGAAAGAGCTTATGTTTGCTGAATTAAGCAATAAGAAGCTGAAAGTATCACTAAAAAATGAATTTGGCTAAAGAAGCTCAAATTAACTAAAAAGTAGCTAAAACACAGCTGTAATTAGCAGAAAGCTTCAGAAAGAAGCATAAAATGCTTAAAATATCAGAAAGAAGCACAAAAAATGTTGAAATTAGCGGAAGAAAAGTAGAAAAAAAACGTAAAATCGTCCAAATAGAAACCGAAGGAAACTGAAATTAATACAATGCAGTTAAAAGCAGAACAAAAGGTAAAAAGTACAAAGATTTATGAACATTTTGAAGAGTTTTAAAGATTTTGAAGATGGCTCCCTTCATTTTCAATGAGAAAAAATTTAAATAACATAATAGTGAGGGGGGAAAAACATTCTAAGTTGATGTTTCTGTACACATTTTGTTTGTGGGTTTGCAAAGGGGGTCCCCAGCCAAAACGTAATGTTTGGGGGACCATGGCAGGAAAAAGTTTGGGAAGCTTCTTATAGAATTTAAAATTAGTGTTCCTTGAAGGAATGCATCACATCTTTTATGCCAGATGTTTTCAACTAACGGACACAGTTGACTCCACCAGTTAATGTCAAAGTTTAAACCACTACTGTGGCTTGCTCTGAAACTTTTGGGTTTGATAATCCTAAAGCAAAACATTGTAAAACCAAAACACACCAGTACTTCATAAATCACCCTAAACCAAAGTAAAAGACACTTTCCACCTGTTTTTAAAGAAGGAGGTTGTTTTTCTCCATTTTTTTTTCAACAGGGCCCTACAGTGACAAATGGCTTCGACAGCAGCGGAAGGATACCTGAAGGATATAAATAGCGAACGGCGGTGTGGTAGAGGTGTTAGGGGTGCTGTCTAAAGTCCAACCTCTAATCTGTATGACGGGGTGTAATAACACACACCTCGCTGTTCTCCATCAACCTTCAACCTGACATCCCATCTGTGTGCAGAGGGTAATGGAGGGGTGTTATTAATCACCCCGCTGTTTGGGCGCTTTGACTTCAAAGAATTAATCTCTTTACCTTGACTTCATTCTCGCCGTTAGAAAACGAAGCGATGCAGCAGCAGACACCCACAGGTGGTCGTGTTTGCCCGGGACTAAAGGACGGCAGGTTAAGCTGTGGATGGGACGTGCATTTAATGGGCGTTAGGGGTTAGACAGCTGGAAATGTGTGCATATTACCTGGCAGTTCTGCTCATCTTTTTAAACTGTGTGCACAACAGACATCAAGAAAACCAAACTCATGAACTCGGAGCACAAACACACACACCAGCCAGCTCGTGGGTTTGGCTACTTTCATGTTTTTATGAATTTGCCGATACAATGAACTTTGCAGCGCTTTGTCAGACACATGACATTCCACTCTGACTGCAGGGTCTAAAATGATTACCGACTTTTCACCAACGTGACATTTAGGGACTATTGAAGTTGGTGTAAAGGTCACAAGATGAGAGCTCGTGCACGTCATAGAAACGGTCTGTGTGAAGTGCTTGTGTTGTAGCTTCGTAATTAACAATCAAAGAAAACAGTTCATTTTCTAAAAGTCACAATCTATCAACTTTTTCTTTATTGTCTTTAAGCTACTCTAATTTCCCCTAATAAGAGTATATGGGAATAAAACCATTACTGTTTTTAACCTAAACACAAACAAAAGCAAATGATTTAAACTTAATATAATAATAAAAATAGCATTAAGGTTAATTTCTGAGTTAATTTACTGAACTTAATACAATTTCAGTTTTATTTATAATGTTTTAAAAAAGCTGACTCTTGTGTTTTAGAGTACTAATTCTCAGATTCCACCATAACCATCAGGTCTAAACTATCCAGAACTTTGGCTGATAAACACACGTTTAAAAAAAAATTATTGTTGCCCTAATTAATGTGAACTCTGCTGTGATTGATGCCAATTAGCAAACTCTGCAACACTGAACTAGTGAAAATGTCAAATGTGACAGTCTGTATTGACCACCACTATGAAAGGCACATGAAAACACAAAATTGTCCTTGTTTGTGTGTGCGTGTTTTTCTGTCTGGTAGTAAAATACCCTATATATACGGCATGAGGGCCAAAGTTATTGTGCAACCAGCGGTTGCTACATCCTTGTAGGAAGAGGCTATATCTATTCCTAAGCCAGCTATTGATCTGATTAATGATAGGCCGGCATTTGTAACTGAACAACTGGCCCAGTAACAGAGGCCAGCACTGGCAATTGAGAAGGAGACTATTCATTTGAGTTAGCAAGGCTAGAGACTAGCATGGCTAAACTAGCGTTGACATTTGAGAGGCTAGCAACTAGCATGGATAAGCTGGCATTAGCATTGGAGAGGCATGCTAGTTGCTAGCCTCTGATGCTAATGCAAATGAATAGTTTCCTCATTTGCCTCTCAGTTACCAGTGCTGGCTTATCATTAATCAGATCAACAGCTGGTTTAGGAATAGATGTAACCTCCTCCTATAGGGATTTAACAACTTATGCAATAGTCTTAATGTTGGCCCTCATACCGCTCCATTCATACAGATTTTTATTGAAACTAATGATTTCCTTTTCTAGTCAGACACATTAAAAATGGCTGCCACAGCTAATTGACATTAGCAAACAGAAAAATGGCTATAAGTCAATCCCTTTAGCAGAAAGTGAGCTAAAGTTTGGTATGGTAGAAGCTGAGAGTCATCCCCAACTTGTAGTTTGAGTGCTATTAAAATATGAGCTATATGCATAAAACTTTGTTATGCAAGGAATTCAAGAAATGTAAATTTAATTTTATCAGCTGGTTTAAGAAAGCCACACCGAGAATGATCCCAATTCAAACATCAAAATCTTCCAAAAGCTCGCATTATGACTGAAATGTGCCTTCATGCTTGCTCTTATCCAAAAAATGATTTAGGCCTTTTTGTTCAGGGACCATTCAGGAGCGCTGCTAATTAGCAGCCTGTACACACAGGCCTCCGAGTGGCAAACTAGGTGAGTTAGTGAGATTATTTCTGTCAGGCAGGTAACGGAGCGTGAACGACTCATTAAACACTTTTTTTCCCTCCCAATTCCAGATAAATTTTTCCTCATTCACTTGGATTAGCACCTTTTAAGTTAGTTGTTTCCTTTCCTCCTTCCTTTCCTAATTGACTGACACAAATGTAGCAATCTTTAACTCTTCCACCAAATATTAAAACATCCGTCAGAGATTTATTTCTCCCTCTCTCTGCTTGTAGTTTTGAAGCAAACATTCCCTAATGCAGCCTCATTTCAGATAAACATTACTAAGCACTAAAAGCAAACAGATTCTTCAAAGCTGCTCTAATCTCCAAAGCGCACCGGCTGCCATGCTTTCAGAAAGGTGTTTTGTATTTCTGTGGCATCTTCAAGAAAAATTGTGTTTTGCGACTGATACTACAAATCCTGTATTTTGTTGGTGTCAGGAAAGCACAGCGGTGTTTTCTGTGTTTCCTGCACCTCTTTTTTTTTTTTCTTCCATTTCTCACAGGAGGAAGCACAAGTTCCAGCAGCGCTCGCTCAGCCAGATATGTGGAGGCTGATAGGAAGCTGGCACGACTCTCCCAGTTCAGTCATGCCAGACTGAGCAATGAATGTCACCACAGGCTCTAATGCCAGCTGAGAGATGCCACCAGAGATTCCTCACCAAGACATCTGGTCTCTCAGGTGCCCCTTACAGGTCCCAGCTCCAGGAAGTCCCGACAAGTGCCAAGAGTCTCCCCGACAAAGCCAAGCCCTTTGAGGTTTATCGGCTCCACCGCAGCCCTTCATGGGGCCCATTCACCTCAATCAAAGCTGGTATTAAAGTAACAAGCCAGGATGGTGGATAATGCTGTGCTCCAATTACCCGCCATGTCTCCTCCATCTTCCCCTGCCAGCTTCCCAACAAGCCCCGATTCTCCTCCGCGTGCCCAGCTGCTCTGGCTCCGCTCTGCTTCCTGTTTGCACGCACAGAGGGGCGAACCTTTCAGAACAGAGGGGCTCTGTCAGCGCTTCACTCACAGGAGCTATTGACGACCTCCGTGGTGCTGAAGTGGTCTTATCAGTGGGGCAAAGGTGTCTCTCCTAAAGACCGGACCCACTAATTTCCAACAAACAGCAGCAGAGCTGAAGCCAAAACCTTTGGTTAAATCAAATTATTTTAGTTTATTTGAATTTTTAACAAGAACAACCAGTTAGAATAATGTCTGATATGATAAAATGTCAAAGTAAAACTACATTAGCTATTTGATAAACAAATATATTTGCACACGGCACTGATGGATGTTTGCGATGATGTTGTCAAACCATTCTGTATGATTAATTGTACTGTTTATTTTTTTAAATATGAGGATTTTCTGCTCACGGTGTTCTGAAATCATGTAGAGACTCTGGAGAAGCTTCTGTAAACAAGAGATAAGGCTGGAAAACCAATATCTTAAGGCTCTTAGGCAGCCCTGTATTAAAAGCGTTTAATTCTGTAGGAAACTTTCTGCACTTTAAGAAGAAAAATCACTACCGGTAAACACGGTTCCTGCCAACATTTACTAATGCAAGATGAGACTCTACCACAGGATAATGATAAAAGGCTGGAAGTCTTTAAAGGAATGCATATCACCTGCCACCTTTAATGCCAAAGTTTTGAACTAAAATTGAGAAGAATTGGAGTTGAAGCTGGTCAAACCTAGCCTGGCCCTTGCCTTCCTACACAGTTCCGCTCAATTCTCGTTTCCCCTCTCTGCTCCGTCTGGGAGGGGAAACCGGGCCAATCAGCAAACAGAAGGAGGAGTTGTGAACGCCGACATTGATTTTCCACGCCGTTTCAGTCTGCCTGTAGTTTAGCAATAACAGCGGAGGAAGTGAATGAAGCCAGTTCATGTTGACAAGGCTTCCAAATGAAATTGAATTTGTCTCACAAAGCCTGCAGCACTCATTCACAGCCATCTCATTCAGCTCAGTACTTCTCTCCTATCAGTATGGGATGGTTGTTTACAGCGCATTTCCTCTTAGCTTCTTAGCTTAGCTTCCTTCACGGTTGAGCTGGCGCACTGCATACGTCATGAACAAACATTAGCGATTGGGTAAATCAAATCCAATCTTTTTAAACAACAGAGTCCACACCTCCAGCAAGAAATCGTTTCTCAATAACCAAGAGTCCAGACCCTCTGAACGAAGCAAAGCGTAGGACAAGGGGCAGGTTTTACAAGGCTAGGTCAAACCTTATAAATTATCTTATACAATATTGTGAGATCAAACCACGTGTCAGAGTATGAAATGAGGATGATTCTCAGCTACTACCCCACTAAATTTTAGCTCAAAATCTATTTAACAGACTGAATTATAGTCATTGTTATGTTGCTGTGGCGGCCATTTTGAAAGTGCTAACGCTAAATGTTAAAGTTTTAGATCATTTGATTGTTCTGATTCAGTTTAAATTAAAATTTGACAAAAATACACAACAGTAGAATTCCATCTCACTGATTTAGTTTATTTCTTGGAAAAGGATTGAGAAGTGATATAAACTAATATAAACTCACCCCTTCTACATGACTTGTTAGTATTTATAGCTTCCTTATTAATGTGAACTATCTTTAATTACAACAATCAACACATTTCTAATTGCACAGAATAATATCCATTTCCCTGTTTTACATATCCAGATGATTATTTTTGAAGAGTTTCACTAAAACCTGCTCAGAGATTCATGACATATTTTGCTAACAGACACAAGCTGTTATTTTCCTTGTGTTTGTTACCTGCTGTTCAGTCCTCCTGTTTGAGTCATCTCCATCTTTCACTCCTCATTTGTTTTGTTGGAGAGTTCATCGCCATTTAATCCAGTTTGCTGCTTTAAAGGACGTAGTCAGAAAAGTTCTGTTGCCTCAATATTTACAACTAGAAGTGTCACTTAAGGAAGGTATTCAGTTTTATTTCATTCAGATTAAAATTCAGACAGCCTGGTTTAATGTTAGGAATTATTAGGAAGGCTATGTAAAATATAGTCATATGAAAAGTAAAAATAATCATCTTTAAAAACTAATATAAAATTAATAAAAGACTTGAACATTAGGGAAGTTATCAAAACGGATTTTTTTCTATTAAACTCCTAACAACCATACAGCATAAAGGAAACAGGTTTCTCATAAAAACTGACTCATATTTCACTGAAATGGTGCAGTTATTAGGGCAGAATAATGCCCGCATGCCTGTGAATGAGGAAACTGTTTATTGCCGTTCACAGAAGAAAAAAGCAATTCTTCAACGCTGCTATAAATCATCTGCTCAGAATGTTTGTGGCAGCTGCGCTGTTCCTTCTGTGTGTACCTTCTTCGAGTGTTCCCACAGTTTTATTAAAAGTACAACATCACAAAGTCTTAAGCAAAACAAAAAACAGCTGAAGGAATCGCTCTGGTTTTAAAACTTGAATAAAGTGAATGAGATGAACAGTTCTACTGAAAATTCAGATTTATCCATAACTGACTCATAAACCTGCAGCTGTGTTTGTCAAACCTTTACATAAAGAGGAGAAATTAATGCAAAGATTTAAATAATTATTCATTCTAATATACGGCATCGACATACAAGCCCAAATTATGATACAGCTGCCACCATGCTTCACTGTAAGAACAAGCTTTTTTGACATCATGATTCACAATAAAAAAAAAAGCTTTATGATTTCATCTGTCCACAAAATGTTTGCGTCACCCAGCACTTTTACAAGTAACTTTTTGAATTGTGAAGTTTTTCCTCTAGTTAAAACGCTTGTGTATAAAACATATCGCTATGGCAACAGCGTGGTCCCTCGAACATTTGAAGGCTGTACCGTCTTGTTTCACAGCTGTTTTATGCATCCTACCTGGACTGCATGGGCTGTGGCCTACGTAGGCCACGGTCAAGTAGGCTGCAGCCCCTGAAGCCAATCCAATTTAAAATGTCCGCCGCAGCTAGGCAACTTTAACCAACAGGAAATGACTAATTTTACAAAACAAAAACGGAGCCGAGTTTGTTGTTGGTAGTAGCTGAGAATTATCTTCAGTGGTATATGCTTTAAGTTCTAACAGGCCTTGCAATCTCTGGCAGTATTGCATGACATAATTTCCAAATTTCTCAACTTATTTAAAACTCTGGCATGAAAGGCGGCGGGTGATACGCACGCGTGGTCTTTAATTTTAAATGTAACCAACATTTTACAGATGTTTACGAGATCTCTAGGCCGAGCTAGTTTAAAGGTTCTGACTCCAACTTTAGCAAAGTTTAAACCAATCCTTCTACAGGCTGTAAATCACAGAGCTGCTTTGATGGGATTTTTTTTTTTTTTGTAACTGCTCTTGCATCAGAGTGGGAGGTTGTTGGGGTTTTTTGGTGGGGAATCATCTGCAACACAGCTGAAATTAGTCCGAACAACAAACCAGTTGTGATCAAACCAACCATCAGACCTGTCCAGTTATCAGTCTGAGTGCATCTGACCTGATGTGTGTTTTTTAAAAAGCATCATTGTTGTTGAAGCAGAGAGTTTAGTGCACAGTGGAGACAAACACTATAAAATGATCCAGCAGTGCTCATTTATGAGGCTAGTTATACTTTATGGGTCTCGAACTTATGGTGCAGAGTTGTTTAATTTGGAGTTCTCCTGTTTGGATTCTTGTTAATTTGGGAATGTTTGCAGTATGTGTGTGTGTGTGTTTGTGTTTGCAATGTGTGTGTTTGTGTATTTGTGCGAGTGTGAGCATGCATATCCAATATTTATGGGAAAAGGAAATAGATTGTGGCCCACAGTGATTCAGACATTAGCTTTTAATGACCCAATTTCTGTTAGATATAAATGTTTATTATATTCTTAACATTATATGGCTTACTGTATATTTGGAGCCACAACAGTTTTGTTGCATTTCATTTGTTAATGAACTGGCAGGAAAATTTAGTGTAGCTAAGTAGAGCTAAGTAGACTGGTTGAAGAATGAAATATTATCACTTTGGTGCCCATTAATGTGGCACTTCCTGTGTACTACTGGAGAAACTTGCAAAAACGAAGCTAAATTATACTGTAAAGTAAAAAAAAAAAGTACAAATAGGATTAATTATTGCTTGCTGCTGAAAGTCAAAAGGTTTGTTTGTTAACAAAATATCATGTAAACTACAGGATGGATTTTAATGAAATTCTCAGAAAGTAAACGCTGGATGTAAACATCTGTTTAACTTTTGGACTCAGCATGATTCAAGATGGCCACCACAGCTAATCAACCTTAAACACATAAATGACTACAGAGGTGTCAAAAGTATTCAAATTCATTACTCAAGTAGAACTATGCAATGGTTTAAAAATACTTCTGTAGAAGCTGAATTATAAACTCAAGCTTTTTACTCAAGTAAAACTACCAGAACTATAAAAAGTAAGAAAAAAAAATACATTAAGAATAAAATCTCAGCCACTTCTCATCTGAGTCAGAATGAAAACAAGTAGAAATAAAATACCTTTTGCATTTTCTAATGTAAGAAGAGGTAAAAAATAATTACTGCAGTGAAGTGTATGTAAATAATCAAAATGTCTACTTACCATAAATACAGTATTTGTGCTTCAATACTTGACACCTCTGAATGATTATAACTTAGACAGTTTTACATATATACAGTTAAACTGTGTTGTGAATGAGCTTTAACAACATTTGTTAGGGTTCTGGTGTTGGCTTCAGTAACTGGGTGGGGTGATTACTGAATGAGAACAGCTGGGAGGATTATGACTTGATGGGTTAATGTGGAAAAAAAAATCTGTGAACCAGAAAAAAAACAAAAATCTACAATTGCCTAAAAGAAGAGGTAACAAAGAAGAAGCTCTCATAATTAAGAACAGAAAATACTGCTGATTACAGGATAAACAAAGAATATATTAATAAAAACAGCAAGAAACTTAAAAACTGAGACGTTTTGATTCATTTGGGAGAAATCTTATTTTAACCCAGGCATTTGTTCTCCGTGACATTAAATATTCTCTTACCAATATTAGTAGCCAGAGAGTTTTACATTCTCATTTGTTTAAACACAATTAAATGGTCGTGAAGTTTATGTTAGCTTCATATATCTGAAAAACTCTGTAACAGAAACCAGCAGTTTTCAAGAAAGCTCTCTCACTCTCTTTAACGTCTGACATCTTTCTTAAAACTGCTTTTGTTCATTTTTCAAAGGTTGTTGAAGGTGTAGCCAATAAAACGAGATCTTACCCTGGAAATTGTCTTGACCGCGCTGCCTATAAATTAAAGTCGGTGTTAAGGTCTGAAAAGATGCACCGTGGTTCTGCCAGAGCTTGTCCAAACACTCAAACTCAACGGCACTCTGCTGTAACTAAATCCAACCTTTTTCCCGGTGCTGAAAAATGGCCTACACGTCAATTTTTATTATTATTTCAGTTTGTATATGGGATGTAACTTGATATTTCCTGGAGTCATCACATCTCAACAAGCTCTTTCTTCAGTGTAATTTATTTTTATCATTTAAGTCAAATCTTTCAGCATACTGGTTTCACACAGCAGGTCAGTCTTTTTATTAGAAAAAGTGAAGAGCAGTCAGAGACCTGAACAGACAAAAGTACAAAAATCAATAAATGCTGCAATGATTTTTCTTTCTTTTTTTTTAAGTACAGAAAAATCCAAAAGGAGCATCTAAAGTTTCCAACCTTCCAGCTTTGAAGCAAAAACCA
>JARVJO010000165.1:19405175-19422687 GCA_031762555.1 Cynodonichthys magdalenae | reverse complement strand
TTCTGAAGGCAAAAGGGGGTCCAACCCGTTACTAGCATGGTGTACCTAATAAAGTGGCCGGTGAGTGTATATGAGCTCATCAACGTAGTTTTATTTTGTTTGGTCAACAAGTAGTAAATAATCTTAACTCAGCTCACCTTGAAGAGAAAGTAAGAGTCAGATATGAAACTGTCTTACTCAGTTCAATTCCTCCTCTACTTTGTTACAACAGCTATTAGACCCAGAGACGAGGTTTTTCATTTCCGAAAAAGGATCAGATACATTAAGGGACAGAGTGAGTGATGATGGTAATTAGGACCGAGCTGTCCCTTTTTAACCTCCGCTCTTCAACCTTCTCCAGACCTTTAAAGACTTTTATCTCTCTATTAGGATAGTTCTGAGAAAAAATGATTAATATCACCAATCAAAAGGTTGTTTGTTATTTACTGAACTTCACCTCTGTAACGATTGCAACGTACAGGCCTTTCATTTACAAAAAGATGAAAACAGTAGCCATTTTTATATGATACAGAACCTGTAATTATCCCGAATCCCATTGATTTACTTCACATCAAGCTTGGACAGAGTCCACACAGATAGTTTATAGATATCCAGGCTTAGATTTGACTCTTGTGGTTCAAACTCAGCTCTATTATGTTTCCTGCAGTTCTCCGGTTTATTCATCGTGTGCTTTGCAGGCTGCTCTGTAAGATTTGCAAGCCGGTAGAATTTGATCCTTCCCAGAACAAAATGAGATGTAATGTACTTGCAGCGCTCAGCAGTTGGGGCTTTCCAGCAGCTTGGAGATGCCATGTTGTGCTGACTAGACTTAAGAGCTCACCTCACTGAACACACCTACACAATGGACTTTTGTTTTCATGCTCTGTGAGAAATGTAAAAAAAAAAGGTATGCAGTTTGTGAGTTTGTTTTATTTGTGTGTTAAAATGCTTTAAAGTTTGAATACTATGAAAAGGCCACAGGGACGGAAGTGCAGCTTGACAAGTAGCTTTATATGTGCAAAATGTAAACAGTTTAAAGTTGAGGCTGAGAAGAAATCGTGAAAAACTGTAGCATGATGCATGGTTTTAGACACACTGTCTCTGAGAATTAGCAAAAAGCCTCAGAATTTACCAATATGGTGTTTTAAAACTTTTTTCACCCATCTTTCATGCTTATGCCCTAAAATCCATTGAAAAGTTGCTTCTCGGCTTCCCTCCTTGTGTTTCTATCTTTTGCTAACCTTAGCTGCTCACCTTGTCTCATGATTAGATTGACTTCCCTTCTTCTGGGACCTGCAGCTCAGAGCCAAAGAACCACACTGAGGGGGAATTGCCTCTAACCGATATGAGCTTCGTCTTAAATTGCTGTTGGCCAGTTTAAAGCCACAGTGTATTCTGTGAAGATTGAAGTAAAACCCATATGTTTGATCCTAGTCCCCGTCTTTGTACTGTATTACCCTCTTAAGATCCACTAAAATAAAACCTATGAAAGTTTAAGGAAGCTAAAATTAAGCTGCTATGATTTCTTGAACTTTAAAGAGGGAGTGTTATGCAAAATCAAATTTTTTTTAACTATATCATGTTATAATGCCATTTCCTCATCAAAAACAGTGTTGAGTGTTGCTTTGACTCATTCATGCATGTTTGAGAAATCCTTAAATCTGTGGTAGCCTTGTGGAACTGCCTAAACACTGGCTGGTACAAAGCACCTCCTATTTGCCCAAAGCTCTTCCCTCAAACTCAGTCTGCAGCAGAGCACCCTTCCCCCACACAGTTCCAACAGACCTCATGGAACTACACTTCTGCCCTCATCAAGGTAATGTATTTTTTCGATGCCAAGGGGATCAATTTTCCAATGAAAGGTTGTAAATGACATGAAACGTTGCTTTGAAGACAAGCTGAAGTGGGAGCGTCTGAAATGGTAGGAGGTTCTTAAAGAGACAGAGGCCAATTTCAAGGTGTTTTCATACCAACTGAAGGTAACATAGTTGACCCTTGTTTGTTTTATAGAAATGAACTATGTGCTGAGAAAATACATAATACCACCCTTTAAAGCCATTTATGTCACAGTGTTAAAATTATCTTTTGATGAAAAGAAAGTTGGATCCATTTTGGTCAAACCGAAAAAATGACTTCAATCATAATCTAATGGTAAATAATGTGTTAGCACTGAAATTATGTGTTGAAGAAGACTCTAAAGCCTACTTCACACTCCCTCTGAACTGCCAAAATCGGTTCAGATTGTCACAGTTTCATGACAAAAATTACATCACCGTGTTCTCAGCATCCACTCGGTCGCCCCTTTTGTCACAATCCACCAGCAGAACTTTTTATCCCCCTTCACATAAGAACTTATTGTGTGATTGGTCAGAAATTTGTGGGAAAGTTTGTGCTGATAGCGCTTGGACGCTACATTTTGCTTTAACCACTCGGATAAAAAACAACTCACTTTGTATTTGTGCAGGCTAATGTTTATTAGCTGTGATGGTCATTGCAAATGTTGACTCCAGAAGCTTGTGATTGCTTTGTAAAAATGTCATTAAACTCAGTCCTGTGGTTTATGAGATATTTTACTAACAGACAAACAAATGTACAGAGCTGGCAAAACTATTGTCATTCTTTTGTTTTGCAATAATTACTGAGAGGAAAAAACAAAATAAAGGTATGTGACATTCAACACCGGGTGCAGCTGTGACATTGGGTTGTCCTGCACGTTCTACTTGTACAACTGTTATGAGCATCATTGTGAGAAATGAATGCACTTACAGAGAGAATACCACAGCAGTATATCACTGGATTTATGCTTACAGTTGCCTTGTAGACAGGCGCCACTACCTTCTCCTTTTTTACCCCCTGGCTTCTTTCCTTGGGATTCATATCAATTTGTCCTCATTTATATGTCTCATCCTGCAGTAGTGGCGTGAAAGCTGAGATGCAGACGAGGCAGTGTGTGTGGGGGGGGGGTCTCTAAGTGCATGTTTGTTTTTTGTCAGACAAATTGAGAAATGAAAAGGACAAAAGAGAATAGAAAAAGCATACAAAATGGCTGCTGGAGGAAGCAGGTAGTCAGGGCTCTTGCCCATGTCACAGGAAGAGTGTAACGAAATGCCAACCAAATGAGGACGGATCAGAGCGTAAGCCACTCGAAGCCCCTATTATGCAGCACAGAAGACACATGAGTTCGCTCTTCAGGACAAAAATGAACCATGTACTAACATGCCCTCACACGACTCCACACATTTTTATATATATATATATATATGGCAAGGTGCCTCAGTTGGTAGAGCTGATGCCTCTCAGCAAGATGGTCGCTGGATCAAATCCCACCCTGGGGACTTTTCTGGGTAGTGTTTGCATGTTCTCTCCGTGCATGTGTGGGTTCTCTCCGGGCACTCCAGCTTCCTTCCACACACCAAAAACATGACTGTTAGGTTTATTGGTAACTCTAAATTGTCCCTAGCTGTGAGAGAGTAAATGGTTGTCTGTCTCGTTTGTCTCTATGTGTGTCCCTGTGATGGACTTGGGACCTGAGGGCATGGACCTTAGAGGGTTAAAGTATTAACAATTAAGACAAAAGATATGTTCTCAGTAGCTGTTTTTAAATGTAAATAATTCTGAAAGTCTTTTCTGACTCCAACTTTAAGAACCAGTGGATTAGAAAATCCTCAGATGAGCCATGGTAGATGTGAGGAGGGCTATCTTTTAGGCTATGCCCCCATATTGGATCAAAGGCAGGTTTTTCCAAAGATAGGCCCTCATACTCATTACTTGCTGGGATATTCAGATATTTAATTTTTCCTTTTACTTCTGAAGTAAAATGGTGTCCTGTGACTTTTGATCCACCCTACATACATAAAACAATATTTTAAATCTGGAGTTTAACAATCAGACTGGGTTATTGTGAAATAACTGTCTAAGATGTCTTTTGAGTCCAGATTTGAACCACAGTCCACCATTTGGGGATAGTTAATCTAAATGATTGTTCCAATCTTGCGGTGGCCAGTACTAATCCTCGAGAACCACTACCCTTTATGTTTTAGTTTTTTCCCTGCTCTTCAGAAGAAGCCAGGTAATCACGCATTCATTCAAATCAGGTGTGTCAAAGCAGGAAAACATCTAAAACACGAAAGATAGTGGGCTTCGAGGACCAGGATTCAGCACCACTACTTTAATCAAAATGAAAACAAATGTGGCCAATTTGTCTTCAAAACCAACATTTCAAACACTAATTCAGTGTCTCAGCACCCACACTGTTTGTTTGCCTTGGAAATCATCAGGCTGTCTGTTGTCTACTACATCAAAAGCTCGACAAATGACTCACTCTCGCTGTTTTTCGATGCCAGCAAAGTGTAACTTCATGGGCCGTGACTAAAACTCCTCTCAGTATTAATGTTTCTGGTCTGTGGTTTCCATCAAAACGGAGAGCGGAGGAGCAGAAGCGGCTGAACGAGCAAAATTTATGGAGGAACCCTGACGGTGGTGGGGCCATATTAAACGGCATGACAGCAATAAAGGCCTTTACAATGGCTGAGCATAAGGCAGTTCTCTCGGAGTAATACATTACTAATAACACTCCTGCTGAGAGGAAAAGAGGGGCGAGAGGTGGCAACTTATTCAGCCACCATTCAAGTGCACTTACACCAACTGCTGTGTAATAGATCCACACAAAGCTCAAGTTAGGAAGGCTTTATTCTTTAGAGAATTTTCAGTTGGGATTCCACGGTTATTAATTGTGGTTTTGTGATGTTTCTGAAAATACCTGTTCAGATGACAGTTTTCATCACTAAAACAGTATTCGTTTTGCCAGCAGTTCAGCTGGAATGTCACAGAGGGCTTAAATCTTTGAACGTTTAGATGTGAAACTTTTCTTTTGAGTGTATAAAACTATTTTTATGTAACATGGGTAAATTTATAAAACTGTCTGAAGGAGGATTTGTTGATCAAAACCAGTCAGTGTTGCTGTGATCAAACATCTTTGCAAAAATTTTTTTTTTTTTTTTTTTGATTCAAAATACTCTTTAAGAAATTTAATCTGTGTTTTGTGAACTACACAAATGTTTAATGTTGAACTAAATGATTTTTTAGATGTTTAGCAGTTAAAGTTGGCAGGTTTTGTTGTATAAGAATAGGACTTCGTAATGAATATCTTTAAAACAACCAGAGGCGTAGCTAAGTTTTTTTTATAAGGAGTGCCCAAGGTGTTTTTAGGGGGCCCATACGATTCAATGTTAATCCCAAATTATGCTAACCATCAATGCTCATGCAAATTTTACAGAGAGCTATAATTCAGCAATTTTTAAACACACATTTAAAACATTTATACAGTAGTATTAATGGACCATATTTTAACAACATCTAAATGCAAATAAAAAATGTCAGTTATTTGGGGGTGGCACCTGAGGTGGCCAATCAGGTACCAGAAGTGGCACTTGCCATCCTGGCCACCTCTCTGGCTCCGCCCCTGAGAACAACTAAATAAATTTTGTTAAATCTACCACAACAACTTTGCTTAACAATTCATTTGACAGAATAAAGTGGACATATTGTATTACTTTTTTACATTAAAAAAACCATAGTGGAACTACTTCACATAAAGTTAAGTACTGTAGAAGGTTTATAAAACAGCTTAGATGCTTCTGTGAAGAAACTCTGTCAGAGGGTTGACTGGAACTACGGGAAGAGAAATAAGAGCTTCAAGCTGACCCGGGGCAGTGTGAAATGATTGTTTCTGCCTGAACCAGAAGAGTATGAGGCTCGTGAAACAAGTGGCTCAGAGGATCTTTAATTAGGATAAATTAGAAGTATAAATGTGACAGAATGGTTGATTAACAAAAGAGATGGTCAGTTGAAGACTGGGCGGCAAAAAAGTCTTCACCTAAATCCAAGTGATACTTTCTGGGAAAAAGGCAATAATAAATTAAAGTTCTGAATGCAACAAGAAGCTTTGAGAAAAAGGGATGGAGAAAAGGCAGAAATAACCAGCCAGCACATAAATGTTTAGGCTTGATAAAAGTTTCTTTTTCTTTTTTCTTTTTTTCTTTTCTTTTACGTATTTGGTCACCTGCTTGTGGCTATTTTCTTTTTTTTTTTTTTTTGTTTTGTTTTTTTGTTTGTTTTTTTATAAACACTTTGACATTTTATTCAAAAATACTCAAGGTCAAAATAAACACACAAAACATTTTGATTTCAACTTTTATATCTTACAAAATAAAACAGGTTATTCCTGAAAGTCAGACGAATACAGACAAGACACGACACTAAACATGTCCTGATTTAAAACTAAAATATATATTTATTTAAATACATTTATGTACATTTAAAAATTAACTTTTAGAAATTGTACAGCAAAAGTAACTTGGTTCAAGATGGCTGCCAAAGCTAACTGGCTTTAGCATACACAATAAAAGGTTATGACTCGATCAATTTAACAGGTCTTCGGATAAAATTTGGTGTGTTAGTAGTTGAAAGTTATCCCCAAAACATACTCTGAGCACTGACAGGTAGCACAAGATATTAGTATAAAACTTACCAGCTCAAAATAGTCACCACAGCTAACTAACATTAGCAAATGCAAAAATCCCTATAACTCAGACAGTTGGACAAAAATGAAGCTAAAAAGTGATAGTAGCTGTGAGTCATCCCCAAAACAAACTCTTAAGTGCTAATAAACCGAGCTTACAAAACCAGTCATTAAGAAGGGACTAAAATGGCTAAAAATCTCATTTTTTTTAAATGAGATGATCTTAGTTTAAAACTTTGGCATGAAAGGTGGCGAGTGATATGAAATTCTTCAAGGAATGCTACTTTAATTTAATTTTAATTTAGATTTTTGCTAGACTTTGGTTGAAGTCTCAATTCGCACAGGCCATCTGGAAGAGCAAAAGAGCCACAGACAGCCATTTCTACAATTAGGCTATTATTAGCCTCATTAGCAAGCCAGCTGTAACTGATAAAATGTGTCAGACTGAAGGGCTAATAGCTAGAAATGAGAAGCCAGCTTTTGTCTAATACTGAAATCAAAGACCATCTGTTTTAAAGACACTAACGTCATTAGAAACAAGTCTTGCCTTGTTATCATTAAGAGCATTATGTGTTGCACAAGAGCAGGAAGCTTAACTATAGGTTGGCAAAACCTTGAATGCTTTTCACTTACATGGGAAAAAGTATTTTCTTGTAGTAACGGCAAAGCTAACAAAATTTAAAAGAAAATCTACTTCGCTTTGAGGTAAAGTTGATCTCAGCTCTGCAGTTTTGTTTAAAGTGAGGGAAAAGGGGACAAACAAACACTGAAGGCAGTCAGTAGCTTCAATTATTTATCAAAGCAAACTAACTGGACATTTTCTGAATTATTTTGGATGAGTACCATTGCTGCTACAGCTTCAAAACTCTCTACATCAAGGATGGGCAACTTAAATGATGGAAGGGGCCAAAGTTTGTTGTCGACACAATTAGAGGGCCACATAGCACAGCACATGTATCCAAATGTAATAAAACTCCCATTTTAAAAATGTTTACGTATATATACAGTATATGTATGCTTATTAAATCAACATACAGCAGTAACAAACAAAAAGTAAGAAACTTACTTTAGCAAGCAGAAGTGCAACGGCATGAGACACCTTGAGTGCAGAATCCTGTGTAGTTCTGGTAAAAAGTCACTGTCACTTGTGACTTCAGTAAACTTCTCATTTTTAGTTTTGTGCTATGTAAATTTTATTTTTCTAAATTTTATTTTTCTAAATTTTTCAATGTTTTTTTTTTTGGGTGGGGGGCCAGACGGAATTCACCCGTGGGCCCCATACAGCCCGCAGGTCGCCAGTTGCCCATCCCTGCTCTACGTAATGTGTTCTAAGACAGAATTGCCACATCTTGTAGGCTTATGGGGCTGATAGATTAAAATAATATAAGAAAGAAGAGCCTGTTGAATTGACTCGGACAGTTGCCATAGCAATTGCCACCTTTTCTGAGGGGCAGAGAGAGAGGGGCGAGCAAACAGCACAACTGTTCATCCAAACAGTCAAAAATACAGACTAGAAAATGAGCCTTAAAACTGTTGTGCATAAAACACAGGCCATATTAAAAAAATAAATAAATAAATCCAAACATGATGAAAGTCTACGTGAGTTTGGATGTGCACACTGTATTCTGGAAGGATCTGACACAAAACCACCATTTATAGTTAAACAAAAATATAAGAAGAAACTTTCGTTATAATAGGGGTGCTTCAGTGCTTATATTAAGACACCCTTTAATGACTAATCATGCTGGGGTTTTTATGTGAGCAAGTTGTGTCGTCAAACCAAATAAATCAATAAATCAAGGCGAAAAAGAGTTTTGTAACCTTTGTTTCCTCCCTTACTCCCTTAGGGTTGGTTCCTTTTTCAATTAATCTCAAATCAAATTGGGAGCAGCAAACATGATCTGATTTGGCCTCTGATAAGAACTCTAATCAGTTTTCCTACCCAAACAAGATTTGAATGGAGGGGAAAAGAACATGCACTTTGTCCTTCGAGGTATTATCTTTACATGTTCAATGCAGCAAAAACTCTAAGTGTTTTTTCAAAGGGCAGCGTCTCCATGCGTAGTTAGACACCTGAAGTCTTGAGTGCAAGGTGTTAGAAAACAGCTGGAGTCTTATTTGTCCTCAGGCAAGTTAGCAGCTCTTGAGTTTGTGCAGCAGCAGATAGGAGAGAACTGGTGCCGACTACATAATGCCTTAGCCTGTAAACAAAATTTGATACATTATTCACGCCTTGGCAAAAAGTTATCCACCAGTGCCCGATGCTGTGATATGCAGTGACACTCCACATCTGCTTGCTAATGAATCTTGAGTGCAACAGGGCCATCACATCAAGGACATCAGCCGTTTCCCCGCCGCGGGACAAGAGAAGAAACCGCATCACCTTTAGGCCAAGCCTCGGCTGCAATAAAGAACAACAAGCTGCTGCGAAGCACCGGGAGAGCACTTAGATTAATCCATTAAAAGGCTTAGACGCAGCACGAGTGAGGAAATAAACACAGTGTACAGAGAAAAGTGGAGTACAAGAAGGAATTAAAAGCAAACCAAAGGAGACAGGCGGGAAGAGAGGAGGAAACAATGAAGAAAACAACCTCATGAGGCAAAACAGAGAGGGGAGCATTTTAAAGAGAGCTAACGTGAAACTCGGAGGGAAACGTTTGGCATCTTAATTGACTTGGTCTGTTGTACTTCTCAAAGTTTCCCAAAGTTGTGAAGATAAAGATTTTAAACCTGGATTTTCTCACCGTGCAAGGACACCGCCCAAGGATTTTTTTTTTTTCTGTTGTTGCAGAAAAGAAAATATTAAACACTTCAACCTTGGTGATCTGAGCTTTGAAATGACTGGAGAGTATCTGCTGGAGTCTGTGCAAATCATCTCATAAATTACGTTGACCTGAGGTTAATTTGGTAGTTCGGTGCCCCCTAGAGGTTAGCAGACACAGTCACATAATTCTAATGCTTTAATTAGTTTTGCTCATTTCTTGGACAGAATGCACATATGTGTAGGACCTTGAGATACATTTCACAACAATCTCAGGTAGAATTTTACACAAGAAGCTGCAATAAAAGACAGTTCAGTTACTTTAAAAAATGTTGGAAAATTACAGTTGAAGTGTGGGGAAAAGTTATTTGTCCTTATTAAACTGCTCAGCTATTCTGCACAATAAAAAAAGTGGAGTAAAAAGCAATGATAATAATTTAAGACTGTATCTCAATCATTCATCTATCTGCTTTTTTTCATGGTCAGTCACCCGTAACTCTAACCCCTATATCTAACCTAGGTCAACAACAGGTCCAGGAAATGGTAAAATGGTAAATGGCCTGAACTTATATAGCGCTTTATCAAGTCCCTCCGGACCCCAAAGCGCTTTACACTTACAGTCACTCACCCAGTCACTGACAGAAGCAGGAGCGAAATGCCAACATCCCTTTCTCTCTCCAGTTCCTCCTAAAGTATCCCAAGATGTTCCCAGTCCAGAGAGCAAGTTCTGGTTCTGCCCCTGGGTCTCCTCCCAGACACATGAACTCTTAAGCTCTCCTCTCAACTGGAAGTAGCGTTCAACCTTTTTCTGTCTGAAAACCATGGTCTCAGAGAAGCTGACTCTCGTACCAACAGATCCACATCATCTGCAATAAGCAGAGACGAGATCCCGAGGTTCACAGCAGACACATGTCTAGTTCCGGTTTTACAGAGTCCGGCTGTCCCTAGAAGCAACCCTGACGTCACTTTATTCTTGCAGCGTCCTCCACAGAACGAACATCATCCTTCACCAGCTTCACAAACACGTGGACTAAATTTTAATTTAGGATTTAATGCTAACCTCCCCCCTGACCCCAAACTCTAAACCTAACCCTTGGGACTACAAATCTATAATCGTAACCCTAATCTGGACACTAAGACATTGACTTACCTGACAGAACATGACTGAAGTCACAACAGGGTCTGATGGGAAGACGGCGCTGAGGTCCGACACACTGCAGTGTCTCAGTTTATATTAACAATTTATTAAAGATTGCAACAAACAAAACTGCCTCAATTCAGAAAAAAAAATCTTGATTTGATCTAAGCCTGGATATAAAGTCTAAGACTTACAATCCAGTCTCCATTGCATTCTGGTTCAGCAGCCTACAGCTGATGTAGATGCTTTTATCTTTGCCCTTTTTTTGTTATGGACTTGCTGTTTGATTACTGAATGAAAGCGCTAAATGCTAAGCTTTAAAGAAAGCACCTGACATTTACCGCTGATGCTATACGACGCGGAGATATTTCGCGATCGAACACAGCCGAGGAGGAACATCTCACTTTCTGTGTTTACGTCTGACCACATAAGATTAATACGCTTCAGAACGGTGGGACAGACTCAGAAACGCCGAGGTAAGCAGAGTACACACGTACACACGAGTAAACAAGCGTTGTTAATCTTGTGGTTCTTCTGAGCGGTGGAGAGTGCTACAGAAAACAAACGCCCACTTCACTCAACTTTCACAACATAAAGCATGGAGGGAGTGCGAACGATGCGAGCGCCTCATTTATCAAACCCCATTTGGCCACTGGTGGGTGGGCATCTCTGTCAAAAGGCCAATTAACAAGAAGCCCATCGGGAACACCACAGAGCACCTCAGGAGAGACTTACTATTAGTAAGGATTCATCATTAGGAAATAATGGGACCAGAACAGGAAGTACATCCTCATCTAATAATGTCTGACATGAAGTAAAGGCTGTTTTCAGCCGGCGCCAAGAAAGGAGGTTTTCCTTCAAGACTTCCTTCTAATGATTTACTTTTTTTTTCCCCCCTCCTTTTTTGATTTCAGATTTGGAGTCGTGTGAACAGAAATTTTCCTCCACCGAATGTCTCGATTAAAAGAAGTCAGCCAGAGCCACAGCTGGAGCTCAGACATGTTCACCATTTGTCTTCAGCTCAACTTGTCAATATTAAAGAAAGATTTCCAAGCTCAGACATGAATAGATGTAGGAGGAGAAGCAGGACATTTTTCCAGCTCCGAGCGATCAATACGGCTCTGCGAATATCTGAAGAGAACACAAATGGGCTCTGCTGTTCCGAAAGAAAAAAATTTCTTTAAGGGTTTTTTTTTTTTGGGAGGGGACTATAAAAGTTCATACAGTGTGATTTTTCTTTTGTTCGCTGAGGGTATTAATGAATCTCCTTCCTACAGGGGCACCGGTCAGAAGGGTTTATGTGCGTTCACACTAAGTTTTTCAAAGTATTAAATGTACTTTTTGACAAAACTGTCTGTAACTTTTTTATTTTTTATTTTGGGAGAACTTTGAAAATGTCTAAACTTCAACATTTTATCAATAGACCAAACAGGAATTATTTAAAAGTTAACAGCAATCAATAGTTTTTAGCAACTTTATTGGATTTCAGACTAAAATGGCTATGCAGAACTTTTTCCTTTTAAATTATATCTTTTCTGCCTTTTTGTGAGATGATAAGGACCATCGATTGTGGAGCTCAGGAAATATGTGCAGGGGAAACTAAAGGGCTTCTTATTCAAAAAAATATTTCAACTTAAAGTAAGATAGAAACAACCCAAACTAATGTTAGGAAATAAACAGTACAACAGCAGAAAGGAGAACAAGAAACATTAATAAAAAGGATTGATAAAAACAATCCTAACTTCTTAAAAGGATATTATTTAATTATAATCCTAACCAAGTTATTCTGCTGCCCAGATCAACCAGCTTATAGTGCTTAAAACAACTCATTTCTCAAAAGTTTTATAGTTATAGTTTTATAGAAATGTTGTGACAATCCAACTAACAGAACTCGCTTCAAAAGATCCAAACTGTCACTTTCCTGTCAATCAGAACAAGAAGAAATCTAAAGGAGTGAGCTTCTCTGTTCGGGTCAAACCTCGGCGTTATGAAACCTTTCAACATATTTATCCAAAACAAACTTAATGACTCGTTTCAGTAATATCTAAATGTCAGCTGCCTGGTGTCACGGCTGTGTGGAGGCAACAACCCCCCCCAAACATCCCCCCTCCAGCTTTCTGTCCTCTCAGCTCTAACCTTCAGTCAGCTCGCTGGCCTTTTCATAGAAATTAGCTTTTGGACAAGTCCACGGGCGTAGGTATATACCGTATGTGTGTGTTTGTGTTGCAGTGACGGGGTGTTTCAGAGGGGATCCACGTTGTCCGTTCTGTCCCCACAAGGCACGGGCTGATTAAGAGGCTTTGTAGTGTTTAATGGCTCTCTGGTCCTGCAGTTCTACAGCGGCTGACCACGGTCACCTCGTTCTCCTCTGAGGGAGGCTCACGATACTCTGCAGCTTCAGATTCACCACAAACATGTGGAAGATGTGGTTTATGGAAAACTTACTGTGGCAAATGTGTGTTTTTATGTTTTTCCCTCTTTGTTTTCGCTGATTTCTTTATCATAATATATTTGGTTTACTGATAAATTTTACAAAACACAAAATGAACTACGACTACAAATGTTGAGCTAAAATTTGGTACGGTAGTAGAGTGCCATTCAAGGGCCGCGGTACTTCAGTGGTCAACGCTGTTGTCTCATAATCCTGAGTTTGCAGATTTGAGCCCAGGTTGAGTCTGGAAGGACATCTGGTGTAAAACAATGGTCAAATCTTTCATGCAAACTCTCCCACTGTGCCAACGCCTGCAGAAGGGAGCATCTGAAAAAGAAACAGAAGTAGCTGAGAATCGTTCTCAACACAAATCACACATAACATTTGTTTTAAGACTGGACTAAACAGCTGTAACTACATCATTTTTTAAGCATAAGATGATCTTAGTCTAAAACTTTGTCATGAAAAGAGGCAGTGATGGACTCGGGTGGCCAAGGCTGTTTCAGAGGGGTACACACAAATAAAAATAAACTATTCTGTTTTTTAAACCCAAACACATAAAGAACAAACCTTCCTGACAATTTTACATCCCGTATATCATAATCTCTATTTATCCACCTTCACTCTTTCTTACACACAAACAAAAAAGGGCTTTCCGCAAACTCGAGCATTCAGGAGATCTATGAGTGAAGTAAACTGAATATTTAAACAAAAATATGTGTCTTTACAAAAGGATTACACAAACCAATAATTGTGTCCTTGTTTACTCTAATGATCTTTCAGTGACTCATCAATCAGCTAGGATGACATCTGAGGTGGTCAATCAAAATTTAGGGGTGGTCACCCTAGTCCCCCATCTGGCTCCGCCCCTTAAATGTATTACTTCACTGAATGCTGGGCCTTTAGTCTTCTTCCTGTTTCACTACTCTTCTCTGGTTTCATCTATATTTATAAACTTCAAGCCTTTCCAATTTTTTCTTTTTCACTCTCTGTCTTTTTCACTCTGTCTTAGACTTTATCAGAAAGTCAACCTGCTACAGTGAGCTTCCGATCCGTCTGCCTGCCAAGGGCAAGGTGACGTGCATTCGTACAGTATTAGAGCGAGATAAGGTGTGTGTGGATGGGGAAAAGTGTGCGGTTGTTTGAGGGTGGGGTTTGCAGGTAGGGGTGACTTTGCTACACATCAGCAACATCTATAAGCGACCGAGCTGAAGGAGAGAACAAAAAGTGAGCAGCGAGACACTTCTTTCCCCTGAAAAGTTTTTAGGGGGGGGGGGCTTATGTAAGGCAACTTTGCAGTCACATCTTCAAACGTTAAAGGCAGTAAGTATAAATACACACGGCCAACACTTTGTAGACAATGCTGTCGTGGGAAAGCTTTCATTGCAGCTCCACAACGTTTCACTCAATAAAAGTTACACTTTTGAAGATCGCAGTCCAACTTTTTTTGGAGCGAAAGTCGTAAAATTCGATAGAATAAAACCACCGAACCTCTATTACCAGTTAGTATAAAGTGTTACGCCACGTGCTTTCCTTTTAATTGAAAGGCGATTCCTACTGTTTCATGGTATTTAGCTTTAATGTAGTCAGGTTTCAAGTGAAATGCTACAGTGCTGAAGAGGTGCAAATGATCTTTCTCACATACTCATCTGCAGAATCACCTCATTACTGTTTGTTTGTCTTTACGTTTGCTCAAACCTCTATGGGATATATGCACTCCATGTTAGACTGAAAAAAAAACAATTCTTTATCTCCTATTCTTTCACACACACAAAGAGAAAACCAGCCGTCGAGGGACATTACAGTGGATATCAGTGTTAACACAAGTAATTGCTTTCCTGCTCGGGAGCTTGTGAGTGTTAATCCAGCTCAACAAAGTTTGCTCTGTGGCGCGTGAATCAAGGAGTTTTATCTGAACTCCTGATTTGTGCTTTTGGCAGGACTATATCAGCAGCTTCGATTGGAAAACAGAGAGCCGCTCCTTTTGAAAATGAAGTGGATCCATCATTTTTTGGGAACAGGAGAAGGGGAGTCCTGAGACTGCTTCTGTATAGACAAATTCTTCCTCTAGAGCGTGAGATAAGGATTATAGTGAATCTTTTTATGACCCAAATCTCATCAAATAAATACATTATCATTTTTTTTATTTAACGCAATAGTTGAGTTACTGCTGCAGGATGTCTTATCTTCCTTTCTGGTGATAAGATAGAAAATGTTTCATTTCCTTTGTTTTACATTTCTCACACCAGAGACAAGGTGAAGGCTCCAGGAGGCGTGAGTATCCATGTTAAGTATCTGTTACAGACAAAAAAAAAAAAGATGTCATTTATTATGAAAAGCTTAATGAGCTCTTTCCTGACGCCACCCTGTGATTTCCTGCATTTGAATATTTAATGACAGTTTTAAATATTTAAGATACGAGTGAAGACTGAGTTAACAAAGCCATTAGATATTGACTGACCTTTTCGTGTGTTTAGTATTCTGTAACACACACACACACACACACACATTCAGAGAACTCATTTTTCAGCCACATCAAGTGCTGGGAGCAGATGCAAAAGTAGAAGTGCTCCAAATCTGTTCCCATCAATCAGTGCTGGAGGAGTTTAGGCCAGACAGTCCCAAAAGTTTTTGCAAGTGAGGTAAAAACGGACGCACTAAGGTGCAAGGTCATCAGAGGAAAGATTTTTATGAATCTGAGTGGATGCTGCCAAGTTTTGTTTTTTGATAAAGAACATTAGATTTTAGAGCACCCCAGGATAAATACGCCAGGAATATGATTTATTGTTTTCATATGTACTTTTATGTCACATTTTCTACAAAACTCTCAGGGGTATTCATTAAAAAAAGTAAATAAAATGCTAGGGAAAATAAAAGAAATAATCTTTAAGTTCAGCTTCAACTCTGAGAAACAGCTTTATATGGTCCTTATGTTTAGATTTAAAAAAGTTTAAATTATTAAAGCTGACAGTTGTGCATCAAAGCACCTTCTAATCTAAACATTTCACCAAGCATTCCTTACAATTTTCCTTCAATCTGCGACAAAGATGCAAATTCTTACACTGGAATCATTTAATTTTATAATAAACAAAAATAAGGGGGAAAAATGCATTTTAATAAGAATCTTGGTGGACTGAAAATACATTTTTGAGTCTTTGAGGTAAGCAAGATGGGATTTTGATAAGTTCTAAATATATATATATTTTTACACATATCAGGTGTCCCACAGGGTTTTGTTCTGAGCCCAGTTCTTTTTAGTATCTTTTATTAAAAATGTGTGTGGAAGATTGGATATTTCACTGTACGCAGATGATAGGTATTTTTAATCACCATAAAACCACAGAAGACGTTGAAACTAAATAAACAGATGTTGTGGAAAAAATTAGATATTGAGAACAGATGTTTGCTAATTTTCAGTCCCTCCACCACATCAGCATCCACCTGTTTGCTCCAAAGTCAGTTACTCTCATCCCTCCATGTCATGTTGCGCAGTGTGATTATGGAGGGATGAGCCTAATGTCAAACTTTATTTAACTTTGAATGCATTTAATCATTCCTGTGAGTTATTTGATTGAAATAAGTTTAACAGAACTGCAAGATTTTAAGATTCAGATTTGATTTTACAAGAAACTTCACTTTGCAGTAAATTTTTTATTTTGTATTTGCAAAGACATTTATTTGATAAACCTAAAGATCAACAAGGTTTTAACCAGCCCCGACTATTCAGAACCCTTTCAAACCAGGACGGATGGGAATGAAGACGAGGGCCTCAAATTGTACTGGTGCATCTCTTTTCTGTTCAGCAGCAATTACAGTGACTCTCATCACCACTTTAACCCTCCAGATAAGCTGCTTAGGAGAGAAAAATCCTTATCTTTGCACACTTTTATTTGTGCTCCTGTACCATTCCAACAGCCGATGGAAATCTATTCTTGGTCTGAAAAAGCTCCATTTACCCTTTCAGTTCAAGTCTAGAGTGCTTCAATTTTACCCAAACCAAGACGAAGCGCGAGATCACAGATCGCTCAGCCTGCCGGCTGCCTGGAACAGTGAGCCGTATAGAACTGTCGACTTGGACAACAGCTTGGAGAGGACACGCTCTGAAAGGCTCCACAGAGAATACCTTTAGTCCCCACTGGAGGGTGACTGTATGTGTCACTGATCCGAAGCACCTGACAGGAGGAATCTCACACGAGAAGAGCTGATCTGCTCCCTGTCACGTAACATGAGCGATGCAGCCTGCTTTCATTTTTTCCCCCAGCATCTTTTTTTTTTTTTTGCTGTAAATGTTGTCTCTAAAATAAAATTATAATAAAAAATCCTCTGTGATGGAGCTGAGTTGAGTCAACACATTTAGTCAGGTCCAGCCACTTCCAGATGAGGAAATAACATAAACATTGGTTTTGAACAAAAAAGGGCTCTCTGGTAAAAATAAAATAATGTTGTGTAATCTGTACTGTTTTATAACAACTCAGTTTTAGCTTTGTCAGCAAATTTCAACAGTTATTCAGCACTCTCAAGCTTTTCTGTCGTGTTTTTTGTGTTCCCGATCATTGGAAACTAAGTTAAGTTTAAAACTAAAACTCACAAGACGAAAGCGCAGAGAAATAAATGGTAAATGGTAAATGGCCTGAACTTATATAGCGCTTTATAAGTCCTTCCGGACCCCCAAAGCGCTTTACA
>JARVJO010000165.1:19386893-19405075 GCA_031762555.1 Cynodonichthys magdalenae | reverse complement strand
CTGAGACAGCTGGAACGGGGGATCGAACCGGTGACCTTCCGGTTCCAGGACGACTCCCCTAACCACTCTGCCACAGCCGCCCAAATAATGAAAAACTTTTTTTTTTTTCAAATTTTAAAACACCAAAACTATGATATAATGACACCTCAGAGTTGCTCACACATTCCTTATATTGAGTTGTTCTTACTCCCTGAACTTAAACACCTTATTATGACCCCCCCCCAAACACACACACACACACAGCGAGGGTCATATACTGTTTATTTTATTGTATTTTTTCAAGATTTTTTAACAAACGTAACACGCAAACAGCTGCACCAATTAACGTGAACTTTGGCAGGAATGTAGATGTGTCTGACCTACACTGCTCCAGCCAACAGTTTTACCATAGACCCCATATTTGAGGAGGGGGCTCCATCTAAAAAAGGGGTGTCTGGACAAATGCTTATAACTCGAAATCTATTCATAATAGAAGCTTTTTTTTATTATTATTTTTAGCTCTAATGAAGGGCTCTTTATCAGGCCCACAAATGAGCACCCTCAACACCCTCTGGACCTCCACCCAAAATTATTTATCTGTTCTGGTGACTTCTGAGTTCTGGTGCATTGGTGCTTTGTGTACATGCAGGGGTCATATATGCTATTTAGTTTTTAATAATCTAATAATTTCATTCATGCACACCTGTTGTCCATCTGCTCATTAACCTACCTATTCTCACTCACTAATCATCCATCCCAGTTAGGCTCCTTGGTCATACTCGCTTTCCTTTAGATCCTTGTGTGTCCTTGTCATGGTTGCATCCTTCAGGTTTCTGTCCTGGACCTTTGATTTTCCTTCTGTCTTCTCATGTTTTTATTTTTGAAAGAAAACCTTTGGATCACACCTGCCCAATGCCTTGTCTAGTTTTTAGTGCAGTAGCCATTAGCTCGTCAATCTGGTCAGAATTAAACTATATTTCTTTAAACTGAGGTCGTTCAAAGAACTATCTGCAACAAGTAAGATGATAGTTTACAATCTTTCCACAGAACCCCATTTCCAAGGATCTGACCTATCCTTTTAGAGCACCATTCTGTAATGGGTATGAAAAGTCTCCTTGCCTCCTCTTTTTCCATCACACACTCCCACACATTTCATGTGAAAGTTGAAAGGCCGGTGACTCTGGTGGCTAATTAGTGACTTGCCTCATTAGTTGCCCTGTCTCCTTCTCTGGGTCCAGTTATTATTCCTCTCAGGACCAATCCAAGGTTGAGTCTCTCTAACTAAATTCCTCTGAAATAACAATGAATGTGTCCTCATTGAATATTGTAATGTGTGTTGGATGTGCGTTGTAAGTAAGATGTTACCACATGGATAGGATAACTTACAGATCATCATCCAAGATTTGCAGTAGGTCACACTCAGAGTATGTGTTGTGGATGACTTTCAGCTACTGCATTACATTTTAGTAATATCTAGATTGACTGAGGTATAGATATTTTTGTTTTGGCTAAGGTTATTTAGCTGTGGTGGCCATCTTGAATTGGGTTAGCTCTAAACGTTAAGCAGTTGTAGATCCAGTAATTACTTCTGGGAGTTTCATTAAAATATGTCCACTGATTCTTGAGGTATTTTGCTAACACGACAGACAAACACACAAACATGCAAAAAATTCATTCTCTTTTTAGCTCACATCTTTGTCACATGACTGACTGCCAGAGTTCAAAACTCTTAAAAGTATCTGAATGTTTCGATTTAGACAGTTGTCTGCATTTCCACCGCTCCCTTCCTTTCATGCAAACTGCATAAAAGTCTGAAAATGACAAACCCGGATGAAAGTGGGATGTTTGTCAGCAGCAGGGAGGAGAGAAGACAGATCAAACCTCCAGGTGCGTGTAAGTCAAATCAACAAATGAGACGTGCTGCTGGCTGCTGCCACGCAGAGTCAGCTGGAGCAATTTTCCCCTCGCTGCATATTTTTTACAGAAACTTTCAAGATGCTTTTTCTCTTCTTTGACAAAACCTAAAGATTTTTCTCTGAAATGGATGAGGGATTTGGCAAAGAAACCAGCACCTATAGAAATATGACTTCTGAAGCGATGCCTGGTTTGTGAGTTTTTGCAAGGTTCTGCTCAATCAAGAGTGCTAATACCAAGGAGTTATTACACCAAGTTGATGTTGAGCTTGTAGATTAAATATTATTTATTTAATACTTGATTAAATACTGTTTTTGCCCATGCCTGTGTTCTATTGTAAGTTTAGCTAAATATATCATGATTTTGTCAAAGATTTTGACAAAAATCTCAGAAAGAAATCATTAAATCTACAACTTTTTCAAGCTTAGCTTAGCTTGGCTTAGCTTAGCTTAGCATGACTGAGTCAATTCTATAGACAATGAGCAAATAAAATGAGTTGTAGTAGCAACACATGCTCAGAGCGTGACATTTTGATGATCCAGAAACTCTGGCATGAAAAATGGCAAGGGATATGTATTTCAAGGAATTTTCAAATTTATGTAAAGAGGCCCTAAAACAGAAATTAGGGTGAGTGAGATGTAAGCATGTTCTCATTATGATGATTTTTACCCTCAACCAGAAGATTCTGTAGACAGAACATGACTTTTTCACAGATATTTTTCCTGTTTGCATGTTTTCATTAATTTAATATATATTGTATTATTAAAAAGAGAAACAGACTTGAGGGCTCCTCATACGAACACCAAGCAGCAGATAATCTCTGATTAAAACTGAGCAGAAAGACACAGCTAAGACCTTGATACAGCCTGTTCTTTGTCTTTGGCTCATGCAGTTTTCAGGTGCGGAGCTTTGTGTTTTCATACGACGACTCCCGGAGGGCAGGAAGTTTCATAAATCTTTAAAATCATTGTTCAAATATTTGCATAACGTTAGTGCTGTGACATCTCTGGTACACTGGAAGACAATCGGATTATTAAAATACAATAAAACTGACTGACTCAAAAGTTTAAGCTTCACTTTATCCTACCGTAAATCCATCAACTATTAAAGGACTAGCATTTCTTGAGTAAATGCATATCACTTATTTTAGAGTAAACATTTTAAAGGGGATATATCAGGCT
Source organism: Cynodonichthys magdalenae (assembly GCA_031762555.1). NCBI lineage: Eukaryota > Metazoa > Chordata > Actinopteri > Cyprinodontiformes > Rivulidae > Cynodonichthys > Cynodonichthys magdalenae. The sequence continues at coordinate 19,402,001 of JARVJO010000165.1, read as the reverse complement.
TTTAAATACATCCTTTTCACATTTAAATCATTCAGTTGGAGTCTATATACTGCAATACTTTGGTCTGAATTCCTTATTGTAACTCCACAAGCCCTCTCTGTCACTTGTTTTCTAATGTGTGCCTAAGAGCAACTCATTTTGATGCTGTCCCTTTAAATGCAAATGAGGTACTTCACACCCCGCCTCCCTTTGTTGGTAAGTTCAGACCTTATTTAAAAGTTCCATTGCAAATACTGTGACGTATTAGTTCACTAATAGAAAATAGAGAAAACTGAACGGGTTGAAAAATATGACCCAAACAGAATATAAAGATATCTTTGCAGCACTGGGAGAAAACACCACATAAGGCTACGCTTCCTGCCCCCCATACCAGGAAGTATTCATTCATGAAAAGAAAAGAAGAACTTCACGAGTTAGGGGACTGAAGTCCTGCTCTCAGAGATCCAGAAAATAAAATCTGTCAATTTTAGCAGCGTCAGCTGTGGAATTAAAGGACCTCCTAAAGCCGAGAGATGAAATGACGACTGCTGTTAGTCTCCCATGGGTCGTATACAGTCACAGAAATAAAAATCTAAATCATATTCATCTCTCTCGTCCTGCTCCAGTTTTCCTTTGGTCAAATATTTTAATTCAAGTGTAAACTTAAATTATTTTTCATTTATTCAGAAGAAGAGCTACACCAATGTGCCAGTCGTGCACCGACCCCCCTCCCCACCCCCGCCGTCGCAAGTGGTGTTAGATGCGGTTCTGAAGAAAGCATTTTAAAATGTCTCCAAAATATGTCTGGCACTTTGGAGAAAATAGCATAGCCGATGTGCTGAATAAATCTTAACAAAATAAAATTTAATTAAAAAAAAAACAATCTATAAAGCTCATTATATACTGATTAAACTTCAACAATGCATAATTTAAGTTGCTTGTAGTTTCAGATCTTCATATTAATATTGTAGTGTTATACAACAGCATTAATAGCTAATTTATTTTAATTTAAACAATTTATATCGTTAGTCTACATTTATTACATTTAAAATTATAATTCCAATTCAAACAGAATAGCCTATTGTACTCCTAACATAATTATGAAGTGTGATTTATTTTCTACTCAAACTATCTTCAAACTAATGAAATATAAAGTTATTAGTGAAGAAAATCCATCTGGATAAGAGCTGACTGACTGCACGTAAAATATACGACAGGTCTGGACCACACGTGAATTTTGTTCATATCTGAAAAAAATCTTAGAATACGAGCAAATTGGTGAATGCCACAAGTTCTCCTAAATCACTCGTATGCACAACTTATAACAAATCTGCTTGTACGAACGGTTCTTGCATGAGGCCCAACGTATTGCAGAATCTTTAAAGGCCTGGTGATTCTTCAACACAGCGTCAGACGTAGGGTCTCACTGACCTGATTGTAGATGCAGGACGGTGCAGGATTGTGTCCAGACTAGGCGCAGTCCCTCCAGGTCAACGCAGCTTTATCTGCTCAGGGCGGCAGCTGCCTGTGTCTCTGCGCTGTTGCTTCCATGCAGAAAACTTGTGCCATTTTTTTTCCACAAGTTCTTTGACTGTCTTTATAGGTTATCCCCTGCTGCTCAGCAAATAAACTCCCCCATGAAGTTCAGACCAATCACACAACACCTGGTACCCTGCGAGACAGAAGTTCTGCCAGGGGATGATGCACAAGATGGGGTCTCAGTGGGGGATGAGCGACAACAGTTAGAAACAATGATGTCATTTTTTATAAATTAGGCTTTAGCATTTGAACAATGATGAGGATGATTCTAAGCAAGTTTTAACTGTATTTATCTGTGAAAATGAGTGTCATAGCTATGTTTTTGTCGGTTAAGGTCGAGAAACCTCTGCAGCCATCTTGAATTGGGTTGACTGGATGTTTATTGTCTGACCTCAAACCAAACCTTTTAGCGCCACAGTTTAGCAGAAGATCGTGTTTTTTTTGTTGTTTTTTTTTCCCACTTTTCGACTCCAGCCTCCCCTGAGGTTACCAGAGAACATTTGCTGCACTCGAACGTCTCATTCAGTCACTGCCTTTCTCACAGGGAGTTCATGACTGTGCATGAAACCCTGAGATATCTGTCAGAGAGCCAGTGATTTATCACACAACCACCATCAGTCTGCAGATAAACAGCAAAATTTAAGCTTCAGCAGTTGTCTCCACACGTGTGTTTGTGTGTGTGTGCTAATGGCAGGCAAACATGCATACATAAGCATGTGGTTTAACTCTCAAGGGAAATATATTCTACACTCATACAGCAGACGACTTTTCATTATTGTGATTACTTTTTTTTTTTTTTAGTGGACGGTGGGAATTCTTGGCAGCCCTTTCAATTTATTAGTTTTGATATTCGGTACAATGATGAGAAGCAGGAACAGGACTGGAGTCGTGACCTTGGATCCTTCAAAGCCCACAGCTAATTTTAATTTGAGCCATCCAATCAGACTCTGATTTACACCTGGTAACGCAGGTGATCATAATTAACCGTAATTGACGAGCAGGTGGGAGAGGAATCAGGACGACTGTGAGATAAATAAGCAGGATATGAAAACACTGGATTGGACAGGAGGGGTGAGCCAGCAGAGTGTCGCAATATGTGGCTGTTAAACACGGAGCCCTGACAGGTGAGCTGAGAGTAAATCCACAAAACAAGTCTGATGTTATTAGAGTCATCACTGCTGCTAAAACAAAACGCTAGCTGCATTGAAGTTTAGCTAAAAAATCATGATTTTTTTCATTTTACATGTTTTAATATAGCTTATTTGTTAATAAAACATCTCATGAACAGAGGCGGAGCTAGACTTTTTTTGCTAGGGGTGGAACAAGGGTGACCAAGGTATTTTTAGGGTATAATTTAGTTTGACTATAGCTAAAAATGATCCAAATAAAAAAACATGCTGAATGCTAGACACAACCTATTATTCAGCCATTTTTTAGACATAAAAAGCTGAATGTTAGTGTAGAGTTAGCTGAAAACAATCTTTACCAAATTCTAAATGCTAATTAAAAATTCAAGATGGCAACCACTGCTAACTTTAAAAGGCTATAATTCAGCCATTTTAAAACTTATATAGATTAAATTTGTTCTGGAGTAGCTACAAAGATCACATGCTAATCCTAAATTAAGCTAACCAATAATGCTAAAAATTTATATCATACAGTAAAATCAGAGAACAATTTTTAACAAAATATAAATGCAAATACAAATTTCACCCACTTGTCAATAACTGGGGGCGTTACACCTGGGGTGACCAATCAGGTGCCAGGGATGGAACTTGCTATCCTATCCCTCTGGCTCCACCCCTGCTAATGAACAATTATTGGGATTTTAATGAAAGTTACAGAAAGTAATCACTGAACAAACATCTACAACTTATTACGTTATTAACAGAGAAATTGTTTTTTTCTTTGTGGTAGTTTTTATATTTTTATGGTGTCTTTAATTATGTTTTTAATTTAGTATTTTTATGGATGGTTATGTATGTATGTGAGCAACAGACTACCTCATAATCTCCTCTGGATTAATAAAGTACCACTTAATCTAAACTAACCTAATCTAACCTTTTGGAGTTACCCCAATTTAAGATGGCTGCCAAAGCTAATCATAAAAACATCTAACTCAGTCAAATATACAGATATTGAGCTAAAATTTGAAGTGGTAGTAGCTGAGACTACTCCAAGAGCTACACATTGTGTCGTGTTCGCTTAAAACTTTGGTATTAACTTTTATCCCAAGATTTTAGACTAAAATCATCTTATGTTGTGAAATTATTTACATGTTCAAACCCACGGTGCACAATATTTCTGGAATCAGTGTGATTCGTTAGCTCTTGGAGTGCATCTTGATGAATGACTCTAAATTTAGAGTTCTGTTTGGTCGAGTCGATTAGCTGTGGCGGCCATGTTGACTTGGGTTGTCTCCAAATATAATGAATAAAATTCCATTGGTTTTACAGAAACTTGGCTAAAATTTGATATGGTTGTATCTGAGTCATCCTTAACAGGCAATGAGTGTCGCATCTTAATTATTTTTAAGGTTTGATCAAAACAGCTACAGCTCCTTCGTTTTTCAACACTAGTCTAAAACTCTGGCTTTTCTTTGTGATGAACGATGTGTCTCAAATGCAGATACGACATGGTTCAAACACTTTATGCTTGAATGTTTACTTTTGTTCTTATAGATTTTTCAATAAAACAGTAATTACTGAGTAAAATCCCAGCTGTCCCATTAGGTTTACATGTGTTGTTAATTTGTAGAAGGATAATTTATCACACAAACAGCTGCTCGTTTTAAAATACTTTGTCTAGAGATTTTTTTTCCTTGAGGATTTTGTCACGTTTTCCTCAACATTATGATTTTTATGAAGTTTTTATGAGGCTTGGAAACGCAGACAGTTTGGAGTGTATTTTTGTTATTTTTGTGCAAAATTGCCCACAAGGCAGCTCAGGGTCTATTTCTCCAGGAGACAAATCTACTGAAGGGTCAGGTGATGTTGTACCTCAACCTACATCCCCTCCCTCTGCACGGAGCGCACAGTAATAAATTAAGGGTCACGGTTCGCTCACATTTCACCTGCTGCACATCTACCTGGGCTCAATCACCATTTTATACTCAAAGCCTCTCTGCCTCCCTCTCTCTCAGTTTCTGCTCTCCCTGTTTTTCAGTTTCCAGACTTTTTCCATTCGTACGATGCCGTTCTGGTTGTCTCTACCTCCCTTTTGATCATCACTTTCACAGCGTGGTGCAGGGAGTTCAGCTGGACATTAATCTGCCGCTGATGGGCCGCTCTCAGATGAGCCCTGGCTGCTTATCAGGCATTGGGTGAGATTAGGATAGTCACTGTGGACTTCCAGCAAGAGATTTGTCAATAAACCCTGGCTGGAAGCTTCATCTCTTTGTAAACAAGAAATATTCTGACATTGTTTTTGACCTTTTAGTACAAATATAAGTTTATGAAATATCAATTACAGCCATGGGAGCAAAAAAAATGTAGTAAAGCTGAAAAGTTTTTTTTTTCCTGATTCATATGTTTTACAGTTGCACTTTAATTTTACTAATCGACTTTCCTCTGTAATTCTGAGCTACAATGCTTTATAAATATTCCCTTAGCTTAGTGGAAAACTTGTTGCTGTTTAAGTATTTTCACTTTCATCTCAAGGTTCATGCTTTTCATAGATGTAAGTTCTCATAGATCTGAGTTTGTGTCTCAGGTTTTAGAAACTTTGAAATCAAATCTTAATTTGTTCTGTGAAATCAACAGATATGAAAGTTCCTAATACTTTATAGAAAATCGCTGCTTGTTATTTAGCATGCTGATATTTTATACTTTGACATTTTCTTCCTCTTTGTCACAACACTATAAAATTATTTGGTTGCAATAGACTATTTCGTGGACACCGTTTAGCGCCGCCTACCGGAAACGGGGCGCAAATGGTTTGTGGGATTGTTTGGGGACAGCCGAAAGAAAAGTTAATGATGGGACAGGTTCTCAAACTTTAAATATTGGATTGTTGCACATCTTAAAGTGTTTCCTTTGTTTGGTGATGGGCCAACTTCTAATTAGTAAAGAAACACACTTGTCCAGAACTTTTATGCTGCTCAAATGTTAGAATTAGTGCCAAAAATAGCAATCTGAAAATGCAAAATCGAGGTTAGGTTATACTGTTGTAAAATAATTTCACTATAAATATAATGTATTATTATAGAAGCTCACAATATCAAACTTATTGCCAGAGAAAATCCCAATATACAATGATCATATTAACAGCATTGTGACCATGGGGCTTGGTGATGAACATATAATCTATGATTTATTAAATGCTGAGTATAAAACATCCTTCTTGGCCAAACTACTTTGGCATAAATATTAATTCAAAGTATGTGTTTTTGTTTTAATGGTGGTAAATGCCTTTGTTATTGTGGTCTGTAGTCTTCTGCATAAAAAAACTGTACACAGTTATATAGATGTGTTCAAGTTTTAAGGTAGTCCATACCTATATTTAAGTGTTCAACGTGATCTGTAGTCAGCAAATATGATACACAACCAAGATCACTGTAAACCACATCAATATATATTTAGCGCTAGATCTATATTAAATTACTAGACCAAGCGGCAACAATCTTCTTATGTTTCCATTATTTTATATATTCTAACTTGTCTTTTGAGACTTACGGCGCTGTGATGAAAGCAGCCAACAAATCCAGCCTTCAGAGGACACAGCCCCTGAATTTGGACGCAGCCCATGTCATCTACATGCATTAATAATGATGTTAACAGGGCTCAAAAAGTAACACTAGCCCAGCTCACATCTACCCAAACCTTGCCCCGTTTGTCCCAGCAAATTCACCCCAAGGTCAGACCATGCAATGCTTAAAGAAATAGCAAAAATGCAAACCTTAAACTCAACAGGCCTCAGAAAGCAGTTTTAATTATTACTTTTTATCGTCTTTCTATCTGAAAATAATCCGGAAATCAAATATAAAGTGACAGTTTTTATATATTTATTTTTACACTCAGTGATGCACTACGATATATGACAAACCTGTTTCCTCCTCCAAATATTTTTATGATGTGCATTTTAAAGCGTCTCCAGAGTATGACATATGACTAGAGTTCAGCTTCTCCCACGCATCAAACATTGACAAATGTCAAGTGCTCGCACTTTATCCTTTCGTCTCCGTTTTCTTTTCTCCCCCTCCTTCCACTTTCCACCCATTCTGTGGCACATCTCCGTTTCTCACAGAACGGCCTCATCTCAGCACTTAACCTACAATTTGCATAAGTCATTACGGCTGTCAGGACAGAGGAGGTTATAAATTCTGCTAAGTGTTCATCTGTCGTCGCAAGTTAAAGAAAAAAATGCCCAACCAATTTTTACATTTCTTTTGACAAATGGAGACGGAAGGCGCACTCGTCGCTGAAACATCATAAATACATTTGGTGAGCTAAGCACTTTCTGCTTTATTCATGTGGACGTGACTGCGAGGGGAAATCTTTCACACACTGGTCACTTGTAAGCATCCAGGATGATGTATCCGAACGTTATTCCAGCATTTTACAGGCTCTCTTTGATCCCTTGAATCCGGTGTGGAAATACTCTCTGAACCTACCAGGATTCCTACTTAATATATCTTTGTACCACCAGCATCAGCTACAACAAATGTTGGAGGAAGCAGATATATCTGCCCTACATCACCAATAAACAGAGACCAGAATAATAACAAAAAACGGAAAAGTCAATAGAGTGGCTGCAGGTTTTTTCTTTTTTAAAGATTTTTATCTGCTTCACCTTTGACAGATGGTGAGGGTAAATGCTTGTGTCCAGCTGGGACACAGGAGTGCACGCTGGCTGCAGCTCCCACCGTGCATCTGTCTGGGAGCGTGTGCACGAGGGCACGCTCGCAGGGCTGTCACATCAAAGACTCGCACGAGCTGACATTCCCGGGTCCCAGTCGGCAGACGGCGAACAGCTGAGATATGACAAAAGTGTCTCTTTTTAGTGATAAAACACGGCTGAGAAGGCGCTGACAGCACTGGAGGATGAGGATTTCTCCTGTCTGAGCTAATGTGAGAACACAAAGCTGAGTCATCCACAGAAACTTTCATCTCTAGCTGCGCTCTCAGGGTCACAGTTTCAAGTTCAGTAGAGCTAATGTAATTACCTGCTGTTCAAACTGAAATTCAAGCATTTTTATATCTGATATTACAAACCTCAGGGGTACCTCAGGGTTCTGTTTTAGGCCCACTCCTATTTTTGTTTTATAATCTCACTCCGGATTAGATTCTTACCACACGTTTTAATATTTGCCTTAACTAGGTTGCAAGACTTTCTTCGTCCACATTTTCAGCTCAGTATTAGACTATGGTGACCCTCAGGGTTTTATTGTGAGCCCCGTTTCATTTTGACCCCGGCACGTGAAGCGTGGGTCATATTGTTTTCATACGTTTTTTTTTTTTCAGTCATATTTGGTCAATCGTATCACGGAAATGGCTGCACCAATCAACATGAAATTTGACAGAAATGTAGATGTGTCCAACCTACACTGCGTCAGCCAACAGTTTTATGATAGAACCCATATTTGAGGAGGGGGCTCCATCTAAAAAGAGGGTGTCTGGACATACAACAATGCTTACAACTCAAAAACTATTCAACAAAGGTGCTTCAGGTTTTTTTTTTTTGTCTAGCTCTGGTTAAGGGCTATCCATCAGGCCCACCAATGAGCTGGTGATGCATTAGTTCTATGTGCGGGGGTCATATATGCTACCACTATGCAATATCTAGTTTTACTTGTATGTGCTGCTTCTGACCTCGGTCTCATTAATTACAAGACTAATTTTAGTCTATCTACATCTATCTATTATCTACAACCAATTCCACAGCTAATCCACACTGGCAAACACAACAATTACTATAATTTCAAGTCATTTTTACAGATATTGAGCTACAAGTTGATGTGGTAGTATATGACATTTACAACACTCACTATGGCATTTCTAAGGTTTAACCAGAACAGCTACAACTCCATGATTTCTCAAGCTTAGTCTAAAACTATAGCATGAAAACAGCAGTGCAGAAGATTACAAACCTTTCTTGGTTTCCTCTAAAATGCAAATATTATTAGTTGTCATATGGTAATTTTTTAATGCAAACTTTAAGTGGTAAAGAGCATTGATCTTTGAATCCGATGCTTTTTGTTCTGTTAGTTATTTGCATAAATATGGACAAAACTTTGTGACAAAAATAAAAATCCTTCTTAGTAGTTTTTTTTTTTTTTGAATGGCCCTAATAAACTTTTGTACTCTGTGTACTTTCTGCACCAAAGAGCTGAATATTTTTCAGGTCTTTTTCTAAGCGTCTGAGCTCATTGACATAAAGTGCAACTCCCCAACCCGGCTCTGCCCACACTTCCATAATAACAGCCATTATCTTCAGCACACATCTTTCTGCTTCATTTAAGCCATTCTTAGCAGGGGGGCATCTATCACACAGGTGCTACTCTTGCTGTGGTCGCGCTGACCTCCAGCGACTCTGATTTATGCCCGACCATGTCCACAGCTCTGTCGTTCACGCTCGCTGCGGGACAAAACTGCCACAGAGAACCTTTTTAATTATGAAGACTTAATTTAAAACTTCATCAGTCGAAGGTGGTCCCCGGACAGTGCGACATAAGCAGCCGGGGGGCTCTCTGTCTTCACGCCGGACGGTCGTTTTTTAAATGGAGATGAGGGCCATGTTATTAGTGTAGGTAAATAAGGGCAGCACAACTCAAAGTGTACTTCATGCCTCTCAACTTTGTCATAAATTATGCTAACTGCTGTGTCACTTTCATTAAACTTCCTTTTTAATGTACATTTGCAATGTTTTGTCATTTGTCCAGCAACAAATTAAAGTGTGTTGGATGGCGGTAATGTATCACAGCGTAATGATTGGTGGTGCTGTTAGGTGCATCCAGCATCATTATTTTCATTTTGTCCTCATTTTGTGAGTAGCGGAAGCAAGAGGACACTGAGAGATGAGGGTGAGGAGGTGCAGACAGCTGTGCCAGGACAAACACAAGGACAGCCCAACCTTTGACAGCACAAACAAGGCACTCATCATCAGGGACCGTTTCCTGTAAATGTCTCGTTTATTTGACTCCAGAGGAGGAACTACATGTTATCTGTGGTCTCACACAGGAGAAGATGTAAACATGTTTTTTTTGTTTTTTTTTCCCTCTCGCCCCCTCCATTACAAGAAGATAAATAAAGAGAGTTGTGTTAGAAGATTTAATCCTAAGAAGCATCTCTCTGGGGCTGCATTTAGAAGAGCACAGCGAAGAGCCTTCAATTAGCAGAGCGCGCCTTCATCTTCCATCCAAAGTCACCTTGAAGAATCGAATTATCTTTAAATTTAAATAAAATAATCCCTCACAATCAATCAGTATTCATTAGCTTCCAAATAATTCCCAAAGCTTCTCAAACATGACAAGAAGTCTGCAGTCATCGTTCCATACAAGCTCATCCACGACCTCCAAACACCAGGTATGTCAACAGAATCTGAGAAGACCAGGATTTGTGACAAGAGGCGGAGTTACTGCTAGGCAAAAGTAGGTATGCTTTGTGCCTAAATACCTAAAACTAATAACTTGACAGCATGAACATTATTTGTTTTTTTTAAATGTTTTTTTTTAAAGTGTTGTCTAAAAACACTTTAAAATATTCCGTTTGGTTTTGGTGTGTCCTCCCAAGATTATCAATGTTTCCCATCTGGCTTAGTAAGATACTTATTATGTTAAATGCTAAAAACAAAAGAATCTAAATTAAAGAACCAAAGACAGGGTCTTGATAAAAGATGCTAAACTGGGAGCAGTTATTTCAACTGAAACCACGTCTGCAGCCAAAACAGCTTCACACAAAACTAACTTCACAACAAAGGCTAATAACCGCTCAGCTCATTAATGCTAATTTTGTTGGCTTCGGGCTGCTCGTTCAAACTTATTAGCTTAGCCTATAGATCCATTTCCTTTCTTTCAAACATTAAGTCACCAATTTGGGCGTTTAAGCTCTCTAAACCCGGGTCAGGAGGAGGCAGGTGATGCTTTCAAACGCTCAACAGCATATTCTAAAATCTGTACAGTCCGTGCTGCAAACTGTGTTTTAAAAATCAGAGAACATGCTTTTCTGTACAAATGCAGCATGAGTGCTGAATGGCTTTGCTGAATTTGTGTTATTACAGCTAATAGCAGCAAATCAATAAAACAGTTGATAGAGTAAAACATGAGCTAAATGATAAAATAAGCAAAATACTCACTGAAGCTAAATGTATCAAAAGGCTAGCTGATAGCTTAAAGTAGTCAAAGGATAAATGTAGTTAAATGGTAGCTACAAGCTAAACGTAGCCAAACGCTAGCATAAAACTAAAAGTACAAAGATAAAATAGAGCAAAAAGGCTAAAACAGATTTCAAGGAGAAAAATGTTTAAAGAATTTGAAGAGATCCAGATTGATTGATGAATCAATAAAACAGCAGAAACATTCAGGAAAAAATAAAAATGTGCATTTTAAATCATTTTAGGATGAGCTCTGAGATCGTAAAGATTCATCATCTACAAACACTTTATACACTATATGAAAGAAAAACACAAAAACAAGCTTTTACCTGTTCTGTTTTAATTTTAATTTTCTTACTTAAAATCACAAAAGGAACATGTTTACAGTTAGAGTGGTAGGAAATGTTGCCTGAGCTAAAAAACAAAAAAAAACAGTATTTTCTCCCACTGCAGGTCTGCTGGGTATGTGGGGGCAGACAGACACAAAGTCAGTTTAGATAAATTGCTTTGGTCGGGCTGCTCATTATCACTGAGATTTGCCTGCTCCAGTTGTGATTCGTAACAATCTGTAATGATAAACGACTTAAAACAGTTACTCTTTTAGGTTAGGATGAAAACTGTCAGGAGATATTCTTTTTTTTTGTTGGATTTTCACTTTTCCTTCGTTTTTTTTTTCTTGTTGCAAAGACTTTAATTCACAGGAACGGTTATTCTTTCCTGCAGCAGAAACTGTTCCTGAACCTACATTTTCTTTGTAGTCCAAGTTTGTCATTTTTGTAAAACCCAATCTGAACAGAATGGAAATTTCACAAAGCCTTAAAGAAAGAGAAAATAAAACTAAGCATTTCAGGCAGATAAAGATTTAACTTTTTAAAGTTTTAAGCTCCATTCTAGTTGTACTCTAAGAACAAACTGCTAAATAAACTTTGTGGACAATTTCAAGGTATTCATTACAAACTATGAATTCAAACATAACACAGGTTATTCAGAACTTGCTCAAATTATGCAGTTTGAATAAGTTTATTGCAGGAGTTTTCCAGATATAATATGCAACTTTGAAAGGCGGGTATGCACTCAATGTAAACAAAGCACTTTTACCTGCATACTTTGCTCAACAAATCCGAGCGTAAATAAACATCAATGCATCAAAATTGTGGGATTTTTTTCCTAAATGACTCTTCCAGGGTCATTGTTGACATATTTTCAGTCACTTTGGCTGATTCTGTTGGTAAACAAACAAAGCAGTTCACAAATTATTAATTTAAGAAGACATTAACCATCAGCAACATCTATTTTCCATCATTATTTACTATTTTTGGTGCTTTTTAATTGTGTATTTTGATTGAATAGTATCCAGCTGCTCTTATTTTAACTTTTATTTTTATAATATCGCTGGATCAGGGATTACAGGTGGAAATTACCACATAGAGCTATAACCTGATACAGTGCATCTTTCCTTTCATGGCTAATGCATACTGTATATTGTCCCCGTTTTAATAAAATAAATCTAAAAAAATTATTATATTTTGACCAATCTTCATGACATTGCAATGAGTACCTTTAAAAGCTGTAAAAACGGCACAACAAAAAAAAATCTAGAATTCAAGATTTAGGCTTGTGATTATTTGAAAATCATTTCTATGATCTCAAAGTTATTTCATAAAATATTGGAGTTTGTTAAATTATAAATCCATTTTGAAAAACATCCTAAATAATGAAAGTGATGTGTGTATATATATTTATTTTTTGTTTGCTTTAAAAGTTCTTTGCAACTGGCTTTAAAAGCAAAGCTGTGGTGCAGTGAGGTAGCAATAACTGGACTTATCCACCAAACAAACATTACTCAAAGTAAAATGACCTCTTCCTTCACCGAACGGCCATAAAATGTTTCTGTTGTTTAAGAACTGCAGATTGATGTGCTGTTTCCATTCAGGTTGCAGCGCCGTCCCCGCTCTCAGCCTCATCAAAATCACTCCATTACGCCCGACAGTAATAAATGCCTTTTCATCAGAAAGGACAAACGGAGGAGTTCTGTCTACACTAAAAGCCTCTTTTTTTTTTTTCCTTAGCACTGCAGGACTAATCTCCTGCATTGCTGCCTCGACCAAGGTCAGCTCTGTCCAAACAGCAAAGGCGAAGAAGGTGGAGTGAACTGATATCCATGGGTCACACGGGTCACTCCATCTTAGTGACATTGGATGTAAAAAACATAAAATAAAAAAAAAACCTTAGGCTTCAGCACCGACGATTTTATGGTTCTAGAGGTTACAGCTGAGCAGGCTGATTTTACTTACTTTCACTTTTTTTATATATATATATATATATATTTGAAAATGTTCGAGGCCAGCAGATGCTGCAAAATGCCCTCATCCCCTCATCTACAGTCAGGCCCAGATGTCCTGTAAGTAGCGCTTCTCCTCTCGAAGCTGTGCCAGTTTCTTCATGGCCTCCAGTTGGTCCACGTGAAGCTCGGTTTTAATGATCTCCACCAGGGTCTCATTCACGTCTTTAGCCATGTTCTTTGCATCCCTGAGGAGCAAAAAAAAAAAAGCAGTAATGTTAAGATGTTCATAAAAAATAACATTTGCATCAATCTTGGAGTGCATCCTGGAAGGAAAGGGTTAAAACTTTTATCTAGCTGCTGCAATGGTTTGTCAGTAAAATGGAGATATTTTTTCTGACTGAGAAAACCCACAGTTTTGATGTTTCAGAAGTAATTTACTCAAAGTCGAAGAGAGAAGCCTGAGAGGGAGAAACGCTAAAAAAATGTGATATGTACAGTAGTAGCTTTAAAATGCTGACAGGATTTGGCGAGATTTATCCCTGTTTGTGTTTGATGCTGTCTTTGTACCGACAGAGACAATTTGTATTGAGAGAGACAAACACAACGAGGAGGGGGGAGCGGGGTTTGTACAAACTACAAACAGAACACAAGGCTGCGTCGCAGAAACCGGCAATAAGCGAGGAGTGATCGTGTGGCTCGTGTTTGGATTTGAAAAAGTCAGATCTTTGAAAGCAAGACCCTATTTTTATTGTTTTTAATAAGCTGGGAAAACTGAAATTTAAATGTCAAACTGCACAAAAGCATAATTTAAAAAGCTTTCGGGCTCATAAGCGTAGAACAGCTGATTAAACTTTAAAGAGGCCAAAATAAATGTTGAAAAACCTTCTAGTTTCAACAGTAAAATCAAAAACTAGAGCTACAGATGCAGATGAATTTTATTGGTGCCCTTGCACAATAATAACATTTAAAAAAAATCAATGTGACTGAAGCCAAAAAAGCTCTGGTTTTTTCTCATCAGTCCCTGAAAATTCTTTCAGAAACTTTGCAGCATATTGACAAATTCCCATCTGGCTTTTTGGTTATTTGTTTGCCAATATTGGAGCCCTCCTCTGTCTTCTTCCATGAAACCCAGTAGGATTCAAAACATGTTGAATATTTCGATCAGAAACCAAAACCTTGGAGTTCATCTTGCTGTAAGGATTATTCATGGCAGTACTGAGCAGTGGTGGACAAAGTACTCCTTACTTGAGTCAAAGTACTGATCCTAATGGTCAAATATTACTCCAATAAAAGTAAAAGTAGCTCTGTTATTATTTAAGCTAAAGTACTGGAGTATGTGCTTTCAAAAAATGCATTTCACATGAGCGTAATCAAGAATAATTGGGAAATAACAATTGGAAACAAATTACAGTACACAACAGGTAAAAGCATAAATATGAATCTTGTCCAATTTCTTGCAATTAATCTCCCACAATTCTAATTTGCAATAATTGACGTTAAAAATTTAGGCATAGTTTCCATCAGAACTTCCATCCAGAGTACACTGTTATAGTTGACTGTCTTATCCACACAAAATGAAACAAGAACTTATCATTCTGATGGCACTGACCCATTGACACAGGTATTTACTTTCAAGAGATTTTGTTGGTAATCCATGATGTTTCACTATTTGTACGAGTTGTTTTGAGACTCTTGTTTTGCAAATGTTGAAAAGGATTCAAGAAATGCACCAAATCAAGTGAGAAAAACTGTTAAATCAGGACTAATCAGTATCTAAGCAAAGACAACCAGTTCTGAAACATGTCTAGTATAGTGAATGTGTTGAGCTGATGCCTCTCAGCAAGAAGGTTGCTGGATCAAATCCCAGCCTGGGAAGAGTTTGCATGTTCTCTCTGTGCATGCGTGGGTTTTCTTTGGGTTCTCCAGCTTCCTCCCACAGACCAAAAACATGACTGTTAGGTTAATTGATAACTCTAAATTGTCCCTAGGTGTGAGTG
>JARVJO010000165.1:19357689-19369634 GCA_031762555.1 Cynodonichthys magdalenae | reverse complement strand
CAGTTGTTTGCTATCTCAGGGGGGTCTTATGCTCGTATACTTTGAAAACCCCTGCTTTAATGTATTCTACCTCAAGGTTACCTCATATGTGACATTGTTTCCTTTACAAAATAAATGTGTAGACTATTTTAATCCAATAGAATAAATATAACGAGATTTTGTTCCAAATTACCTGAGCTACACTTTAGTTCTCCCAGCTCCCTTCAGGCACCAACAGATGTGCTCATATATATAAAAGTTTCTGTTTGTCTCCCTTCAATAAAAGTGTTTTTCCCGCTTCTCCATTCTCATCTTCACGGCTGGCTGAAGCACTCTCATCCTCACTCATCCTTCACTTTCCAGTTCCTGTGGGCCACTGGAGACCTCTATTGACCACAGCATCAATAATGCAGGTCTCTAATGTCTCTGCAGCATCTGATAAACTACAGCCACCCTCCCCTCCTGTCCATTCCCCCACCTCTCTGGACAAACACACACACGCAGACAAAACACACACGTATAAATAAGCGGCTAAGTGAGGGACTAATGAGAGCAGTTGAGAAGTTCTGACATGGTGTTAGACGCTGCTGCTCCACATGAGCTTTAAAGCAAACCTAATAGGCACTAGCTTAAAAGGACAAGCAAATCAATGACGAGCTAAGTGAGGCTAAAAGGAGGACTATTTAAGCGAAGTACAACTGGCTAAAGGCTATGCAATATTTACAGTCCACTAATTTGTGTGGTTTTCTTCCTTTATTAAGCCTACAAGCGAAGATACACTGACAAACACCAAGGCAAAGTACACAAAACACACGGACTCCAGTGTAAAGAGTGAATCTAGACCAACTTAAACGAATAGTTCAGACAATATCACTTTGGACAACTTCAATTTAAAGAAATAAAGTTTAATTCTAACCAAATTGATAATCTAATGGCTAGTCTGAGTTGGGCTTAGGGGCAAAGTGGGCCGCTGCTGTCTTAAAACGCCTCCTACCTAAAAAATATTTTGTGTGACTTATGTTTACATTACCATCAATTTCAAGTTACAGTTATTTACTTATAATTCTAGAGTTGTGTACACAAACGCGACCCGTCTCATCGAACCGAGGATTATGTTGCAATGTAGTGTGGTGAATTATAGGAAGCAGAATCTCGCTGAAACGGTCTAATAAACTTGAGGACGCTGCAATCTATTATAATTCACAGCAATAAACACGTTTACAACAAATTTCCCAAATGTGATTAGTGGGGTTAAAGGGCCAAAACAATTTAATTTTTCACAGTAAATTATCACAGCTGTTGCAAAGTCTTTACTTCCTGCGTGGCAGAAAATGTATTTCCCTACAATCAGTTCGAATAAAATGAGACACACACGTGGACATGATAAATATGGATGTCGGAGCACAGTTCAAACAGAACTTGTATTTTTCTGTCACCTTACCTGGCTGCTGAATAAGGCCTGGGCTGCAGTTTTGGCAAATGCTCTGAAAGGCAAGCACAAGTGTCAATCATGTTGTTGTCTCGCTAAGATCTGGTTACACTTTTGACAGAAGCAGAGGGGGAAGAGAAAAAAATAAAAAATAATGTGAAAGTCATCACAGTCCTCCGAGACATCCCAGGTTATAGTCTTGTTTCTGGGACACACTTCTATATTTATGAAATTACAAACTCAGGGTTATAGAATCCCATGTGTCCAGATGTGGAGCCAGGAAGAAACAGATTGCTTATGCAGAGCTTATTTCAATGCCAGGCATGAAGGTGCCCTCTTTAAGGTAAATTGTGTGAGGAGGTGTCAGAGAAATCGAGAAAAGTGCGAGATAACTTCTCACCCCCCGTAGCAACAGGACATTTACTACGCAGTGACCCCCACCGCTCGTCAGATCTGGAAGACGGTTGAGACTTTACATGACGTGATTGATATGCACTCTTAGATTTTATTTGTAAAATGATAGATGAAGCAGAAAAGAAGTAAATCTGCACCATATGTAGCAGCTGAGGCTCCACAACAACACATTTTTCTGCTAAATTGCTCACAAAGACAAACAGCTGGGCTAAAGATGTTCTTTTCTGTTTTTCTAGATTTCTCCAACATCTGAATGACTCGGTTCGACAGAAAGCTTCGCAATTTGACATCCATTTTATTTTATTTTTTTACTGGAGATGGTTTTATTCTTCCAACACAGAAAGATGCTTTTAAAAAAAGTGTGAAAGAACCTGAAGCAGCTGATTTTCACCTAAATGAATTTAGAAATCTAGTAAGTGCTGCTTTGTATTTTAAAATACAAGAAATTACGAAGAAAAATATAAATAAAAGTTACCACATCAATTTCAAAACTAAACATTTAGAATAAAAACAAGTTTAACTGGATTGACAGCACAAAAAAAAAGAAAGCAGCACACAATTTTCATGACAAATATTAAAGAAGGATCATCCTTCTATGTTGAAAAATGACCGATTTATGTTTAAATCTTGGTTAAATCTTACAAACTGACATTACAAATGATCGCCAATGCAATCTGTTCTTATTCACATTATGTGTTGGGGATGACTCTCAGCTACTACCACACCAAATTTTAGCTACAAATCTGTAAAATGTTGTAAAAAGTTGTAGCCATTTTTCTGCTTTCTAAGGTGGATTAGCTGTGGCAGCCATCTTGTATTGGATTGACTGCAAAAAGTTTATTGGTTGTAAATTCAGTGATTATTTCTTAGAGTTAACATAAAATGCATCCACTGTTTCAGCAAATATTTTGCTAACAGAGAGGTAAACACACACATATGCAGGCAATTTCATAATCTACAACCAATGTAACAAGTGGACGATATAAGTTGGGGTATTCCTAGAAAATGGGGATATTTCATTTCATTTTTTGCTTTCAGGTAAAACTTTTAGGTTTTTTATAGTGGAAAAGGCACAGCCATGAGTTTTAACATCCAGACAAAAAGAAGACAAAATAAAATGGTAATAAATAAATAAATAAATAAATAAAATGGTGGTAAACGGTTTACCACAAAATAATACTAATACTGGGGAGAAAAAACCTGAAAGATTTTCTTTACGTATAATTCTTAAGTCTGAACATGAATATCTAAACAAAGAGAATATTTTTAATGATTTAAAAGCCTCATTATTCATAAATACCATGTTTGATCAGCTTGAGCCAGATATTCATATAAAAACATATTTTGTTTTAAAAATGAAACCCAAATGTAAAAGCTTTCAAAAAGATCAAAGCTTCAATGTGAGTGGAGACAACTTCTCATTTAATCAATTTGTTTCTGATCCAGATAAAAGCAAATCATTACTTTAGTAAATATTCAACAATAATTAGGGTTAAGAAAGGATAGAATGGACTGGAAAAACAACACATTTGATGGTTGAAAAAGTTTCCAAACAAAAAAAAAAAAAAAGCGTGGTTGTCCCAAAAGACCTGCATCGTATATATACAATGTTTCTGCCAAGCAGTGGAAACGCACACCTCTCCATCAGGAGGTGTATCGTATACGTTAACACAATCCTGTGCACCTGCGCCGCACTCCGGTTGCTGCCTTTCTATCACAGAGTGACAGCTCAAGTCTGAGGCAGAGCAAAATCAATCCATCATCTCCCATCACCCAGACATGATGATACTGCAGCCGGATACAAAGGATGCCTCACTTTGGCAACTTTTACAGCACAATTGTTGTTTTATTTTTTTTGTAGCAAGTAGATAAAATATACATTAGGTTATGCCTTAAAAAATAAATAAAAAACTTTTATCCAAACAATTTAGTCATATGATATATGTATACATGCTTTATACGTATATTCAGAAATTATAGCTTTTTTTGTCTGTGGTGTGATTTTTACACAGAGGTAATATTTTTTCTGGAGGAAAATGAGACAGAAACATGAATGAGCCTAAAAGTAAAATCGTTTTATTTTTTTGGGTGTGTGTAAGTTGAGCATTAAGAATTAGAAAAAATCTTTCTGGGAAAGGTTTCTATCATTTTTTTAAGTAAGAAAATTTCTCATTTAAAACTTTTTTTCAAGTGGCTTTGGCAACTAAAATTTTGTGGTTTTAAAAAATAACAATTTTAAAGGGGGTTGTACAACTTTTTTGAGCTTTATATCATGTTATGATGTCATTCTCTAATCAAAAACATACTCAAAGTGTTGCTTTGATTCATTCATGCATGTTTGAGAAATCTTTGAATCTCCTTCAACCATGTGCAGCTGCCTAAACACTTCCTGGTACAAAGCCCCGCCTATTTGCACAAAGCTCCTCCCTGGAGCTCAGTCTGTAGCCGAGCTCCCGCCCCACAGAGCACCCCTTCCTCAAAGCATTGTTGTAAAGATGTGCTGAAGTGGGAGTGTCAGAAATGGTAGGAGTTTTTTTCAGAGGCCAATTACAGGGCCTTCAGATACAAAGTCAAATTCATTTTTGATATAAAACATTTTTCTAACAACTGAGCGTAACATAGTTACTCCATTGTGGTACAGAACTGAACTATGTGCTTGGAATATACATAATACCCCTTTAACATTTTCAGAATACATGTAGTTTTTCTGTGAATTTGTTTTTTTTTTTTTTTTTCTTAAGACTTAAGACTTCTCTTAAGAGTAGATTAAGTTTCTTGGGATAATTACATATTGACCTTACTTTAGTTTTACTTGGTTTGTCCCACAAGTAAAAAGCAAGCTTAATAAATTATTCACATCCACACTCTGTGGTAGGGTAAACTAAAAAGAATGCTCGTGGAGAACATTTATTTCCTGGAGGTTCTGACCCCAAACTGTATATTTGACACTTTATGAAAGAATGGATCATATAAGAGAAGGGATGGCTCCAGGAGGCAGGCATCTTTCTCAATTTGTACCCGGCACTGACTTTTAAACTAAGCCTGCAGAGGCTAAAGACATCTGGGTTTTAGACCCATCGCTCCTTGTTATTTACAGTTAGTGGAGCTCCAATCAGCAAACACCTCCCCTTCGGTGGAGGTAATGAACCGAGAGCTGTGCAAAAAAAATATGCAGCGGCGCACTTTAACAGTGACACACTGAGTCAGATTTGACCATTAACCTCTGATCCAAACGGACCCCGGCACATTTTCGTCCTTGCGAAGCTCACTAGTAAACCGGCTAACAGCCGTTACCCTGCGGGGACTTCAACGCCACATTTTTCATGAGGGCACGACTGTATCGCTGCTTGATTTCTGCATCGGTTCACCACAGGATAGAGAGGGAAAAAAAAGGTGCTGTGGTTGGCAAGTAGGCCTAAAATAACTGACATTGGGATAGGCCACGAGCTGTGACACAGCTGTTTTAGAGGACAACTCAACTTGTATGTGAAGCTGCAGCCAACTAATTTCACTGTCGGCTAAGTTCCAGTCAAAGCCTGTTAAGATCTATACTGACTGACCAGCCAGCTAACTTAATGAGCTGAAAGAAAAGGCTAGCTTTCTACCATGAGCTGGCTCCAAAAACAAAACAAAAAGGAAAACTTAGATTATTTGCAAAGAAGGAGAAAATAAATAAAACCCACAAATACGCATGTTGACGTCAAAACCATGACATAACGAGTCATTTTGTGGCTGCACAAGAAAATTTGTGTTTATCCTCTGGGAGTCTTGATTCACACTGAATTTTATTAAATGTTATGACCAAAAAAAGCCATAACAATGTGCTCAGAAAGCTTCATTTATGAGGCTACAGTGACCCCTAATGGATAAAAATTAATAAGACAAACAAACCATTAGAGAAGAATTAATATAGGAGCATTCATTTTTTTTAATTTTTTTTTTAATCTGTTACTTTACAAATAGGAGTATGTAGAACTGGGCCAGATTAATAAAACATTTAGATATAAATGATAAATATTTTACCAGCCAACTGGGTGGTTTATGTAAGTCACACTCGCATCATAATATCTGTTTTTATAAACTTCACAGTGTGCTTCTCTAATTCTTTCTTAAGCTATTCTTAAGACTTTATTTTGTTTTTTGAGTTCAGCAACAGATGTAAATTTAAAAAGTGTGTGAGTCAGAGCGAGCGTGAGCAAACAGCGGGAAGTCTGACCTACGAGGAGGCTGAGAGGAGGCGAGCAGGACGGGAAGGCGTCGAGAAGCTCCAGCGCGCCGAGGCTTGGATCTCGTAGGTACAGATTGTAGTCTGCAGCGCCTTGTCTGCTGCAGAGCTCCTGCAGTCTCCTCCTCTGCGCTCCGTCTGCCGTGTGCTCCGCCAGCGCTCGCAGAAAAGCCTTCACAGAAACACAGAACACCGAGGTGAAATCGCTTGAAGCGGTTCTCCGTCAGCTGTCACAATTTTACCAAACTCCGGACCCCGTTCACAACAAACGTAAACACATTTACTGACATTAAATACTACTGAGAGGCACAAGTAAGCTTTTAATTCTAAAAAGTATTAAAATAATACATTATGTTGAATTAACTTGCTGCCATAACTGTGTTTAAAATATGATGATTGTAGAGATGATGGAGAAGTGCTTAAATATTCTTCCTCAGGAAATTAAAGTCATTTGACTTCATTCTGTAACTGTGAATCAATGTGATTTGGTAATCAGATCCAAATATTTGTCATGCCCAAGAGATCAGAATGTTCTCAGAGCTAATTATAGTTTGTTAGTTGTCAGGAATTAGTGGAGCACGGTTATGGCTTCTACTGGAAGAATTATCATCCTCTAGAGCAGAAACTTCACTGCCATCTTGAATTAAATTTACCCCACTGAAAATTTTATTAATATGTGTCTCATCGTAAAACATTTCAAGCAAATGTACACGCAAAGTTATCTGAAGTTTGTTTTATATTTTGAAAGAAGGGGAATGTTTGAATTGTTTACACTGAAGGGGGCGGGGCTTAAAACTTTTACTGGAACCGGCCGACAGGGAAGCTGGCCCTGGGACCGCTTCAACTTCCTAGTTCTGGTCCAATGCCTATCTATTTTTACAATCTTTGGCTGGTGCATACATGTTTATATAAGATATATATATATAAGACAGTTAAAGACAAGTTATTTTTGAATAAATCAACAAGTTAAAATAATAAAGTGATTTTTAAACAAAACTCCATTCTGGTACGGAGCAACTCGATGCAGGAAGGAAAACACATTTATTTTGCATCTTTTAATTTTGCTTCGGTCGAACTCTTAATTTCTCTTTTAACCACCTTACAGATACGAGACAATGAGAACAATGCACTTAAGACAAAGCTGAATGGGAAATGTGAAGTTGACTGTCTCAACCAAGGACACTGGGACACCTGGAGGAGCTGTGGGTGCAGCTGCTGACCTCCCAGCAGGAGGATGACCTCCCCTGAACCACATATTGAACCGTTCCTAAATATATTCCAGGTCATTCGGATCTTTCACAACAATCCTAAAAGCAACAGAGCTAATAAGGTGTATCGCTATTACACACAGCTGTGATGAAAATAATTCAGAGATGAATTTTGCAACAATAAACACAGGAATGAGTTCACAGATTGGATTTAACATTTGCCACTGTTACAGCAGTAACACTGAAGAATGAGCTGAAAGCCATGAACCCCACATCTCCACCTAAAAGCTTGGTTATTTTTATAGCTCAGGACTGCCACCATTTGACATTCTCACACATCAAATGTGACTTTAATTCTACACCGCCGCAGGGAAATAGAAAGGTGGAATGAATATTTCAGCCTGAGCCATGGACTTTGTAAATCTACTCTTCCTTGTACTTTTCAAACCAACCTCTGAACCCCTGTAAATAATCTGAGCCCAGGCGGTAAAGAAAATTAAAGATCAAATAGCAAAATTTAATTACACATCCACATAAATAATGATACAGATTCCTCAAGCTTTGATAAAACGGGATGATGCAGGATGTTTCATTAAAAACTGTTATCATCACTGTAGAGCTATGTTTGGATGTACAGTACCTTTTTAGGCACACTTCTGATCTCCAGGCACCATGTGAGCAGGAAAAGCAGGGAAACACTTTGAGGGATGTGAGATGGCAGCTTTGCACCTTTAAAAAAAGAACATTTTACCACAACAGACATGAGTTTTATAAACAAGTAAATGACTTAAAAACACACACATTGGGCCTCATGCAAGAACCGTTCGTCTGAACAGATTTGTTCTTAAGTTGAGTGAGTGATTCACCAGTTTTCTGGTATTTGTAAGATTTGTCAGATACAAACAAAATTCACATGTGGTCCAGACTTCTTGTATATTTTACGTGTAGTCAGTCTGCTGTTATCCAGACTGATTTTCTTCACTAATAACTTCATATTTCATTAGTTTGAAGATATTTTGAGTTGAAAATAAATCACACTCCATGATTATGTTGAAAAAAAGGCTATTCTGTTTGAAACTGAAATTGAACTACAAATCAACTTAAATTATGTGTTAACTGTAATGGCAAGACTTTTTTTTTTCCTTTATTTAAGTGAATCATGTCAACCCTTTCAGACATCCAAAATCCATCATTTTTGCAAAGCAGGACAGGGAAAAGTGGATAACTTATTTCTTGAGGGAGGTGTTTATTTTCTTTTTTAATTTATTGACATTTATGCCACCTGTGGGTCGTACATTCACTAACTGTTGCAACCCACAGCATTAACATTAAGTGCAGACGTTATTTCTTCCCATTCCTCGGCTTTAGCAGCTCCTTTAATTCCACAGTTGACGCTGCAAAAAATGACAGATTTTCTTTTCTGGATCTCTGAGAGCAGGATTTCAATCTCCAAACTCGTGAGCTTCTTCTTTTTACTTTTCACTGTCATTTTCATGAACGAACACTTCCTGGTATGTAGGGCAGGAAACGTAGCCTTATTTGTTAATATTGGATAATCTCCTTGTGCACGAGCACTTGAATACACATTCATCATGTTTACGCTGCTCATTTACACACTTTTCCTGAAGATAGAAGCATTTGTTGAATCTGATGTGGCATGTTCGTACGAACCCTTCGTACAAACAAGGTAAGAGAAAATTAGGATAAGAATACGAAAATGTTTTTGCATGAGGCCTAACGTGACTCTGAGCGTACCTTTTTTCTTTGTGTCCTTTCTTAGAGCGATAAGAACATAGTGGTTCTTCTGGTCCTGAAGGCCCAGCCTACAGAGCATCTTGTCCACCTCTTCAGTTCTGTTTGGGCAGAACACATCAAAAGAATCCCCAGGCTGATAGGTCATTGTCGGATAAGCCTGGATGATGAAACATAAAAAGCATCAATACGTGATCGAGACTTGTGTTTTAGCAGAAACAAACATGACTTTGTGAAGCTTACAGAGATGTCCAGTTCCAGGAGAAGAGCTGTCTTGACAGAGTCGCCTCTGCTCAGTTGAACTGCCTTGGATATAGGTACTTCATAAACAGTCTCTTTGTTTAATGGTCCAATAGTCTGGAGAAAAAAAATATTAAATGAGGACTGAAGTATGGTTGAAGTTTTGTCTTTTCAAAGCTGCAACATGCATCACCTGTTCCACAGAGTCCACATCCTGAAACGTAACGTCTAAATAAGGAGGCGGCAGAGCGGGAACATTAAGTGAGGACTCGGACAGCGGCGGCAGGGAGAACGTCAGCGAGGCTGCCAGTTCAACATCAGTGCAGTTTTGTGTTTTTGGCGTGGCGACACCGGTACACTGGGACGTCAATCCAGCACTCCCTAAAGAAGAAGCCGGTCTGAAATCACGAGCGGAGGGAAGAGGTGCATTTTTAGAGTCTGTGCTTAGAGGTGGTGTGACGGGCTCACAGTTCTGCTGGTCAGTAATGCTTAAAAGGTTTAACTGAACATCTGGGATGGACAAATCAGGAATCTCCGTGGCTGAATTTTCCGCACTCTCCTTCAAGTGGGAAGTCATATCAGAAGCCATTTTAGATAAAACCTCTTTGATGGCACTCCACAGTCCTTTAATCCAAGGGTCAACAACCACTTCCAACCTGGAGCCACAAAAGAAAATATAAGTGTTCTGAATAAATAGGAATTAATAAAAGTTGGATGTATACACTTCATTTCCCAACAGAACTTACCCTACACCATCATCTGCATATCCTGTCGGATAAAACTGTTTAGCTCCAAGTTCCTGAAGACGACGCTCAATTGTCTTCCCACAGTTGCAGAAATTTGCATAATTTGTGTCTCCTAAAGCTGACAGAGCAGACAGAAACAAACAGATGATTCTCCAGCAACTGTTCAGAAAGTTAACCATGTGCAGAGATGTGCATGATAATGATTTACAAAAATGTGTTTTTGCAAATGCAAGCTCCCAGACTGATAAAGTAGAGAAACAGACTACCTCTGACCTAAAAGTGCATAGCAAAGGTGTTTATAGAAATCAGGAGAATGGGCCTTCTTCTTGATGTATCTTACAAACTGTAGAGCATTGTCTGGTGGTTCCCCATCTCCAGTAGTGGACACAATAAAGACCACTGGGGCGCTCTCCTTCTCCAAATTGTACTGGAACCAGTCATATAATTAGTGACTAGTACTTCTAAAATCCATGCAGAAACTCATTCAATCCATTTTTATACATGTAACAAGATATTACTGATGACTTACTATGAGTAAGAATAAATACAAAAATAGAAATACTCTGTTACATGTCAAATAACTGGCATGTACCTTCTCATTCTGGTTCAAGCAGCAGAGATCAGCAATGAGTCCATGTTCCTCAGCCTCTTCAGCTATGCCCTCAGCTATGGACTGAGCTTGACCCTTCTGAGACCCGTAAAGAACCACAAACCGGGGCTTTACTTCACTGGGCATGCTGAAAAAGCCAGAAAAACAATGCCATCATATCTTGTCTTTAAAAGTAAGAAATTATCTATTTGCCTTTGTTTACCAACAATGACACTTTGTCAATAATCTAATTATTTATACGTTTATACGTATTTGTTGATGGTTATATACATGTATCCCATTTACAAAGCAGAGGTTTCAATCCAAACTCTAACATTTGAAAACATTGCCTGTAGGACATGTGAACAATGATCATGTAAATTAACATCACTGTTGTTATGTGGTAAAGATTAGTAGACCGCTACAGAAGATCTTTCCAGCCCACAGCCATCAGCATCTACAATAACTCTTTAGTCAAATGAGTTACTACATCTAATTTCCCACTGGGATCAATTAAGTATTTTTGAATTTTAATTTAATTTCAGTCAGTGTAATTAATTCACGTGCTGTGTTTTCTTTAAAATATATGTTCTTACCAACATACTTGTACAAGACACAGTTTACTGCCAAACAAACCTCTTTATAGTGGCCATTGCTCTGAACGCGACCATTCCAAAAATACCCGAAAGTTACGTCCGAAATTTGACGCAGTTACCATAACAGCGCACGTGGATTTCAGCTGTTTGTACAAAAAGCTAGTAGTCAAGTCTTGATAACTCGAATCATTTTTAATCGAAGTTTCTCGATTACATGTGTTACATGGTAGTTAGAATAAAAAATAAAAGCATGCAGCATAGAAATTGTGAAAGACATCTACCTTTCTGAAACTCCTGTAAAATCTGACCCCTCGATTTTTTTCTCAACAACGATTTATACTCAACTCTCGCGAGATCAGAACGAACCAAGTCTTAAAAACATTTTTCGTAATAGTATTCAAATCTTGCTTTCTTCAAATACTTTAACTGTTGTTACGAGATCATACCAGAGGAAATGTTCATTTGATTAAGAATAATAACACTTTAAAAAGGGGTTTGTCTGCGTTCAATGGGACACTGGTAGTAGTGATTGGTTCCGCCCAAACACAAGCAGGTGGGGGTAAACATAGATTTATATAGAATTACTAGATGAATCATCCCCGCCATCGGCCAATGGAGCCCGACGTCGTCACACGGCGGCCATCTTGATACAGGGAGCTCTCCCACTCATGAATGTGTGGTGAATTTACTATTAAAATAGCCATAACTTGCTCAATTTTCATCGGATTTTCAAACGGATTGTTTTGTTGTAAATGTGAGACCTGTTG
>JARVJO010000165.1:19332553-19349038 GCA_031762555.1 Cynodonichthys magdalenae | reverse complement strand
CGACCTGCGCATGCGCAAGAATGCTCATTCAGTGCTTGAAGCACCGCCTCTGGCGGTCAGTAGGGATGAAATAGAACTCGTAGTTAATTTTTTGAACAAAAAGTTTAAAATTAACCCATTCATAAACACTGCACGTTCACTTCAGATTTAGCTACTGTAAAAAAATCGTGTACATACCGTATCTGTTATCTGCAGAGGTCACAATAAGGTAAAGGTTAGATTTAACAAAGCAAATGCTAGATCACGTGACGGACGTCAACCAACCAATTACTTCCACCTAAGACTTTCAAAATAAAAGGATTTTTCAGGCACATGATCAAATTACATCTCTTTTTTTATTTATTATTTAATATTGCTAAAAGCATTCATATAATTCATTTTTACACTTCATTAAACTTTGTTCTGCCTGATCCGTGCTGGATCACATTTAATAATCTTCCCTGAACATTTAGCTACATTGATCAACTTCCGCTTTGCAACCTCATTCAATCTTCTTTGTACTAAAGTTTAGCTTTTTTACCTTTACATTTCAAAACAATGTTAGCTGAAACGTTAGAATACAATACATTTAATGTACCATATGTTTCTATATATATATATGTATATATGAAATTATGATCAGATTTATAAACACTATTGAAGCAGAGACAAAACTCTTAACATTAATACCAAGTCATATCATAACATTTATGAGTTGTGTGTTCTGAAATTTATCTTAAAAACAAACATTCAACCCGCTTCCTACGAGAAAAGGCACCGCTGGGATTCGAACCCAGGATCTCCTGTTTACTAGACAGGCGCTTTAACCAACTAAGCCACGGCGCCGACGTGACGACATAGGTCTGTAAATTTACATGTATTGACAACCCTGTGAGTGCTCATGTGCTGTGACTGCACTGTGTTGGGAGTTCGTTAAAAAGAACTGGAGACAATATTGACCCCACAAACGGCTTTGTGTTTGGATTTGTGATCTAGTGATAAAAATATTATTTTCAAATTTTCTATTATTGTCTGATGTTTGATCTTTAAGAAAAATAATGGCAAACTAAAATATTTAGCCCATCTGGTATTTATTAGAAGTAGTAGTAATTACACGAGGACTTGTGCTACTGTCTCATAAGTATTGATTTTTTTTTTTTCGAAGATTTGTCCTCCTTCAAACAAATCGCATGGCTATGGTTTCTGTGCCGTAAAACTGATCCGTTGCTGCAAATTAAAACTGTCATGTTGACAGATATTTCTGCGCATGCGTCAGTCAGTTCAAGCTCCTTGCCTCGTATCTTTCAGGGTTAACCTCTCGCCTTAGCAACACAAGCCTCCGAAGTACTATTGTACAATAAGATACACCGCAAAATATAATACTTTTGTGTATCAGCGAAGACGAGCTGGGTATTAAAGGAAACAAGGAACGCCTCGGTGTTTAATCTGACGGGAAACCATTTTGATTGCCAATGGTGCACAATGTTGCTAGTTTAACTTAGCTAGCTAGACGAAAAATATCCTGTGTCGTGGATGGGTTCGCTTAACACGGTTCTCCTGGAAGAGAAAGTAACCGGTGTTTAGAGCCAGAAACATGGATACTGTCGAAGAAGGTATGTCTTGTCGTAATATGAGACAACTAGAGACGATAATTAAACGTTATCTTTATGCAAAATTAATTAAAACAGCAGAGAGAAGCTGAGAGAATGGAAGGACCAGAAGTTTATGATGTCAGTATGATTTTGTAAATAAATACATTTCCCTAATAAGTATACGTGTAAACAAATATATTATTATTCTATTTCTTTTCATTTCGTGGGGAAAATGTTGCTACCTGCAATTTCCTGCTAAGGTTTTTTTTTCCTAGCAATTACTTACAAAATGCAAAGTGGGGTTATAGTTTTAATGGTGTATAGTTCTTTAAATATAAGCAGAACACTTAATTTATTTCTTTTTTCTTATGACAAATCATGTGATGCTCCATTTAACAATCCAAATGATCATTTTAACTGAATAAAAATTAAATTTACTTGTAAATATTTATTACTTTGACATGTATATAACCAGTCACATGTTCCATGTCTGTCTATGTGTGATCAGCGGATATTTGTCGTGTGTGCCGCTCTGAGGGGACCCCTGAGAAACCCCTGTACCACCCATGTGTGTGCACTGGCAGTATCAAGTTTATCCACCAGGAATGGTGAGTTTGTTGTTATTGTTATCTTGAGTAAGTAAATACATTGCATATGTAAGCAGACCATTTATCTTGTTGTGAGTAACGAATCACAATTTGTTTTGTTAACTCAAGTTCGTAGTTTTAGTCAACGTTTGAATACTTTCCCCATTAAAGCCCCTATGGGGGATGATTCTTTACTTGAATATGATGTTCATTTGTTCATAAAGCAAGTATTGAATTATGATTATATTTTTCTCCCTCACAGTTTGGTCCAGTGGCTGAAGCACAGCAGGAAGGAGTACTGTGAATTATGCAAGCACAGATTTGCTTTCACACCAAGTAGGTTCATTCACATCATTCTATCTTGTTATATTTATTTTTTCTAATACACAAATTTGGATAAATAAATAACATAAATTCCTGTGTCTTTCACATAACATCGGAATGACTAAATTACATTGCTTTTGCTCAGTTTACTCCCCAGATATGCCCTCCCGTCTGCCCATTCAGGACATCTGTGCCGGACTGCTGACCAGTGTGGGCACAGCCATCCGCTACTGGTTCCATTACACGCTGGTTGCCTTCGCATGGCTCGGGGTGGTTCCCCTCACTGCATGTAAGAGTAAAGTATAACCTGTCCTGCTGGGGTTAAATACTGCACTGCACAGTTGTTTTGTTTACTACATTTGAATTAAGTTCATTGAGTCACCCACTGATTATTAAAAAACAAATAAATATGAGTTTCTTATTGGAAAAACCCTGCAGTTAGTAATTTATATTCTAACTGATGCAGTAAATTTTTTACTTTTGTCTTAAACAAACTGGTGGTTGAAACTTTTATAAGAGTGGGTTTACAATTGTTCGGAGCTTTAATAAATGTGAAATTATATTGGCAAACCGTTATTTTCAGGAGATAAACGTTTTGTTTGTTCTTGAACTGTAACCACAAATCGCTTTATTTGAAATGTCGTTTTCAACACAAGAACTGCATTTGAGTGTAAAACTAAAACATGTCTGTGTGCATAGGGCCTGAGGCAGAACAGCATCCAAACCACTGTGTTGTGGATTTAATGTGTTTAATGAGGGGAGAATGTACAATAATACAAAATTTAACACACTGCCTTCGGCGTGGTTCATTACCTTAAAGTGATCTTGAAATACTGTTTGTTTGTTGAACAAATAAAAATCCCAACATTTTAGTTAAGATAAGCACATTTTAAATGATTATTGGAACAAGTGTTCATCTCATGGTGATATTTTTTGTCTTCTACACTGCAATAGTATTAAATAAAGTTCAGTTTGTTTGGACATGGAAGGATTTTTATTTCCCTTGTCCTTTAAAGTGACCGTGACCAAAACTTTACATATTAGCACATTGTGTGGTTTAACACCTTGAAGCTCATCAAACCGGGGAGTTTTATAAGCATTTATTTAAATATTAATCCATCTGGTCGCTCTTTTTTTACAGGTCGCATCTACAAGTGTCTCTTTACAGGCTCCGTGAGCTCTCTCCTGACGCTGCCGTTGGACATGCTCTCCACGTAAGCAGACACTACGGTCTCCAGGTTTTTTTCTGGAGTTTTAGCGTAATTTGTTTAAAATACGTTTCTGTTCTCCTGCAGTGACAACCTCCTCGCAGACTGTTTGCAAGGTTGCTTTGTCGTCACCTGCACTCTGTGTGCGTTCATCAGCCTGGTGTGGCTCCGAGAACAGATCGTTCATGGTGGCGCCCCCCAGTGGTTAGAGCAGCAACAGCCGCCGGCTCCCAACGCAGCTGGACAAGCCAATGAGGTACTGGCTCATAAAATAATATAGAGTATTATAGAAATTATACAGTGTTTGCTGCATTCGTTACATGTTTATGATATAATAAAACCATAGGTTATGAAATGCGGGGGTTATATTTACATTAGTGTGTTTAATTAACAAACTATAAGTTTACATAACCCATAATCCTGCTATAAGTACAGATGAATTGACTGTACCAATTATGCTCATCGTCTCTCACAATCAGGCACAAGCTGCAGGTCAGGGAGCAGCAGAGGAGCCCCCTGCAGCCCAGCCGGCCCCCGCTGACCCTCCCGCTCAGAATGAGGCAGAGCCCGAACCCCCCGATGCCCCCCCAGAGCAGGCTGACGACCCGGCGCTGGAAGAGGAAGGAGCAGCTGCTGAAGATGCAGACCCAAACAACGGAGCGCAAGGTTTCCATCTTTTTGATTTATTTGAATATTTCAGTACCATTTTAAGTTTTACGTTTGGTGCAAAACAAACTAATGATGAAGGAAAATGTATCAACATGTATCACATATTTTCCCAGCATCCTAATATTAAATTAGCATTTTGCTGCTTTAATGGTTGAAAAATGGCTAAAAGCTTATTTCAGGTTTAAAGAATTTGATCACAAACACAGACAATGTTTCAGACATTTGTTACGGTGTAAATGTGTTTTGACTACGTCTCTTACATTTTTAGAATCAGCATTTTTCAAATGAAGTCAATTTTCCTGCTTTTCCTTTTATCCGTTGCTGTAGATGACATGAATTGGAACGCGCTGGAGTGGGACAGAGCGGCAGAGGAGCTCACCTGGGAAAGGGTAACTCTGAATATTTCAGCACTTCTTTATTCTGCAGCATTTCTGCACCTCAGTGAAGTGTTATAGATATGCACGATTAAACAAGTATCGTTTCCATTTCCTGCTTAGATGCTTGGTCTGGATGGTTCTCTGGTATTTTTGGTGAGTCTGATTTTGTGCTGTATAAGTTTTCCTGCTAAAGATGGTTAATGGATCATTACCTTAAAATCTGATGTTTGACTTACAGGAGCATGTGTTTTGGGTGGTGTCTCTGAACACACTCTTCATTCTGGTCTTCGGTGAGTAGATTTGAAAACATATGCAGCTGATAAAGTGCATATTCACATGATTTTTGTCATATAAGTAACACAGATTTAAAACTCATTAATTTATTTATTGCACAAATTATTTATAATATTTTCCCTCTTTCAGCTTTTTGTCCCTACCACATCGGGCACTTCTCAGTGGTTGGCCTTGGGTTTGAGGAATATGTAAGACAAGACTTAAATCACTTCATCTTTAATGTGCAACAATGTATTTGCTGGTTTATTCATTTTTAAATATTAATTACAACTTAAGGTTCAAGCGTCTCATTTTGAGGGCCTCATCACCACGATTGTGGGCTACGTCCTGCTGGCCATGACTCTCATCCTGTGTCACGTATCCTTCTGTCTGACTGTCTCCACACACCACTGAGAGGCTTTAATTTAATCTAAACACATCCGATAAATTCAATCCTAACTGTTTGATCCTTAATTGCCATCTCAGGGACTAGCTGCTCTGGTCCGGTTCCAGCGTTCCCGACGTCTCCTTGGAGTCTGCTACATTGTTGTCAAGGTAACGTTTCTAAATGTTATTCTGTTCTTGTCTGCGTTGACCTTTGCAGAAGTACAGATCTAATCTTCCCTTCAGTTCCTAAATGTATCACAAAATACAAATTTGTTTGCTTTGACGAACAAAAAGTAAAATTCAAAGTTTTAATCGGGCTTGAAATGGAGACATTCGTCGACCGTGTCCACCCCTGTGTGTTCAGAACCAGCTTCATTTCTTTACAGCAGCTTGAGCTCTTGTAGCTTTTTAGTCAAACTAAACAGGAGGACAAACCTCACTAGTCGAGTGTGGTGAGTTTAGACCACTTCAGACAAACATCCATCTGTCAGGTGTTAACAGTTTGGTTCTCATGGCAACCAAACGAATTCTCACACCTGCCTGTTTTTCCTTCGAGCACATCAGCTTTAAGATCAAAACGTTTACTTCCTGTCTGGATATGTTTACCAGATGTTACTGTTTTCAATGTTCCCTTTCTCTCCCAGGGGTCATAATGTTATGGCAAACAGTCAAACACTGACAGTTTTGCAAAAGCAGTTTCTCAATGCCACTTAAATTATTTGTTATCCAGTTTTAATTTTTTATATAAAACCATCTCTTTTGTTTACAGGTCTCTTTACTGGTTGTTGTGGAAATTGGTGTTTTCCCATTGATCTGCGGCTGGTGGCTTGACATCTGCTCTTTAGTAAGACCCTTCATTTAGTTTATGCTCTGATTTTCACCATTTATGTCTAACTAGGGACTATTCAACTAAATTGCTCCAGGGACCACAGTTAATGCAGGCCAACAGCTCAGGGTCTGAACATCCAGCAATTAAAGTCATTATGTAAATAAACCAAGCATTACAAATATCTGTATTTAAATATTTTATTTTGCTATTTAACACAAATATTATTTTGACATCTCTGACTTGCCATATTTTTAAACCAATTGTATTTTCACTTTCAAGGTTTTATCTTCAACTGCTTGTAATTTTAACTGTCTTGAAAGTTCATAGAAATGGATTTTACCAGCTTTTAGCCAAGATTCTGACATTTCTGTAGATACCACACATCTATGTCTAACTAAAAGAACTTATAGTAATTAAAGTAGAAAACAGGGGGTTTGGGCTTAAGAGATGAAGGAACCAATTGGCAGGCCGAAATTTCTGCCCGCGGGCCGCCAGTTAAATACCCCTGTTCTTTTAAATAATTAGTTATGTTTGTGATAAACTTGTTATTTTGGAGCAAAATGTAGTTGTTTTTTTTCTTAATTTGTCTTTTGTTTTTTGTAAAGGAAAGCTTTATTCTTGACTTACTTAGCTCTTTTTGCTTTTCGGTATTTTTTTTTGTGCCAAATACAGTGACGCTGACAATAAATCAAGGTTAATATTTTTTTTTTAAACATTCTCATTTTCATACACTTTGCTCACATGAGCATGGCTCTGTACCAGTATACAACAATACCTTAATCAAAAGCATATACTGCTACTCTCACAGCCTGTATTACAAGCAGGAAGATTAAAAATTGACTGGTTTTTAGGACTAAATTGGGAGGAAGTACCATGTTTTTAGGATTTGACAGTTGTTCTGTTTTTTATCCTGTCCTGTGTTCAGGTCATTCTTATGTTAATCTCCATTATCATTGTTTTCGTTTACCTTTTATATTAATTTTATAAGCTATTGGAAACACTATTTTCTGTTACTTAAAGAAAAAGTAGGTATCAGTGTGTCCAGGTCCTGAAGCATCAGTTCTGTGTGTTAATGACTGAATGAAAGACTGTACAAACTAAACAAAAATCTATTAATGTTTAATGCTTGTGACTGAAAAGCACAGTTGCACCAACAGATTCACTGAATGCATCGGTTCAATTCTAAATCCACCAGCAATATTTTAACATCAAGAATCTGTTCATCTGTCTGTAATAAAGGGTTAAATGGATCATTAATTGATACAGTCTGTCAGGGTCACCTTGCAGAAAAAGAAGTATTTTATGTTCCTGAAGTCTGTTCTGTTGCTCTTAAAGCTTTTATCAAAGCAAATCATCGCTACCAGTAAAATAAATTAGTACATTGTCAGGTATTTTAATGATACACCTTAAACAAAATGAACCAGAGACAAAGGAATAAGTTTTCAGACAACTCTTTTGCAAAAGGAGAGGTCGAGATCACTCAACCTGTTAGAACTGAGTCCTCACAAACATCAGCTCAAAGTGTCTCTTTTTATTAGTGAAAAAAAGGAGTGTGTGGAACAAACAGGAATCTTATCTCTGCATTGCTCAGCCGTGGGTCAGAATGTTAGAGAGAACATTTTTTACTGTGCCTGGGGTGCAGTGGAGCTTTGCAGGCACAGATAGAGACAACCTCTCTATGAGTGAGCATAAAAAACAGGGACTTGGATTGATAAAATAACATCTGAGTGAAACGTAAAGATGTAAGGCTGATAATGTAAAAACTCTAACATCTATAACATGTAAATATTGTTCGTCTGCAAATTTATTGACCTGATTTACAGGACAAATATGTCGTTTTATCTCCGACGCTGAATCTGAACTGACTCATAAGTCCCGTTTTTAAAATTTTCCTGTCTTTGTCCCGCAGGAAATGTTTGACGCCTCGCTGAAAGACAGAGAGCTGAGTTTCAAATCCGCTCCTGGTACTACCATGTTCCTGCACTGGCTTGTGGGAATGGTTTACGTCTTCTACTTTGCTTCTTTCATTCTCCTACTTAGAGAGGTAAGAATAAACAGAAAATTAATATTTCAGTAAAACATAACCAAACTTTGTGTCTCTGAAGATAATTTCATTTTTAATAATGATGATTTTTAAACTACTATTTAAAAAAATAATCTTTTGTCTCTATCAGGTGCTGAGACCTGGGGTGCTGTGGTTTTTGCGAAACCTGAACGATCCAGATTTTAACCCGGTGCAGGAGATGATCCACCTGCCCATCTACAGACACCTGCGGCGCTTCATCCTGTCTGTGGTCGTCTTTGGCTCCATTGTGTTGCTTATGCTGTGGCTGCCCATCAGGCTGATAAAAGTCATGCTTCCCACGTTCCTCCCCTACAACGTAATGCTCTACAGGTAACACGACGACACCGAAAACTCACTTTAACCTCCTAAGACCCGAACTCTTGCATTGCATTGCATTTTTGTCCACATATGTGGCACCAGGTCCTAGGAGGTTAAAACAAACCTGCTGTAAATGTCACCAAAAAGATGTCCAAAACCAAACTCATCTGGAGTGTAACTGTGTGCTTTTAGAAATTCTAAATAAAAAGGAAAAGTTTCATGTTAAATGAAAAAAATACTTTGACACGTGCAGTTGACAGATCTTTTTTGGACCCCCGCCCCCTCCTTTCTTTTCCTTCCAGTGACGCACCTGTCAGCGAGCTGTCTTTAGAGCTGTTATTACTTCAGGTTGTGCTTCCTGCTCTCCTGGAACAGGGACACACTCGTCAGTGGCTCAAAGGCCTGGTCAGAGCCTGGACCGTCAGCGCTGGTTATTTACTGTAAGTCAAACCTCAACAGCAAGAAACAATCCTTTTTTTTTTTTTTTACCTAATTTGTGTCTTAACTAGGCCTGTTGCGATAAGCAATTCAAATTAATTCAGTATGTTTATACAGAGCCAAGTCACAACAAACATCGTCTCAGGGCACTGTACAAAAAAACTATTTAAAGAAGCCAGCAGATTGTGTTGAATCACTTCATAGGTCTCCTATCCTGAGCAGCATATTGGCGACAGTGGAAAGGAAAAACTCCTTTTAACAGGAAGAAACCTCCAGCAGAACTAGGCTCAGCATCGTCCGGCTGGGTTTGTGGGGACAGGAAAGAACATAAAATCGATTCATGTCAGGTATTTGTCAGGCGCATGGTCTCGTAACCTCTGTAACATGAGGGCCAACTTTGTCAATCACAATTAGGGTCAACTCCGCCTACACACCAACTCTGCCAATCAATTAAATTCAGTTTATTTATATAGCACCAAATCACAACATACGTTGTCTCAGGGCTCTGTACATGAAAAAAGAACAATCTAAAGAAGAAGCCAGCAGTTTGTGTTGAATCACTTCATCACAGTCTCCCATCCTGAGCCTAACTATAGGATTTATCAACTCTGTCCACACACAAACTCTGCCAATCACGATTGGGCCAACTCCACCCACACAACAACATGTACCCCTACTTGAAGCGCTTCACACTACCATCTGTGTCCTCATTTACCCACACAGCACTTTATTATCTCTCTATAAAGCTAACATGTACAAATCAATCTATAGACACTAATCAGTGCTTTAAATCACACTCATACACTGATGGGACACATATCAGAGGCAGTGGGGGTTCAGTGTCTTTCCCAGGGATACTTTGACATATGACTGACTGGCAAGGAATCGAACCTCCAACTTTCTGTTGTTTTCACAATATCTGGTTCCACGTCAAATCGCAACTTTACTTTACGTACATAAATTTCATAAACCTCCGTAAGCTTCGCAAGCAGAGGTGACTCTTTTTATCGCAATCATTTCTGAGACAATTTATCATCCAGTAAAATGTATTATGATGATGGGCCTTGTTTTAACCTTACATTTGGTAATTATTATGGTTTAATAACCTACTTTTGTTCGCAGAGACCTTCATTCCTACCTCCTCGGCGAGCAGGAAGACAACGAAGCCAATCAAGCGGCAAACAATAACAACAACCCTCCCCAGGGTCATCACAACAACAACAATAATCCAGCTCCGCCTGTCGGCGAGGGGCTGCATGCAGCTCATCAGGCCATCCTTCAGCAGGGGGGACCAGTGGGCTTCCAGCCGTACCACCGACCTCTTCGCTTCCCATTTAGGGTGAGGCAGTCCCGTGGTGTGGAACACGCTTTATTATGGTTTCTAAAGCAGACTTTTAGTAAAAAAAAAGGGATTTCTCGAGACTTTTGCATACTGCTTTACATTGTAGCAAATAATTAATCTGACTTTTTTTGTATTTTCTTTTTTTTCCCCAGATTGTTCTTCTGATAATATTCATGTGCATCACTCTGCTGTTGGCCAGTCTGGTGTGTTTAACCCTGCCAGGTAAGGTGTGGTGGCAAACAGCTGAGCTAACAGATCATTTTCCGCTCTGTGGTCCCACCCAAACTATAATGACAAAGTCTGTCTATAAATATATTCACAGAGCTTTGTGTTTTCTCAGATCTGCTTTTAAATATAGTAATTGTCCTCCACCGTGACCACTACAAAGCTGGCACTGATGTTGGGGCGGGGGTTTGTTTTGCCACATGTGTTTCAGTTTTCACGGGTCGATGGCTGATGTCCTTCTGGACAGGAAGCTCCAAAATCCACGAGCTGTACACAGCAGCGTGCGGTCTTTATGTCTGCTGGCTTTCGGTGCGCGGAGTCACCGTTCTGCTGGCCTGGATGCCACAGGGACGCATCGTAATCATGCGCAAAGTGCAGGAATGGTCCCTCATGGTAAGCATCAGTGAGCAGCTGTGTGTTGTGCCAAGCAGTGATGACTTCCACGGGTCTGCTACTAAAACTGATTCAGAGCCAGTGTCTGACTTGGCAACAGTTCTTTCTGTTTAGAACATTAAAGCTACAAGTGCAGCAAATATTTACTGGGACAAAGAAGAAAAAAACACTGAATTATGGAGAATAAACAGACCTTTTCAGTCACAAAGTGTAACTTGTAACTTATTTGAAAACAATCTCAGGTATTCTAATACCATACATGTCCAATCCAACCAGTAGAGCCCTTTATATTTACTGTAAGACTTTGATTCAAAGTATATTTTTAAACTTTTCTAGTGATAAAAAAGGTGCTGGTTTTTTAGGAAAAAAATCTATCTACAGGAAATTTCATTTTTCATTCTCACTTTGCCGTTCTAGATCCTGAAGACCCTCGTCGTAGCTTTGCTGGTTGCTGGAGTCATCCCACTGCTGCTGGGCCTGCTGTTTGAACTGGTCATCGTGGCCCCGCTTCGAGTACCTTTGGACCAAACACCTTTGTTTTATCCTTGGCAGGTAGGTTTGCCTGTTGGGAGTCATTCTGTCGCATGTTTCTCAGCAGGATCTTAAAAAAACGTTTTTTTAAAGTTGAAGTTTATTCTGTGATCTTGTCTGCAGGACTGGGCTCTTGGCGTGCTTCATGCCAAAATCATTGCAGCCATCACTCTCATGGGACCTCAGTGGTGGCTGAAGGCTGTTATTGAGCAGGTAGGTTTTTTTTATTGGATATTAGATGAATACTGGAGTCATTTCTCATCTAGATAAAACAGTGGTTGTTTGTAGAGATGATGTTCGCTGTAATAATAAACTGAACTGGATCTGTAAACTTTTAAACTTCCTCAGGTTTATGCAAATGGAATTCGCAACATTGATCTTCAGTTTATTATCCGAAGACTGACGGCTCCGGTCATCTCTGTCCTGCTGTTGTCTCTGTGTGTGCCGTACGTCATCGCTGCCGGGGTGGTGCCTGCTGTAGGTCAGTGTCTGAAAACGCATACGAGACCCAGGTTGACAAAATATATATATTTTTTTGTTATATTGACGTGATCATTTTCAAATTCTCCATTTGAAAAGCTTTAAAAATGATACATAGTTTGTTGAAATTTGGCCATTTGGTTAGATTTACAATGAAGCCAAACATTATACGAAGGGATTTCCTGGTGTTATATAAGAGAAAAATGGTCAGCTTCAAAGGAAATGTTAAGAGGTATGAGAAAAATTGTTACATGCATGCTAGAAAACTTCCATTAAAGGAACATTATATAGTATTTTAGTTACTTGTATCGCTAAATCAAGGGTGTCAAACTCATTTTTATCGAGGGCCACATGAGCATTACTGTGGCCCTCAAAGGGCCAGCTTAATTCAATTTTTCGCGTTCCTCGTCTCATTGCTACGACTGAGCATCGCTAACAAACAATAACTGAGCTCTATGTGGTATTTCCTGCATAGAAACAACGTTTTAACACATCCTTTTATAAACACTGAAAAGTACTACATGTATGACTAAATATAATATAAATATTACAGAAATACTATTCAAAGTAAGAGAGTTTTACTCAGTGTTGAGTTGTGGTGAGTAGCTGTGGCTTTGGTCTCTCCCACTTTCCCACAGGGAATTCCCACTGAAGAGGCATTTTAGTTTAAATTTACAACTTGTAAGTGGGAAATTCCCACTTCCCAGTACAACTGGGCCTCAGCAAAAGTAGCTGGTGAAAATGCAGTGAAATGGACATTTTACACAGCAAATTTTGCCGACTGCCGGCTACTTTTGAACCCTATGCACCTCCACCTAGTGGTGAGATGCAATCACTTCGCAAGTAAAACAATCAACATGCATTATGGGAGATGTGGTTTATGGCCAATGCTGGCTTTAAAGCAGCATACACTTATTTTAAGATATTAATATAACGCTGAAATGCTCAAGGGTTAAAGCTGTCACGGGCCGTATAAAATGCTGTGGAGGGCCAAATTTAGTCTGTTGGTCTTGAGTTTGACACATTTCAATTATATCAAACACTAATACTGTTTTTCTTCCATTACCAGTGGAGTTACTTACACTTGAACTAAATAATTTCAGCACACAAGTGAATAAAGGTGTACGTTTTGTTGCAGGAGTCACCCCAGAGATGGAGATATTAATGCAGAGGAGGATCTACCCGTTCCTCCTGATGGTGGTGTCACTCATCGGCATCCTGTCTTTCCAGATAAGACAGTTTAAACGCCTTTATGAACACATCAAAAACGACAAGTACGAATCTTTTATCACATAAATTGGTTAAAAATTATGGGGGTTTTTTTCTGTAAAGTTTTTCTAGTAACAATTAACTTTGCCTGTTAAGTTTTGCATTAAACGTTTATTCCAGAAGTTTAAAAATATTGAATAATAATTACAATTTGCCATCATTTGTGTCCATGCAGGTACTTGGTCGGCCAGAGGCTTGTCAACTATGAACGGAAGTCTGGCAGATCAAGCTCAATCCCCACCTCCAATCCCATCGTGGAGTGAAATTTCATGCCCGGTGTGTGAATTCTACACTTTGTGTATACCGTCTACATTCCCTGCCCAGTTTTTTTGATTTCAGTTCAGTCCTCATACAGTCAACCTTAAATCCTTTATCAGATTTAACGGATCTTGTTCCATTTTCCTTTCATGCCCATTAAAGATGGGATGGGGAAATGTATTTTAGTCCTAATAACTGGACAACTGGGGTTATATTTCAGCCAAATAATGAAGGCAGGAAGCTTAAAGGTTTGATTTGAAGTCCATCATTTGTGTTGTTTATGCCTTGATTTAAGTGCTGTCTGATTAATTGTACATGTGTAAATACGTTAAAAGCAGACTTTTCCTTATCAAAATGGACAATTGTGAATTATTGACCATTGTACATCTTTAAACTGTATAATTTATTAAATCAGAATGACAGTTTATCTTTTCTGTCGCATTTTGTTCTTGATAAAATGTGTGGTTGTTTAACCAAGTCAGATGGTATTTATTTATGAAAACTATAAATCTATAGAAGCCTGTTTCACATCCTCACATCTGTATGTATTTGAGATGAGCCATGAGTTTTAGGCATTTATAATAATCATATTTAGTAATATTTAAGCAATACAATCATTGAGACTAAAAATTATATTTGAGATTTAAAACTGTATTTATGAAATGCAATGTCATTATGAGATGGTCGTATTTCACAAGTCCACCTTTAAAACTCATGGATTTTGTTTCAAAATGGCTTAAAATTATTAAAATTACATTTCATGACTATCATCATTTTGACTAAATCTCATTATATGACTTTAGATCTCAACTGTATCGTAAATGACTCATTCTCATGACTATTTATCTGATAAATGACCAAATCTCATTACTATGTATTTCATAAAAGTCTAAACCTCAATTATGCATCTTATTTATGACTAAATCTGTATGACTTTAAATTTCATGATTATGTATTTTAGAAATCAGTCTCGTGAATGACTTTCTTTTTCTCATAAATACAAACAAGTCTTATTATACTGGCTTGTATAAAATATTTCATAGAAATTGGTCTTTAAAAACTTACATTTTTGTAATTATGATTAAATTTCACAATTTTCAGAATATTGACCTTAGATACCACGACTGTCTCAGATATTACTCATTAGAATTAACTCATACTAAATTATTTAGCATTTAATAACATTTCATAAAGCCTGACTTTTTATTTCAAATATTACTTTATATCTCATAAAGACTATGTAACCCATAAATATAGGTCTCATATTAATGACTGTATCTCATAATATTGGCTTTAAAACTCACAGTTATAAAGTACTTTGAGACATTTTATTTCATGTGGCTCCCATTAAAGCCTTAGTGATGCTATGACTATGAGATGAATGGTATATTTGATATACATCAGTATAAAACTGAGGGCAGAGTCATTGTCTCATCCTTTGGTTGAAATGGAGACAGGAGTTTAATTCCAAAACGTTCTTTTAAAACCTCGGGGATCTCCTCCTCTTCAAGGTCTCTGGTTGTGGTTTCCGCTGAACCTCCTGTTTCCCCTGAGGGGAATCTTGTAGTTATCAGCCTCCGTCCGATGTAAGTGAGTCTTCCTTCAGGTTTTAAGACGGTGCAGAGGGACTTGCAGAAGAAAATGGAACATGGAGAACTCTGGTGGTACCAACACATCTCCCTGAAGTCCTCCAGACTCCGGGGTTCAAAGGTGAACTTATAGATCTCTGTCCAGTCTCCAGCTTGACCTCTGTTCTCCTCCTTCTGCCACTCCACAAAGTGGACCCCCATGCCCCCCCTGATCCGATAGACTCTGTGGCCCTGCTCTTGGGGGGCACTAGTCTCCAATGACAGGGGGGCCCAAAAACCAGGAACCCCGAAGCCTACATCGCACAGCCACCGCCTCTCCTCTATAGTGACCATCAGGATCAGGTGGTCAAAAGGGGGTCCGTAGCGACCCGTTTTCAGATTCTTCACCTGAGCCGACAGCAGAGTCACCTGGAAGCCCAGCTGAGCCAGGAGCCAGGAGAACAGGGAGTTGTTCTCGAAGCAGAACCCGCCTCGGTTCTGGTTCACGATCTTGTCGTACAGGAGGTGGGGGTCCATGCGGACCCGGCCGCCGCTGTGAACCGTCAGGTTCTCGAACGGAACCGAGAGCAGGTGGCAGGTGTGGACCGAGCGAAGCAGCTCCAAGCTGGGCTCCTCCTCCTCCGAAGACCTCGAGAACCCGATGCGAGACAGATATTTCCCCACGTCCATCTTCACGGAGGCCATTTTCACCGCTTAGTTTCGGTTTTCCTTCACGTGTTGGGAAGAGGTGGGTCTCTGTGGTTCAGGTGTGACAGGGCTGGGAAACAAGGTCCGAACTACGAAGTACAAGAAAACTTCAAAGGTACAGAAATACATCAGAAGCGTGGCTATAGGGGGAGCCTGGGGGGCCTTGGCCCACAGATTAATGTCAAAGTCCTTCACTCAAACAGCCTTTATATTTTTTTATTTTTATTTTCTAATGATGAGATTAAAGTCATAATATATTGTGAATTTATTTTAATTTCATCCATCCATTATCTATACCCGCTTCTTCCTTTCAGGGTCATGGGGGTCACTGGTGCCCATTTCCAGCAGTCAGTGCGACGGGCGGGGTACACCCTGGACAGGTCGCAAGTCCATCACATTTTAATTTTAATCTTTTAATTAAAAAAATAGTAACAACACTAATACTCCGTTGTATATTTGGACCTATTTAATAATAAATAATAAGATGCTTCTAGTTGTCTGTCATGGTTTGGTAAATGGCCACATTCCTACAAACAGGAACACTAAACATTTTTACATAAATGGTATGTTAAATTTTATTGCCCACCCACTTAATACATTTACTTCATAAGGCTAGGTTTTTGAGCAACTGACATTAGGTTGCAAGTGTTTTTTTTATATATATA
>JARVJO010000165.1:19270528-19301199 GCA_031762555.1 Cynodonichthys magdalenae | reverse complement strand
CAGTCGAACACAGATCCACTGATCCTTCAACACAGAGCATCTTCAGAAGACAAGTTGATAAAATAAAATTTAAAAATTTGTATTGTTTGATACAAGGGTGTATTGAACGGTTCGATACAGATACATGTATTGTTGCACCCCTAATATTTACATACATAAGAAAAGTTACGAACTGATCTGGACCAGAGATTGTGAAAACAATACATCAGCTACTGAAGCAGCAACTCGCTACCCACCTCCTCTATCCAAGCTGGTACAATTTATTCTTTGTGTCTTCTTCTGGTTAAAAAAAAAAACTGCGGTCCATCTCACACTGCTTACAAAATTTACGGA
Source organism: Cynodonichthys magdalenae (assembly GCA_031762555.1). Taxonomy (NCBI): domain Eukaryota; kingdom Metazoa; phylum Chordata; class Actinopteri; order Cyprinodontiformes; family Rivulidae; genus Cynodonichthys; species Cynodonichthys magdalenae. The sequence continues at coordinate 19,300,866 of JARVJO010000165.1, read as the reverse complement.
AGTTTACGACATTTACGTAAAGTTATGGACAGACCGGGAGCGGAGTTTGTTAAAACAACCACAAGTGCTGAAGCTGTAACATCTCTTCCCACCTCCTCTGTCCACGTCGGCACAATTTATTCTTTGTGTCTTCTTCTGGTTTCAAAAAAAATAATTGCAGTCAATCGCACTCTGCTTACGAAGTTTACGAAGTGTGAAAAAAGAAAACAAAAAGACTCAGCAAACCCAAGGTATGGCACAGTGACCTGGGACGTCTCAAGGCTTCGACAGCTGAAAGAAGGCGTCAGAAAGCCGAAGACGCTCCTCTAGCTAAACGCCTGTTCATGAGGCTCTCATGCTACAGAGGTTACAAGACCATGTGCCTGGAAAATACCTGACATGAGAGTTCACTCCTCCCTACGCTAAGAAAAGAGGGAAACGCAAACAAAACAAGCAGGCAAATGAAAATGATCAACCTCATTTTAATTTATTGTGCAATTAATTACCGTACCATACTACTTTTATTCATATAGCACTTAAAACAGCACAAGGCCAACCAAAGTGTTGTACAATAAAACGGACACATCGAGGCCATGAGGTAAATTACTTGAGTTTAAAATACAGAACATTTTGAAATGTCCACAAACAACTGACAGTGAGGTTTTTCAACCAACCTACTCGAGGTCAAAGTAAGTAAATAATAATGTGGGAGAAGTATTGCTGATCACATTAGGCAAAACAACAATTTTCTTCAATAATAAACACGTCTGGATAAATTAGTTGGGATCCTTCCACAATAATACCTGATAAATACATATAACTGATATGACCGAAGCCAAAAGGCTCAAATTTTGTCCCAGAAACTTCAGAGCTTCTCCTGTCTGCCCATTTGTGTCTTTCTGTCAATAGTGACACCTGAGTCTTCTACCATGAAATCCATGATCAGAAGATGACAAACCTTGACCTTCGAGTTCGGCTTGAATGGTTTTGGATGGTTTTCTTGGCTCTTTTTTTATCAACTGCACTGTCGTCCACGTCCTGGGAGGTTGGCTACAGTCCCATAAACCTTATGCTTCCTAATAATATTGACAGCTGTGGTGACAGCAGCATGAAGCTGCCTGGAGATGGTCTTGTAGCTTTTTCTTTTAACATAGATATCTATAATCTTCTTTCTGAGCTTCTCAGACGGCTCTCAGCCATATTTTTACATTTCTGTTTGGTTTTAATTTTTCATTATCTCCGTTACAAAGTCATAGAAACACAACTGTGTTTATGTTCACTTCATCGGGTTATAAATTTTTATCTTTGGCTGCAGCTTCATAAATCACCAACTGCAATATTTTCAGATTGACATCATGTGAAACTGGTCTTTACATCTTCGTAATTCAGCTCGTCTCGCCTGCTGATTGGCTGATCATCAGTCCTCCTGTGGAGCCCATTGGACTGATTTGAAGCTGCTGTGAGACAAATCAGTCATACGTCTGGTCCTGAGAAACTGTCTGACCAAAAAGGCTGAACCTAAAGGAGGTTCAGAGAACTGTGTAGCAATAATTTTTGCCTTATAAGCTGAATCAGCGAATTTAAATCCTGACAGTTTAAGTAAGAAGTAATTTTTTTTAATCTGGTTTCTTTTAGGGTTTTCCTTGTGAGCTGCAGTTTTTAAATTAATAAAAATTGTTTACAAGGTTTAATTCAAACACTTGTTGGTTCATAGTTAACAAGAATTAGCTCAGAGTTTAATTTGCACAGGTTTAAACCAAATTAATTCTTCTTTACCACTTTAAATTTAAGAGCTTTACGGCTCCAAAAATAATTATTTCACATGAATTTGCCAATTTTTTAAGTTTTGAAAAGTTGTTTGATATTGGTGTATCCCATTTGTCAAATGGTTTATGTAGAGGTGTATTTCAAATATGTTTTCTCTGTAATTTATGTTTGCTTTTCTTCTTTTCTGTGTGCACATTTACTGTATTTTAGTACAACTAAATTCATAACGTAACATCTACTACTTATAACTAAGCTCCAATCGAATCAGTTAATTACTTATTTTTGTGTTTTTGTTGTAAGAAACCCAAAAAAGTCTAAGGTTTTTACTTCAGACTTTACGGTTATTTATTTATATATTTATTTTTTTAAATCAGAAGAACTATTTGTCTTTTTTTTTTTTTTTTCACCACATCAAAAGTTTACTACCGTTGTCATGGCAACTCAACACTGTCCTGTGGAACCTGCTGCAGCTTTACGTTCCTCACCATGAAGCTCGTGGAGAAAGGTGCTAAAAGCACCAGAAGCTCCAGGAAACATCAGCTGACACCTGTTAAAGAAATGGAAAGCTAGTTAGCTAGCGTTTATTTATCGCGGCTGCCTGGTTAGCTAGTTGTAAAGTGTGTTTATTCATCCCATTATCAGTCCATATAAGGTGGAGCTAGATAAATAGTTTTAAAGAAAAAATAGCTAGACCAGCTTTTTTAATTAAAAAAATACAGTGCAGTTAGTTAAAGAAATGCAAAAGTAGTCAGATATTAAAAAAAGATTTAACTAGCTCCACCTTAATAGTCTGATAACGACAGTGGTAAACTTCCGGTTTGAGAAAAATAGTCTTTTGGAGCCTAAAATGAAAGTAGAATAACAATTAAATTTTTGTTTTCAGTATCTGTTTTTAAAACAAAAATTTAATGAACAAAAAGTACACAGACCCAGTTTTTATAACAATCAAACTGAAAATAAAGGATAAAACTCTCCAGTAAATTTGCATTATTTAAATACTAACCTTTAATTTAACAGAGTTGATATTATTATAACATCTAAAATCATGACAATTAATTCATAGTAGATCTACTTGCACTTATCTTGGTAAAAGCACATGGTAGTACCGTCTGTACCTGTCTTATTTGACTGTTCTTCAGGACTTTAGTCTTTAAAAAGCTCAACTGAATGTAAAATAAATTGAGTTTTTGTGAACTCTTGCAAAACTTTTATACACTTGTAATTGTTTTTAGCATTAAGCAGTCTGCTCCTTTAGATTGTTGTTGCAAAAATGGCTGCCATCCAATAGTTCAAGCATTTTCTCTGCTGAGGTGCCCTTAATCCTAATTACAACCACTGCCCTTCCTTTAAGTGATACTTTTCCCAAAAATCATTTATATCATAGCTCATATTATGCTAATATTAGCTGTTCAGTGTAGGGTAACAGTTGTCTGAATCAAACCAGTTCACGGAGAGCAAAAACCCTGCAGCTTACAAATTTAATTGGTTCTAATTACACAAAGTACTTGGGAGGTTTTCATGACTGTTTGAGCTGCTGGCAGACAGGCTGTTAGGAAAGGCGACGACGAACATTTTTTCAGCGCTTAAACAAAGTTTTGGTTTCAGAAAAGTGAGTCAGATTTTGTGTGAGTTTTCAGCCTTTTTCATTTTCTCGTGCTAACGACTAATTACGCTCTTTATCTGCTGACATATTCACAGATTAGCGAGTGAATGTCGTCAGCACCTATTAAGACAATTCTGTCTGTATTGTGATATTTTGTACACAAGCATCCTGTTGTTCGTGTCACTTTGTTGGTGTCGTTGCTTTTGCAGTCTCATTTCCCTGTCCTCCATCCATCCGTCGCTCTCATTCTGCCTCTTTTTCTCCCCCTCCCTCCTCCTCTTTGGACACAGATTCAGAGCGTGATCTGATCTCCATGTAATGGGAGAGTAATAGGCACTCTGCCTTGATTGGTTGGTAATTTGGGGGAGTTATGCACAGGTGCAATTTGTAATATTTTCAGTAAATTAAATTTCTTTCTCTTCCTCTCTCTCTCTCCCACTCTCCTCAGTGCCTAATTCTTTTTTTTCCTCCACTGTGTCTCAAATATGTCTTGACTTTCCTTTTCTTTTCCCCTTTTATTCACAGCTTTCCCCCCCTGCTTTTTTCCTTTCATTCCTTTCCCTCCCCTCCCTCCTTAGCTCTTACACTCATTTTGTCTTCTCTTGGCACGTTCTTTCTCTCCTCTTCTCCCCCTCCCTTTGCTCTCTCTCTCTCTCTCTCTCTCGCTTCTCCCCTCGTTTTATTGATGTACGCTCAGGCGCCCATTAGAGCTCCCTTTTTCCCTCTAGTGGAAATTGCAGCATGTTAATTTTCACACAAATTACGGCAATAGCAGGTATCTCTATTTGATACATTATAGCGGGAGCAATCAGAGATAATTGAGTGCCTTTCAGAGGGAGACGGCTGCATTCACTGCCGGCTCAAAGCTGCCCCATTATCGCCTAATCGCTCTTTAAACACTGAATTTTGCCGAACAAAAATTCTTGTCATAATTTTGCTTAAGTGTATTTGGAAATCACAGTCCTTTGAGCGAGGATAATTGAAATCAAATCCCTTTCACTGGAGCTGACATTTCTACATTTCCCCCCAATTGAAATTAATTTCAAAAATTGAGCATGAATATCTTCAAATAGCAGGCAATTATGCCTTTCAATGGGGAGAAATTACCGGTGCTGAATCGTTTGAGGCTTGCGGGCGAGAGCACCAGTTAAATGCCTTTGTTTCCCGCCGTGTTTGCCTAGTAAAGATTTACATATATTGACTCATTATGGTGTCTTGTGAAGCTGATCGGCGTGACTACCACAACTGGCAATAATGCTCATCGCATCTGAAAAGCTCAAGAGTTTTAAAGCCGTGTGGCCTCGCAGCTGAGGGGGTAAAAAAAAAAAAAAATGTATGTTTGTTTCTCTCCGTCTCCCCTCCCTTCCTCACTCCCTCTGTTTTTCTGCAGCTGCAGTTCCGCGAAGGGGGCTTAGATGTTGTAGCTTTAGAATTTGCGGGGCATGTTTGCAGCAAAGCTAAAGAGGAGCGCCGACGAAAAGTGAGAAGGCTGCGTCTGTGCGCCTCTGGGTTGCTTGAATTGCAGAATTTTTTATTTTTTTTTACAGCAGGTTGAACACTTTTTTTTTTTTTTTTTTTACCCTCGCCATGTTTGTGTTTGGCCTGCTGCTCTCGCTCTCCTCTCATGCACGCAGAAATATTGTCAGACTGACTACCTTTTCATTAACTGCTTCACTTGTGTAGCCGAGCGGCGCTACAGTGAGAAAAACTTCTCTGGAGGTCGGGTGTGCGTGCACGCTCGTGTCACCTGAAAGATGGGGACAGGCGTTTTTATCACTGAGGAAGACTTGAGTGGTTGTTTTATTGTGCGAGTCATTTCGTACTGCTGCTCTGCCATTTGGATCAATTTGTATGATTCAGGGTCCCCTCTTTTCTTTTACACTATACATCCTGTCTTCACTCTTTCTGCTCCTAAACGTGCGTCCCCCTCAGTGTTTTGCTTCTGTCCAAGGGGCGAGGATCTGTATATGTATGTGTGTTACTAGGTTGGTGAGGGGGGAGGGGGGTCAGTGTGGGATGCAGGAGGCAAAGAAGCAAGGGGTTCGAGGTGGGGGCTGAGGGGGTCCGACACTCCCGGGAGAGAGGCAATTTCACAGCTGGTTTGCTCCTTAGGCAGTCAGGCTGAAAATGCTGCAGATTTGTGGAGCAAATTGAAATGGTGTCAGTGCGGGAACAAAGCGCCGAGCTGAATGACGAGGTAGAGGTGTGTGTGTGTGTGTGTGTGTGTGTGTGTGAGTGTGAGGAAGGGAGTGAGGTGGGGTTGCTGGGTTCTAAATTCAATAACAATCCTGTAACATTTTAGCCACACCTTTCTGACACCTGTCAGTCAATCAGTGTGCGGCGACTGGCCCGCCCACAATCAGCAATACATTGTTTGAATGCTCATTTGTGTGTGCTTTATTTTTCAAGAGGAAGAGGTGGTGTGCGGCGCTTGTGCCGACTGAGCTCATTCAACCTTGGCAACCGTAACCGGGGCTCCATTATGGGATGTGCATGGTTTGGTTGTTGACTAGGCAGTGCATCAACGGTCAACAGCTGTGCGTGCCATGTGGGCAGCAACAGAAAGCCATTAAAACGCACACACTCGCTCGCACACATCACATAGTTTGCATTTAGCTGCATTAGATACTCTCACCACTTGATTATGCCACAGCAGTAAAAACTGAAATTACAATTACGCGCATTGCCGATTGGCAGGTATAATGGGCACACACAAACCCGCTTCGCACGCAGGAATTGTCAGGGGATTCTTCCTGGTGGTAATAATAAAGCACTCGGCGCACACCTGATGGCAGTGTGGGGTCGAGGCTTAGCGTGCCCTCTGCAGTGTAGCGGGGAAATGACGAGCCAATAACTGCAATTAAACATGCAGTATAATGGCTAATCAAATTGACAGCCTCGGCTGTTCGCATGCCTCTCTCACAATGGCTTATCACAACAAACTATTATGAGGGAGGGGATACCAGGTCTGATCCTCTCTCTTCTTCCTCTCTCTCCTTCTCGCTCTCGGTTTTTGCCGTCTCTCACTTTTTTCCTGGATTTTAACCCCCCCTCTCCTGCTCCTCTTCTTCTTTCTCCCTCCCACCGCTCCCACCGACTCATCCTCTCTATCTCTTTCTCCTCTCTCCCTTTGGCAGGCTGTCATGTGGCTCCACTTAATTGCAGTGGAAATTAACAAAGCAAGCAAATTTGTTTTCTTGCTTCACTGTGTCACACAGAGGAAGAGAGATCTTCTCGGGGAGGTTTAGTCATTTGAGCAGGGTGAATCGTGCTCAGGCTGCCTGGTGAACCAGATTTATTATTCTGTTTTGCATTTTTTTATTTTTTCTTGTAAACCTGACTTTTTGTTTTAACTGAAATCATGTTTTATTGTTTAGCGCAGGAATCTGCAACCTGTGGCTCTGGGGCCACATGTGGCTCTTTGGTCCCTCTACATTGGCTCTTTGAAAATGTGACCAAACAAAACAGAATAATTTTTTTGTTTTTATTCTCACATCAGAAATCAATTTGTATGCAAATACATGATCAATACTACTAATACAAAAACTAAAACGTGCTAGCTCATGCTAGCCTGTTGTTAAATAATCCAACTTCTTTCTATGATCTTTCTCTCAAATCCATCAGAATTACCTTTAAAGAATTTGAAGAATTACATAGGAAGAAGAATTAGAAAAAAAATATGTCTCAATAGTTCAGTTGTACTAGTTTTTATGAAATTTGGTATAAACTGTATACAGTATTTTTCTATTTTTCATAAATATGGTCTTTTTATTTGTCCTGATGTGTAAAAATAATAATAATAAAATTCACAATATATTTTTTAGTTTTATAATGTCACCTTCACTGGCTGTAAAGGTTCTTAAAAAGGCCTCGAAAAGACCCACGGACTACCAATTGATAATCACAGTTGTATATTATTTCGCGGCTCTGGATGCATTTTATTAGTGTGTCAGTAGCAGAAATGGCTCTTTTGATCGTAAAGGTTGCAGACCCCTGGTTTAGTGTAATAAAAGGCCAATATTGATAAGCTGGCCAGTAGTGACAAGGAGGTTTGATTAATCAAATTAAAAACCTTATATCGTTGATCAAGACCATGTTTTTTCTAATTTCATGTGATGCCCAGAAAAACTCAGATTAGTCTTTTATTATAGGGAAGATCAAGTTTGTAAACAGAAATACTCATTTTCCTCATGCATAGTTTGTCAATGGGTAGAAAGCAAACTGCTAACAACGGACAAGAAGCTAATAAAGAGAATCAACCAATTATTTTGCAACTCTTATTTTTCAAAATTAAGGTTTTGAACTCTCCTGTTTATTGTCTTGAAAACCTGTTAAGACTCCCGCGGTTATCTAGTCTGTTACTTTCTTTGTACATCGTGAAACAAGGCAGGAGCTCAGTGTATCCAAAGAACATAAATATTATAGTTTACTTTCTGTTTCATTGTCCTCCACCTGGAGCACATGCAGGTGGATGAACATGAACATTTTTTAAAATTGAAATGAAACTTTGAACAGACTCAATTTGGCAAAACTTGTAAGTTTAGCAAACTCCTAAATTTAGTTTTAGATATCAAATACAAGTCTGTGTGTAGCCAAGATTGGTTTAAAAAAAAAAAAGTACTGAACCAGGACTTAAAATGGTTTGTGGGTTTAACTGAGCTGAACCTTGACCAATCATTGGGTCTATTATTATTATATAAAACTGGGTCAAATATGTTGCAAATGGTGTTTGGATTTGTTAGATTTTTAGATCAGGTCTTCATCATACTTATGTGTTGTGAAGTCCATAAATATCAAATGCAGACAAAGCATGTGTATGAAGTCTATCCACATAATAAATCCACTAATAAATCCCTTCTGAATGTGTTTTTTTTTTTATCACAATCACTTTGCTGGTTGCTGTGTTTGTTGATAAATTAAAAAGTTAGGAACGTTTGTGGTGTATTTAATGACTATTTGTAGGACTTCTTTCTACCCATTGATTCCACTATTTAATGAATGTTAATGTTGTTGATTGGTACAAGATAAAAGCTGGACATCCTTGTTTAAAAGTCCTGATGATGTGTTTTATGAGCTTAAGTTTCATTCGAGAACAAACGTGACCCATCACATCAAAGTGAATATTCATCAGATTTGGTCAACATGACCTCAGCACATTTTAAAATCCCTTCTTTTTGAGACACATTTTGATACCTAGATCATCCTGATGTTACAAGTGGTTCCAGAAATCTGCTTTGATTTATCTTCCTAATCACAATAACCCATTGATATTTGGTCTGAATCCTATTTTTAGGTTATTCTAATGAGGAATGTTTCATTTATTTTAAAGAGGAAATCTCAAACTATATTTGGACATTAAGATTTACCAGCTGAAAGGAAGAAAAGCTTTGTTAGCTTGTAGAGAAAATGACCAAAAAATTAAGGTTTTTCCTCTTAAAATCTTGTTTTGTTGCTTCTGCACAAAAAAAACTTTATTATATTTCATAGTTAATTCAAATGAGCCATTGATGAGGTATTTATTCATTATAATTTGACTAAATTGCAAACTCTGTTGCAAACATTTTAACCAGTGCATTACAGCTGCCCATTTCTCCACTTATTTTGAGACTTAGTCCTCAGTTGGATGTGATGGGTCACTTATGTGAAATGTTACGGTCTAAACTAAATATATTGGGATGATTTTGGTAGCATTCCAAGTAGGGCTGGGCGATATGGCTGAAAAACTTATCATGATATAAGCGTTTCATATTGGTCAAAATTAAAATATCTGAAATTCTGCCAAACTGGTGACCTTTCCTCCTTTTATCCACAATTTCTTCTCGATCTGTTGCATCATTTTCTCCTTTGACTCCACGCCGTTCTCTTTTCTTTTAGTGAAGCACAATGGAGAAACATGAAACTGCTAATGCACGTTACTCCACAGGTTTTTTTTTTGCTAGCTTACCTTGTTTAGCTGTTGGGCCGTCGTGTTGCTACCCACTTCAGTTTTTAGATGCCTCATTTCAGTGTAAAAGCGTCCTAAACCAATACTTAATTTCATATTAACCCTGCGATGGTGGTCTGGTCCAGCAAACTAGCACTAGTTCTATCGCTCAAATATGCTGACAAGAGGGAGTAAGAAACCCCCCTTTACACATTTCAAAATCAAGCGTGCACATTTTTTGTTTTGCGGGGATTTGTCGTCTATTAACAACTTGAAGCTTTTATTTTGAAGGTGAATATTTAACTTTCCTGTGTTGTTTAGCCAAAAGACCCCAGCATATTTTATCAGAAAGTTATCAACCGTTAGAAGTTAATAACCAGTGAAATTATCAATAATATATCTGGCATGTTTTTTATTGATATTGAACACGTGTCTATCGTGATATATATTATTGAATTTTCGCCCGGCACTATATCCAAGATATTTTCACATTTTCTTTTTTTTTATCACATTTAGTGTATGATTCTGTCTGACGTCTGATTGTTTGTGTCGTTCCTGCAGTACTCTGAGAAGGCCCTGTACAACCAGCTGTGCTTCTACAGATTCATCTTCGACTGGGAACATGCAATAACCAAAGTGTTAACAATTGATGAAAGAAGTAAGACTACACACACACACACACACACACATATATATGTGCGTTTCTGAGCTGTTGTAGATGCTTTTTAAAATTTTGTAGTCGCTTTTGCTTTCCTTTCTACAAATCAAACTCTACTTTTAATCACTTTTCTCTTACTTTTCTGCTATTCTGGCTTTGAAATCAAGTTAGCCGAGCCACTAAATAAAGAAAAACTTTGAATTTTAATAACCTGCCAATGCTTTCTCACACATACAACATAGCATTAGCAATCAATGTCTCAACATAAACCTTTTTACCCAGGCTGCACTTAAAATATTCACCAGTGATGTGACACACACACAAACACACACGTTGCGGTGCACAGGCATTGGTTATGGGGAGGGGGGGTTAAGGACATTCAGCTCCTCGAGTCGACAGCCCTAATTTAGGAGACGGATTCAATCACACACACATACAGAATGCAAAACGCTCCAATCACTGGAAGAAAGCAGGAAAGGGCCCTCCATCGCTCTCCCTCTCCCCTCACTGTCCATCTCTCCGGCTTTCTCTCCCGTGCTCCCTCGCTCCCTTTTTGTCTCTCTCTCTGCCTCTCTTGGACAGGCACTCGTTTGGCTGTGTTGATTGAAAACAGGTTTTAGATTTGGGGAAATGATAGGGCGAGTAATGGGCGCGCTGACGAAAGGATAGCCCTTCTCCTGTAATGGGACATGGAGCGTATATTTCCCCCCTTGGACTCAAATAGACGCTACTCCAGCGATCTGGGTGCACTCAGTAGGCGTCAGCCACAAGGCCTCTTTAGCCACAGTTCTCCCTGATTGATGTCACTTGATTAGAAAGGGCCGCCGGGCCGAGTGATTTATTTATTTGATTAAATATTTATGTATGTATGTTATTTATGTATGTATGCTTGAATCTTGCGAGCGTGCAGTCCAGAGAGAGGCAGTGAGAGACTGAGACAGCTGACTTAAATATAACGTGTAATCAACAGATGACCACTCAGAAAATGGAGGAAGCTGAAATAGAGGGATTGTAGAGGGGTGGGGGGGTACTAACATGATTATAGCCTCCATTTTTGCTTTCTTTTATTTCTGTCTTTGCCCAGATGCAAGAAATCATCACCAATCAATTCTGGACTCTCTTCTCCTCTTCTCTTTATGTTCCTCTCGTGCTTCGCTGCATTGGTGATCCACGCACACTTTTGCTTCCTTTCAGTCTTTCTTTGTGTCTCCTCATAATTCATTGCATCATTTTTCACCAGGAAATGGACAAAAAGAAAAAGAAAAACCTGACTTAAATCGGACAATTTATGGAGCCATTCTTAAAACCTGATAGAAATTGGTCAGTTCCACATTGTTGGGTGAAATACGGATCTCCGTTTTGAAAGTGAATTGGAGTATTTGTGTTAACAACCTGATATTTGACAGAAAGTTAGCTCAGATACTCTTAGCTTAATGGATTCTTGTCTGGAAAAAAATAACTTAATTAGCCCAATTCTGTATTATATTATAGAAAATAAGTTTAAATACTTAGTTTTCCTATTGTGAACTGAATGTGCCACTAGTTTACTGAACAGTATTTTATTTTTTAACATTTATCCAACGTAAAAACCCAAATATTGCCAATATAAGTCAGGTTTATAACTTTCCATCTGCAGGAGAAGAAATTTAGATCAACCCGTAGACAAGTCCTGGTGTCTTGGTTTAAAACTATTCTAGACACTATTTGCTCTTTTCTGTTGTGACTTCAGGGCAGATAATTCTATTCTTTAAGCTGTCTGCCCTTCTAGTCATTACATAGAATTTGAATCTGTCCAGGAAAGGCAGAGAGGGGGGAGACACATTGTGAATTTGGGAGTCTCCAGTGCTGATCGACTGGTGATTTATCGTCTGTGAAGTTCATAATGACAAAGTTGTGTTTGCTTCAAGTGTTTAAGACTTAAATGTCAGTTGTGATCTCACAAAGTGGATTTTATTTTGGCCACATAAAGATATTTTTTTTAAAAGTCAGGAGTTATCCCTTATTTCTTATTTTGTTTCCAAGAATCCAGACTTTTTTTGTAATTATTTCAAGTAGTCTTTATCAATTAGACTAAAAACAGTTATTACCCACACGCCAACAGGTTACTAAAACAATGACTAACTACAGAACTGTGATTATTTAACCGAATGATCCTTAATAACTGACCTCCACATTTGCAAAAATAAATATTTAGATATTATCTCTTGCTATGTTTCTACATATCTGTGACATTTGCACATACCTTGTTTTTCTACACACTATAAATAACATCTGCACATTATTACCTTATTTTATGTAGGTTTTTTGATTTGTTAAGCTTCTCGACTCTGACTTAAATCATTCAGACTGTAGGACTGCACAATATTGGGGGAATATATTTTTAACCTGCTATTTATATTGTGATATGAATAAAATACTGCAGTCATCTTGTTGAAGATGAATGTGCACCAATGTTATTTATTTTTTGTCTCTGTTTAAGAGTTATTCTTATCTGTTATTGCTTACGTTTATTTTGCTGGGACCCGAGTTCATGTTTTCTTGTATCATGTTCAATTAACAAACTTTACATGTTTCCTCTGTGTCTAATTTAGCTTCTGTTTCCGTCACGCTTTAACATTAGCATTCATGCTAACTGGGTTTTACCTATTTTCCTCCAATTGTTAGTGAATTTGCTCATACTCCTTGATTTTATCTAGATACTTGTCTTCCTTCACAGCTCAAGAATTCAATTACAACACTTCTCTGAAAAATATTGCCATTATTGACCCATCAAAATAAAAGTGGTAACGCGATTGTTTAGTGCAAAGACGTATAATTGAAATGTTTACACATTGATTTAATTTGCCTCCTGTTTTGCCAAACCTTTGATGACGATGCTCAAATGATGTATTGTGCAGCGCTAATGGGGACCTTCACTCAGGCTAGTTTTAGAACCCGAGTCATGTGACTATGTCCACTCGACACTGATACACGTACAAACTCTCGTAGCCGCTACATTGATGTCAATAGAGCTACGCCAGTTTGGCTGTGTTTAAACTCAATTAAATTCAGGAAAACAGCATCAAACTCCATCGGGAGGACCACAAAACATTGTGCTACATTACTCGTAACAGTGACTCAGGAAACAGCCATCATCCCCACATGAAACAAGTATTTTTGTCACTATTCCCAAGCTAAGATGCTAGGCTAACAGCTGGATTCCAGGAATGGGACCAGCTGAAATTGTCTGGAAAAAATAATGGACTTAACGTCTGCTCCAAATATTTAATCGGAGGTAAAAGACCACCACTGGACCACCCGAATTCTATTCCTGCACTATCTGTCGATAAACAGGTACAGTAAACTTTATTGTTTTTACTGTAGCCTACTGCTAACTTTACTCGTAGCATCTATGCTAGCCTTGCTCATGTACAGAGTTCTACTGCAGTTAGACCAGCATATAGTGATAATATTTTACTTACACAAATTCTAAACTTCATTAAGTTTCTTTAAACGATGCAGACGCGATGACTCCTGTGATAAAAATACAAACACAGACACAATAGATGCGGCAAGCTAAGCTATAAGACATCGGGAAAAACACCAACCTTTTTAACAATTTGCTTGCTTTCCAAGTCTGTTGAAGACCTCGATCCTCCAGCCCACCTTTCATATGAATATTTCTAGGATTTATGAAGTCGGGTTGAAATTTGCTCAAGAAAAGTCTTTTTCTGTTACGGTATTAACACTGAATCTCTGTAGAAACCACTCCGATCCTCTGATCATTTGCGAGCGTGGCGGTTAATGTATGCAAATAATATACATGACGTCACAAGTGAAGGTCCTCATTCAGACATAAAAAAGCTCCTGAATTCAAGAGATGAACCAGTGTTTTGAGTTATAATGAGGAACTTTGATTATGCATGTTGCAAAGACTGTTTGTTCCCATTTCTGTTTCTAATCTTTTATTTTTTTTGGAATCTGTCTTATTACTTAAAGGCATGACTTCTTATACTGTTCATCTGACATTTCTTCTTCCTTTTTTTTTTTCTCCAACTGTTCATTTTCCTCTTTTTAAAGCCCACACGGCACAATGTTTCATATTCAAACACAGGGACCGGAGAGAAAATGTGTGGCAAACCAGCCGAAGTCCAAAGAAAATCTTTGAAGGACCTTCAGAAAGCTCGAAGAACTGTTAAAAGATTATTTTAAAAGGTTGCGAGGAAGTCTGTCTCCTAGCAAAGTATAAAGACGCGAGGAGCGTGTTAAAATCTTTCCATGGGGTTGTATGAAAGGAAGGGAAACGATGATGTTATTGTTGCAGATTAGAGAAATTAACATTAGCTTAATGCTACCGTAGCGACCCAAGTATCTGTGAATGAATTCATTTACGACAGCTCTGTTGGGACTTGAACGCACCATGCCATTTTTTTCTTTTTTTAAAGTGAGATGCATACATGTACACACTCACGCTGCTAAAAAGAATATAGGTTGAAGGTGTTATTCCTCAGTCCTGGGGCAATAATACCCTATATTACTGCATTACACACCCAGGGGCCACACAGCTCAGATTACAGGGAGACGAACAATCTGACACACCTAACTCAGTCTGTCGGTCTGCGCATCTTTGTAGGAGTTTTAGCATAAATACACATTTATAACTTGATATTGTGTCTGTTTTCTGGGGCTGATTTTACATAGTTTAGTCTGATTTGGGTACTTGAAGTGGATTATACATAAATCAACAAGAGAGCTTTGTTTTTTTGCTGCATTAGATGTAGATTTTTTTATTTTTTCCCCACTGAGTCATAAATGTGTAGTCCTTGAACCAAAAATGCACACAACCCACCTCAACCATTTTACTAACTTACTCTATTATTTAAATCAGAACCTGTCTGGATTGTAACCTTTTGTTTTAACTCTCACGCTGGCTGGCAACGGTTCACGTTTCCCTCTGTCATTATTACTCGGTGGGTTTTTTTACTCAGTCCGCCGGCTTAACATCAGCCGGGGCGGATGCTACAGAGGTGGAGAGTGACAGAGCGGTGATTACGAACGTGTGGCACGATTGTTGGATATGTGCCACGAGCGCCACAACTCCGATCAACACACGACGAGGGAAAAGAGCTCGCATTTCTCCAACCTCCGCTCGCAGCGGCGTGCTCTCAATCTGTCACGCCGCAGGCTGGACCCCCAACCCCCCCAGCTCCTGATGCCTGTATTTACATGTTGCAGACATGACTACAACTTATTGGAGGGATTCATCTGTTTTTAAAAACATAAAATAAAACCGGCGCCAGCTTTTTCCTTTAACGTCTACGTGCCGTTTGCTTAAAGCAGATCATGACAATTCTGTCGTGTCACACAGTTTAGATAATATCTGTGTTTTTATGTCGAGTCCAGCCGCGATGCAGTCTGAAGGTATATTTTCAAGAGCGCGGCAAACGTATATAATAAAAGACATTAATGGAAAATTGCACAGACTGTACATACAACACAAAAGAGCTCTGACTCAACGCAGATTGTAATTTGAGTTTGTGTGTGTGTACTCTGTTGTGTGTGTGAGCATTTGCAAGCTCGTCTTATCTACATGTACATTGCGTTTTTTCGTGCCTGATTGCTGCGACTGAGTAAAACATGGAGGCAATTTCATCCGCTGCAGGAGATCTCTAATAGATTACACACAGAGGGGGAAAAAAAAACAAAAAACACACACACGCTGTCCATTTCTTTAGCTGAGAACATCCCGTATCAATGACTTTCAAATCATTTCATGGCACTTGTTTCTCTCCCTGTCTCCTCCTTTTCCTCCAGGTTTCAGTCCTGAGTGTGGGCAGTGTGATTGTGAGCAATAATATAATTTTGTCGCATTGATAAAACATAAATTGTCCTCGAGCTTCGCTTTTCTAATGATCCATTTAGAGATGGCAGCCCTGCCAACCTCTCCACGTTTGGTCCTTCATCTCCCTTCTCCTCTCCTCCTCCTCCTCTTTTTTTTTTTTATACTCCTTATTCTATCTTCCTCTTCCGCGCTCCCCCCTCCCCGCTCTCCGGCAATACAAAGCGGGGTGGCAAAATCCACGGGTGCGATTGTCAAATCAATTATTCATTCTGTGCAATTACACTCACACAAAGAAGTTTCCCCGTGCTCCGAGTAGTGATTAAATTAACTGCTATTCCAGCTGCCCGTCGCCACCAGCCTAATAGAATATTCATGGAGGCGGCCGACAGAATGGCCGATCTCCATTAACTTCATCATGCTCACTTAATTACAGGCTTGTTATTGTATTTACACCTAGTTAGAGCGTGCAGAGCCCCGATCTACTCGTGCCCAGCTCCACCAGAGTGCGCGCGAGTGTGTGACAACACCTAGTTAGAGCGGAGATAACCTCTGGTGGCGCTCGCTGCGCACGTGCACGAGCGCCGGACTTTGTGTGGACGCCTTCAGCCCAACGCTGAAGCTTACGTCTCTGTTTTGTCTCTCTTTCTTTCTAGTTTTTTGTTTTTCACATCTTTTTTTTTCCCTCCTTCCATCACGCCCGGGCCTCTACGCCACGTCCTTCTCCTCTCTACTTCCACCTTGTTTTTTTTTTTTTTTTTTTTTTTTTTTTTTTAGCCACACAACCCAATGTGCTCCGACTCGCTGCGAGATCTCCCCGTCTTTCTTTTCCTCTCCGCCGCTCTTAAATCATTCTTTTATCTGTTCGCCTCGCCGTGATTGAGTTGGAAAAAGAGAGAGGGGAGAAGACGAAGGGGGAGAATTATTTTCTTCTACCTTTCAGAAAATGATGACATGATTGCTTTCGCTTGATCATGCATCATCACCCTTTTCTCTTTTTTTTTTCTTTTTTCTTTTTTTGTCTCGTTCCCTTCCAGTCTTTCCCACCTTCGCTAAAATGCAGATTATCTGGTAATAGTTGAAAGTCAGCCACACCATCTTCGTCGCCTCCTCTGTGTGCGATCACTGTTTGACATGTGAATGTTTTTTAGTGGCTGAGTTACCAGGTTTTTTAAGTGTTTAACTACCTGTGTTGTCGTGTGTATTCTTGTAGCGTGTGTATCTAACCTTTGTTCCTCTGGGCAGTCAGTGGGCTGGTATTTATCCAGCAGCCACTAATGCAGCAGACAGGAAGGACGAGGCAGGAGATAGAGCTGTGGAGGTGGCCAGGAGATGACAACTGGCCATATGGACAACTCATGTGATCTAGACTAAAAACCCATCTGCACACAAATATAAGTCCCTGTTTCCTCCCCTTTCTTTAATGTGATGCACATTTCTTTATTCAAAGTGCATCTTTAACAATTATCTGATTAATTAGGCTGTGAATCGCAGCAATTTTCTGCAAATCAGTGTGCCGTTTATAAATTAAAAATGCATGTGTGTCAGCTTTGATGTATTTATACATAAAACAAGTCCATGATAACTTCGGTTTTAGGTGTTCAGACTAATTTAAACAGGAATTTATACAATGCTTTTTGAGTTTAGGCAGGCAACAAAGTATTTAACTCAACACTTAGAATCCTGTAATAATTAGTTAAATCTGTGCTACATTTAAAGAAGAGTTTCAGCTTCACACCAAACTGTCAATTGGTTGGAAACATATGTCTTAATTTGTGATAAAAACTTTTTAATTCAGGGTGACGATTAAGTAGTTTTTAAAATTCTAATTAAACGTAACAGAAAACAAGAGGAGGAAATATGATCTGTCTTTATGGCTGCAGCTTTTTTTTAGGATTTAATTAAAGTCTCAGCTAGAAGTCCAAATTAGGAGATGAACCAGTTAGTGACGTCCACACGAAAATGTATTTAAAAAAAGCTAAAAAAAAATGCTTCAGTTATTCTTCCAGGCCTGCATGTGGTGTCGCAAAACTACATCATAAACAGGAAAAAAGGCGGGAGGTGCACATAAAGGTACTTTACTCTGGAACTACTTCTTTTTGAAGAAAAACACAGTTTTGAGGCTCCCCAGATAGGCAGTAAAACATCTTCAAATATAGCTTAGAAGTTTATTTATTTATTTATTTATTAACCAACTCTCAGGATTCATAAAAAAAAACCCTTTTTGTGTGGACGACCCCGGAGACACGATGCTTCTTAGTTCGTCATGGAGAGAAATGGCAGCTCTAGAAACACGAGGACAAAAGTAGTTTAGATCTTTTAAACTGTGGTTCTGTGGAAAAGTTCGGAACATTTAAAAACTCATGTTGTAGACGAGTCTTTTGATCAAATTCACTGGAGAAAAAGTAAAAATATTGTCTAAAATGAATTTCTGGCATCTGGAAACTACTCCACTAAAAAAAAATCACAGTTTATGCAAAAAAAAATTATAAACCTTCACTTTCACATTATATGTTTATTTACAGATAACTTTATGGACATTTGCAAATATAAATAGCAGCAGCAGCTAGCTGTAGCACATTTGGTGTAGTCTGGGACACTTCCTGTTGGAACGTCATATTTCTGTGAAAGTCTGGCAGCAATTAGTCCCTTTGAGACTCGTCATTCTAGTCAGAATTAAACTCCATATTGATAAAATAATGTTCTTTAAAGAGCTACCTGCAGCAGGTAAGATGTTGTTTGTTCGTAACCTTTCCTCCGACACACTTCAAATGGTCTCTTCTTATTGCTTCGACTTCATAAAATAAGTGATTTTAGCATAAATAATGGTTACAGTGAAAAAAAAAAAAAAAAAAGTTTTACTTTGAAATTTGTAGTCACCAAACTGCTGCTCCTCTCAGATCATTTCTATCTCCAGTTTATCTCGCTTCGCTTCTTTGTGCGATGGCGGTGTTATTACTTGGTTTCATGGTACTTAATCTACACTTGGAGCTCGGTATAATTTTGAAAAGGTTTGGTTGTGGTTGCTAGAGAGCCATCCCTCGGTCTTCTCCTCTTTGGCCTTATTACAGGCCACCTGAAGAGATAACAGGCACGAGGTATTGACTTCATGCTCTCATTGGGCTTCGCTATCGATCTCATGATCCTGTGTGGGTGCATGTTCCATCGACCCATCAGTCCAATTCTGTGTGTTCGCCCCTCCAGCCCTCAAACTGATAGCATTACGTGCGAGACACCATTGGACCTGTTAGCGTTGTGGTTGAGGGTGAAATGTTCTCAAGTGTTTATTAGAAACAGTACAAAACCCCCAAACTCCCTTTTTTGCTTGGAAGCTGTCAGAACTTGAGTTGAAGTTTTAACATTAATTAGAAAAGAAAGTTGGGTAATGTTGTGTAAAATGTTAATAAAACCAAAATTGAATCATTTGTTAATGTCCCAGATTATATTCACAATAGAGTGTAGTAAATGCATCAAAGGTATCACTGAAGAAACTATTTGCATTTTGAATTTTCTGGTAGACAAACATCTCACTTAAGTTAGAACGGAGCCATGTTTTCCCACTGTGAAGCACCTCGTCCTGTTTTAACAGGTCTATAAACATTTAGATCAAAGATGGGCAACTGAAATCATGGAAGGGGCTGAAGGTTTTTATTGACACATATTGCTGCACGGATACCCAAATCTAAGTCCTGGGTTACGCTCTACACTTCTCCTGCAGATGGATTCCTTCATGCACAACGTCTGTTTTAACTCCATTCATGAGTTTTTAGCGTTTTGACTAATGTCTGTGCTGTACGACAGTCGACTTCTGGAAGGGAGTTTTTATTTATTTATTTTGAAGAGAGGCAGGGTCTTATTGGCAGGCCAGACGGAAGTCACTCATGGGTCGGATGTGGCCTGCGGGAGACTGAGGAGACCAGTTGCTGGAGATTTTAGAAGGGGATGGTATCCCAGTCTGGTTTGATGTGGAATTCTAGTGATAAACAGATTCATTACAGTCCTAGCTAGAGGCACTGATGCACCCCCATACCTTAAGAGAGGCAGGCTTTTGAACTGAATGAATAGTCCTGGATGTCTAACCCTCTTTACTATGGAAGACTGGTTTCAAAATAGAATTTAACATTTGAATTTGTCTAATTCTGTAACAGTTTTCTGCTTTGCCTCGGTCCGTTTTAAGTGATTGTTGGCCCCAAAAGGACGGCAGTAGTTCTGGATGGTTTCTTCTTTGTATGATAGAGCTTTAACCAGCAATTCTGAATGATAAAATGCTCTTTTTTCTATCCAGTCTTCTTACTAACCTGTTGATAATTAACTCAATGAGATACAAATATCTCCTTTGGCTGTTTATATTTGTACCACTTTTTTGAGATGTTTCCACCACTAAACTCATAAATATTCTATCCCCCCCCAAAATTGTAAAATTTATTAGCTCTAACATTTGATATGTTTACTGTGTTCCGTTATAAATTAAACAAATGCGTTTTGGTTTTATTTACACATCATCGTACAGATCTGGGGTTGTAGGATAACTTTTTTTCCCCCTCTCTCTTTCTTCTCCAGGAAATGTGAACAGTATGAATGATGTAAAGGACGCGTATCAGAAGCTAAAAGAAGTCCCGGATAAAGCTTTGACCACCAGCAGCTACTCAGATGTTGACCTGGCCAAACTCTTCCAAGCTTTCGCCTCCCTCAAATAAAACCCTCTCACATCCATCAGACACAAACCAACGGCTCAGACGTTCGATGACGTCGCAGACGCTCTGCTCATTCAGTCACATCTGTTTCTGGTTTGCAAATAACTGCGTGATTGCTGATCGAAGTTTTGTCCTCCCTCGACCTAATTGGCAGCTTGTATTCCTTAAAACACCAATCAGACCTTCCCCCGGTCCTTTCTCCTCGCACACACTCATACACTCATGACTTGACCCCATCACCCTGACTCTGAACGGTAAAGGCGAGCAGCAATCATACCTAAATGACGGTCTATTGTATGTGCAGAGGCTAGCTGAGCCCAGATGTGTGCGTGCGCTCGCTCGCTCGCGTGTGTGTAAAAATGACTTGTCCTCAGAGCAGCTGGTATACTCCAAAGGCAGCTAATTAGCCAATGATAGTGACCCCAGCCTCGATAAGACCACTGGATGCCTGCGGCGATCGGACACTTGTTCTGATTACCGCCATTCATCCCGTGTGTGAGTGTTACGAGTGTGTCGGATCAGAGGAGGGAAGAAAAAAGGAAAAAGGGGAGAGAGGAGTATGCAGGGAGTGGTGGGGTGAGGAAGGCCACACGCGCTGCTCCTTCTCTCTTTTGTCCCAGTATCGAACATCTGATCCGCTTCTCCATCCCCTCCGTTTAACTCCTGTCAGTTCGTCAGATTGATTTCAAAATAATGTCTTGTTTTTTTAAATGTTTGGTTCTTGTTTTTTCTACTAATCTGAATGTTTTGTATTGATGTTTTGATACTAAAACTTGTATTAAAAAAATATTAATATGGTACAATAGCCAGTTTTACTATGGATGTTACAAAAAATATTAAAATTTAATTTCTGATGAATAGTAATTGTTGTTTTTTTATATATATCTTTAAATGTTTTGTGCGTCTTCACTTTAGCTGCTCGACACGTAAATTTTTTTAATTTAGTTTTTTTCAAACTGCGCTTGTTTATGCTGCAGGTAAGATATTGACTGCTCAGAAGCTTGTGGCCCTGCAGTTTCATGTTCAAACTTTTAGGTAATTTGAATGAATTTTCTTACTTATCTTTGCTCATTTTAACTGTAAACTTTAACGTTTGTATTGAAATCTAATAACATCGAACGCTAAAGTCTGGATCTTTTTATAGATTGATGATAATTTAATTAAATTGGTTCCAACTCTACCCATCAACAACCCCACTTTAAAAAAGAAAAACTGCTGAACTGCCCCTTTAAGCATTAAAAATGAATGTAATGCAGTTCAGCAGCTCGCTGCGGTAATCGGACACTTGTTCACATCCAACCAAAGTGATAAACCAAGCTGAACTTTAATTGACAACTTCAAGTAAAGTTGTACTTGAATATGTGTTAAGGATGACCCTCAGCTACTACCACACCAAATTTTACTGTAATATCAGTAAAACTGACTGAGTTAAATCCATTTTTGTGGTCAGTTTACTGAACGTGGTTGACTTCTAAACTAAATGAGCCACAGATGTGCCCCTGTCTGATAATTTCATTAAAATCCATTCAGTGGGGTCATGAGATATTTTGCTAACAGACAGACTAAACAGTTAATTCTGAAATTTAAAGCAAAAATCTCACTCAAGATGCTCTTGGAGTATTTGTGGTGAACAACTGTCAGCTACTACCGTTACAGAATTTAGATCAATATCTGTAAAATTTACTGATTTAAACCCCGTTTTGTGTTTTTTAGGGTTGCTTGGCTGTGGTGGCCATCTTGAATCAAATTAACTCCAAAAGTTGATGAGTTGTAGACGTACATCTAGTGTTAAATATCTGAGAGTTTTATTAAAATCTGATCAGTAGATCATGAGATATTTTGCTAACAGACACACATAGATGACTAAAACAGTTAAAGCTGAAGTCCAAAGCAAAAATCTCACTCAAACAAGTTGCACTCGAAATATGTGTTGTGAACAACTCTCAGGTACTACAACACAAGATTTTAGATCAATATCTGTAAAACTGACTGATTTAAACCCCGTTTGGTGTTTTTTGGGGTCACTTGTCTGCGGCGAACACCTTGAATCAAGTTGACTCGGAAAGTTGATGAGTTGTAGACGTACATCTAGTGTTAAATATCTGAGAGTTTTCTTAAAATCTGTCCAGTAGGTCATGAGATATTTTGCTAACAGACACAAAAACATTAAATTATGCTCCAGCTGAATGCATAATGTGACCCCTCTCACCTGACACGGTTTAATAAAAACAAATACTCGAGAAATGAACTATTGCCGGAGTTGGACAAACAGCTGTCTATATATAGAATTAAGGATCTAAATGTTGCTCGGCTTTAATCTGCTGAAGTTCAGCAGCATGAAACCCACTTTTTTTTCTCCAAGAATTCTCCATTGTGTTAATAGTCTGTTTTTTTTTTCTTTCTTTTTAAGCTCCATCCTGCCGTGTGCATTTCCATAAACACTGCACGCCTCACAAATCACTTCAAACCTGTGTGACTTGCGAACCTTAAGTGGGCTGAACACTTAAACCGTGATTCACTGTGATAGAACACGCTGTGTGCGAGAAAGTGTCTCCGTGCATTTAACATCCTACTGCTCATAACTTTACATATTTATTAAATCATATCAGCTCCACTTCTTCTTCCACAGTTGCCCCCCTCCTCTTTTCTGGATTTAATCAACTTCAGTGCTTAATATATGTCCCTGCGATCACACTGCAGGTTTTTAAAGTGAGGCAGGGGAGGTGGGCACCGTTTTGTCCCCCCCAGTTTGGACCAAACCCAGCCAAATTACGTCCCTGCATTAATTCAACCCCGCTAAGCTAATAAGGTCGAACAAGTCTCTTTGTAATTGTCCCGTTAAGCTTTATTGCTTGTCGTTTTGAACCAGCGATGGACAAGGCAGGCTTTGATGAGGGAATTAGTCGCCCATTCTGTCGCGGTTATTCATAGCGCCGTGGCGCATACAAGCGCCGGAGAGGGTGTCAAAAGGAGAGCTGGTCCTATTGCAAAGTGTCTCTCTTGTTGGAGCTGAAAGGGCGGTTATGAGATGATAAACCGCTTAATACACTGAGCTAATTGGATGAGAGCAAGAGAGAAGAGGAATTAAGGGGCGCGCCGAAGAGGAGTAGGAGGGGGGGCGAGCCTGGAGCCCCGGCTCTGCTTTTCAGTGCTTTCATCGGGGGCCTGTTCTCCGCCTATAGTAGGAGGGAGGGGGGGGCCCGTCGTTCATCAAAGCGCCTTTTAGAGTTCCTATCCTCTCCCGGGGACTGAGTGAGGACTTATCCGGTGGAGGCTGTGGAGTGATTTGGTCTATTCTCTGAGGTAGGATTGTGGTGGGCGAAAGAGGCCTGGGAGAATCCCAATCACCACCAAATCAAGTCCAATAGGAAAAGCCGGTGATGAAAATGGGCGGACAAGTCAGTGGGTGGATATTTTTTTAAATATATATATATATTTTGCCCCTGAACACCTGGATTTACCTGTGTGAAGCGTACGTCACTGTTCAGTCTGAGCCTTAACACCAAATCCTCCCCCCTCGTTTTGCATGAAAACATCCATTACCCTGATCATTCATGCAATGAGCCTCAACAACCAGAATGAGAGATTGCACAACCAACAAGTGTGACTTCATAAATCCGTCGCATTTCAATTTTCTCGCCTTTTTGGCGCAGCAAAGAAAGTTTAGGCCCCCTTTTCCCAGCGGGGTCACCTGCCCCCTTCGCCCCACCCCTGATATTAGGGACAAATTGGTTTCCCATTCATTAGTTATATTCACAATAAGATTAAATTCTCTCCGGACAATCTCATCAAAAAACACTATAGGGGGAAAAAGGAAAAAAACACGCTCCACTGAGCAAAAGAAAAGCAGTTCTTGCAGATGGTTTCAGGAGAAAATTGTTTTTTATTTTATCTCCTTTTTCTTTTTTTTATGTTCAGCTGCTAAAACTTATGCTTTTTCTGGAGTTTAAAGTAAAGTGATTAACAGGTGGTGGGAGAGCTGCTGAAGGAATTAGACGTGGGGGGTTCACAGATGCAGACAATATAAAATAAAGGGACTACATTAATCCGCGGAGTAATTTCACGCATTTTGCTCGGGCACCAAAGATGGGTCAAACAGAGGAGAATAAGCATTGATTGCTGTAATAGTGCTGCATCAGAGCGAGGGAGGAGGGAAGGATTAACTCTTCAGGTTGTGTGTGTGAAAGCTGTTTGATGAAGTGGTTTGTTACTTCATTAATGACAAAGGGGGGGCCTCTCTCCCATCGACGTGGCATTACAGATGTTAAGACCAATTTAGTGCCTTTTAAAGGGGTTTTTAGGCAAGTTTTGTGACGGCCGCCCCTGAGAGACGAAGATAAAGTGGGCGCTCTAATTGAAAACCCCTCTCCTTTGTGGCACGTTTCACATGCAGGGGATTAAACTCATGAATATATGGTTAGTATTTTGTCAACTGAGCTGAGGAGGATGGACGCACGCAGCGTACCGGGTTTAAAACCAGATAAATCCCAGCTTTTTCCACAAAAATAAAAAAGAAAATCTTAACAGAAAGCACTTCTTTTTTTTTTTTTTTTACTTTTAACTTTTTTACTAATACTTGTATAATAATCTGCTCTGGTTAATTTATCCAGGAAATAAAACTTAAAACGATTTAAATAAAATAACTCATTTTACCAACTTCATTTATTCAAATTAATAATAAGCCAGGAAACTTACAAGCACTTCATTAAAGGAAACACCCCCCACCACCACCACCGTTCTTCCCCCTCCCCTTTCACTTATCTTCCTCTTGACATAAATAATTATCTAAAAACCTAATAATTCATAAACACAGGTGGAATTCTACACATTCGTTACACTACAGCGAGTGCAAATTCTCAAAACGCGGCCTCTTGAAACATACACGACCTTTGTTTTGAAAATCCCCCCCCCCCCTTTTTTTTTCCTACCCCTCCCACTTTTTTTTTTGTCTTTTACACAATATTTACAGTTTTCTCTCACACAGTCAGATCATTATACACATGGATCTCAGCTGCTCGCACGTCCCGGAGTCAGACTCTGCAGAAAATAATTGCATCGTTTTTCTTTTTTTAAAGAAAATGTTGCGACGAGCTCAGAATGTTGGGCTGCTGAGTCGGACGGCCGGACAGACGAGACGAGTCAGGCTTGTAGAGAAGGCTTGTGGAAGGTCTACGGACATTTTTTCCTTTGGTTCAGGAGGTGTGTGTGTGTGTGTGTATGTGTGTGTGTGTGTGAGGTGAGACCTCCTCCAACTCGCCTTTTGTTATAAACCAGCTCAGCTCATATAAATGCATACAGATTAAAGTTCTGTTAAAGTCGAGCACGACCGTTGTCCACGGTTAATGAACTATTTTCTAAAGTTAAAAAAAGAAAAGTGGGTTTCCCTGTTTGTGTGAGTTTTTCTTCAGTAAAATGAAACAATAAAACAAAGTTCAATTCTCACAGTTAATATTTGTGCGAAAACAACGTAGTAATGTATTTTTGTTTGCTCTGTTTTCACCCCATATTTAAAAACAATCATAATTTTTATAAGATTAATTACTGACAAAACAAGAAAGAATAAAATCAAAGCTAAAGTACTTATGTCTGAGTAAAAATCTTAAAAATCCACATTTTGGGCGATTGTGAAAGGGTTGATAAATCTTTAAAAATCTATATAAATGTATATTTTTGGATGAAAATATCTCATTGAATGCTCTGCTGAATCCAGAAAGATCCCGTATGAAAAGATGAAATAATTATCAGACACACACACAAACACACGTTTTCAATCAGTGCTCTTCTGCATTTGGTCGTGCTTTTTGTTGGGGAACATAGGGAGGTGGGGGTACGTCAGGACATCAGCCTCCAGAGGTATGAGCAGGGTG
The DNA here is from genome assembly GCA_031762555.1 of Cynodonichthys magdalenae. Taxonomy (NCBI): domain Eukaryota; kingdom Metazoa; phylum Chordata; class Actinopteri; order Cyprinodontiformes; family Rivulidae; genus Cynodonichthys; species Cynodonichthys magdalenae. The sequence continues at coordinate 19,274,557 of JARVJO010000165.1, read as the reverse complement.
GTGGGGGGGTTGGAGGTCATGGAATGGGACGGGGGGTGGGGAGGCTGGCGTGGAGTGTTCAGCACACCTCCTTCCCCGCGGCCCCGGCGGGCAGGATGTTCAGCTGGGTGAGCTGGGCCGAGTGTTCCTTGGCCTTGAGGCGGAGCGCGGCGATGCTGGAGGCCCTGCGGTCTGCCGCCGCCAAGGAGGAAGAGGAGGAAGACGACGAGGGGTCGGGGAGGACGGAGCCGGCATGAGAGGGGTTCTCGACGGGGGGCGCGGGCTGGCGGAGCAGGGCTGCAGCCGTGGAAGCACTCGTCAGGGGGCCCATACTGGAGAAAAGTCTGAGAGAGGACAGCAAAGTTGAAGAAGTCGGGCAAGTTTTTGCATTTTTTTATTAAATAAATCAGGATTTAAACATAAAACTGGGTCGAACCTAGTGTGACTAAATGTTTGACAACTTTTTACCATTTTTAAGTGAAATATTTACTAGATATGTTGAACTTTTCACCACTTCTCTTGATTTCTTGCATAATTTTTCATTGTTTTTGTTTTAAATCCAAAGGGTTCTGTTTGTTGTCACTCCTCTTCACAGATTGATTTTCAGGATCACACATTTAATTCCTGTGGCTAACAGAGCAACAGATTGGAGCTACAGGTTGCCAGATAAGATGAAAATATGTCCTGTTCCAGTTGCATCAGGAGTTTATACGTTCAGGCCTGCTGCAAAGACCTCTGCAGGTTCAGGTGTAAATACGGCGGTCTCACCTGCCAAAGGTGGGTCCGATGAAAGCGGGGTGCCGGAACATGGCGGCCGTGCCCAGGAAGGTGCCCAGCCCCAGTGGGGTGGCGAGGGGCGGAGCCGAGCTGTTGTGAGGCGGTGGGGCCAGGCCTGGGAAGGCGGCGGCGGCGGCTGCGGCGGCCGTCCAGGCTGACTCCAGGGCCGGGTGGGGGTGGGGAGGGAAGGGTCCTCCCTCCAGGTAGTGGCTGAGCGGGTGGCCCGCGGCGAGCGGGCCTGGGAACGGCAGGCCTGAGGGGTGGGCCTGCACCCCGGCCTTCTCACGCTTCCTCCACTTGGCCCTGCGGTTCTGGAACCAAACCTGAAAACACAAAACATCTTCAGTTGTTTCTTTATTTCTTTTATTCTAAGGCCTGTTTAAAGAGCATCGTGGTGAACAAGTTTGAGTTTGTTATTGAAGGAAAAGTTTACTTTTAGTCTTAATTGTATGCATTCAAATGATTTATGATACAAAATAAACATTTATTGTCAGCACATTCTTTTCCTCCCCCCAGATTCAATAAAAACTCAATTTCAGTTTTTCACAAACATCAGCTTTGATGGACGTGTCATTTTAACATCATTGTTTTAATTTAAATTATTTTCCCCTGTTTGTGATGCATTTGAGATTAAACAGCCTGAACAAACAGAACAGATGCTAACTTGGGACCAAACTAAAAAAAACAAACAAAAAAACACCAGGAGTTGGTTGGTTGATTTCAAAACCATGAAAACATGTTGAAATTCAAGAGCGTTGTGTTTGAACTCCAAACTGATGAGTTTAGATCGGTTTAAAGTTTAGAGTTGTACTAAATGTACAAAATGATGAGAACAGTATAAAACAATATTTACAAGTTAAACAAAATAGTTTTGATGCATCATTAGACATTTGAAAACTCTGGAATAAGTTAAGCTTTTTATAATCTTTGGTGTGAATTTGTTTGAGAACAAAGCCTAAAATGTTACAACTTCATGAAGTGTAGGAAGTGACAGGAAGTATCGCGAGCTCATCCACACCACCAGATGTCAACGGAGCCAATATGGCAGGAAAACGAACCGGAAAATGGTAAAACAGTTCATTTCTACTTTTACCTCTTTAAAATGCAGTAGTTATACAATAACTGGTGCTACTGGATTGAATGAAAGCTCCTTTTTGTATCAATAACCCCTGAGCTCCATGATGAGTTTTAAACTCTCAAAAAATAACAACTTAATTGTGACTTTTGAAGTTGTATTTTTATGGTGGCAACTGGGGTTGCATGATACATTCATTACAGAGGTATCCGCCATTATCCCCCCCCCCCCCACACACACACACACACACACCCACACACACACCCCCCTGGTTGTCTAGTTCAGGTGCAACAGGAGGAAAAGTCAGCGGTAATTAACCCCCCACCCCCCCTTTAAATCTACTTTCTGTCTAATTAAACTCTGCTTTTCGCGTGGGTGGGGTGACACGAGGTGTGTGGGGGGGTGGGGGGGGGGGGTGCAGGTAATTAAGAGCGTCGTTAACAAAAGATCCGCAAAATTACCTCTGAACCGGCTCCAATAACAATTAATGCGCTTTAAATTAAATTCTTAAGAGACGCAGAAAACGAGGGGCGGTTATTTAACTTTCCCACGCAGCCGCCGCATGTCCAGTTTGCGCATGGAGCAAAATGTCAACATGTAGAAAAGTAAGACACACACACTCTCACACACACATTATTATTATTCCCAGAGGGGCTGTTTAGCATTACACAGCCCCTCGGGAATTTATGAGTTTTTATCACCTCCCGATGGCGCCCGTTAAGTGATTTGTTCACCTAAAGAGACATCTGTTGTTTCATCTCTCCGGGACTGTTTGGACTGTCTCTGGGGCTGGGTGTCCAGGCAGGGAAGAAGGGGTGGATAGGGAGAGGAAGAGGAGGAGGGGAAGGGGGGGTGAAGCGTCGCAAACACCTTTAATGGGTCTCTCATTCCCTCCCGAGCGCAAAGCATTGGATCAATGCAGGTCTATTGCAATCACATAATGGGAAATCAAATAGCATTATCCCCTCCCCACCGCACCCCCTCCCTTCTCTGATTCACGCGCACCCTTTTCTTATCTGTCCCCTTCTGATGGAAGTTTGGCAGTGTTTGCTCCTGCGCTAAGTGAGCCCTAATTGCCACTAAAACGCACGAGGCACCGTCCAATAACAGGAAAAAGCCTCCTTTTAACACGTTTTTTTTTTTACAGCAATGCTGTAAAACCCCGGCAGTGTGTGACGCACGTCATTCAGTACCATTTGATAACACTGATCACCCTGGAAATAAATCATTAAAGGACACAAAAAAAAGGCGCACTTACTTGCACGCGGGCCTCGGTGAGATCCAGACGCATCGCAAGCTCCTCTCTGCAAAGAAGGAGAGATTCAAGGTTACAGGCCTGGCGTTTGGATGCGCGCGCGATTGTTGTTTTGTCCCCTCCTGTTGGTAACTGTCAACAATAGACGACCAAAATAGGTTTGATTTTTCTTTTTTTTTTTTTTGTCCTCGCACCGGCGTGAAGTACAGAAAGACGCCATGGTCACATATTCTATTTTCCCCTCCTGTCACGCGTGGTTAGAAATAGGCCCGCCACTGATTGTTAGATTTCTTTTTTTTTTTTTTTTGCCTTGGCCCAGGCCTGTCACTGTAACAACATAATGGCTGGAATAATGACATCTAAACTAGGCTGCCACAAAGCAATTGACGCTCCTTCTGGATATAGCTTTAAGGAAAAAAAAGGGCCCCGCGCTCCAAATTAGAGCCACGAGTCGCCTTAAAACTTAATCGACTGGAAAATATGAATAATCCCCCAGCGATGAAAGAAGATGTGGAAATAATATCTGACAATCTTTTATGTTCAGCAGAAATCAGAAATAAGTCTTATTTTCAATCTTTAGTAATGTCTAAAAAAGTAGAATATTAGTCCTAAATATTACAGTTGTGCTATAAAATTATATAAAATCTTGCAAAAATCTAAATCTCTCATTTTTGTTAAAGCTGCTTGATTTGAGTTGGAACATTGTGATATCTTTCGCTCAGGTCATGCAAAAATAAATAAGTAAAAATGTAATTAACCCCGCAGATACAAGCAAATGTTAAAAACACATAAACAGCCATGATGAGAGATTAATAGGGACTAGTTAAAAAAAATAAAAATAAAAAATAATAATAATTCTCGAACAAGGAAGTGTTTATTTAAATTTGTAAAATTGATTATTTCTGGTGCAGAGAATTATTGAAGAGCATATTTTATATTTTGT
>JARVJO010000165.1:19253286-19264653 GCA_031762555.1 Cynodonichthys magdalenae | reverse complement strand
CTATCTATCTATCTATCTATCTATCTATCTATCTATCTATCTATCTATCTATCTATCTATCTATCTATCTATCATCTCCTTCCATTTGGCTGCTCTCTGCTGGAGTTGCGGATTGAGGGTGGCAGGCGGCGGTGATGAGACGGCGCGCGGGGGACTCCGCCGTGGAGAGGAGGTGGGGGGAGTGAGTGAGGGAGGGAGAGAGAGAGAGAGACTCGGAGAGATGGATCGAGAATGTAATTTTAAATGAAAGTCTATTTAACCCGCTGTGAATGGCATGACCCCTATCCTCGCCTCAGAGCCCATCACTGTTAAAAGGATCATTTTCAGAATTCAATCCAAAAACTTCAGCAAGCTGCAATTTACACTCTCTCCTTTTTCTTTTTTTTTTCCTTCTTGTCCTCTCATCCTCCTCCCCCTCTTCTTCTTCTTCATCCTCCTCCGTTCTGTATCAGTCCAAGCCGGAGCTTCAGCAAACGAACAATAACAATAAAAATTTAAGATTGCTGAAGTTGTTCATTACTTTCTTTCTTTTCCTCTGTTTTCAAGAAACAACCCCCCGGGAGCTGAAGCGTTTATCTGAAAAGTTTGGTTAAGATTAACAAACTTCTTAAAAGTTCATATTTTCTGCTACATTTCTTCGCAAAAGCAGATAAAAAGATCAGAGGTTTGTTTTTCTTTTTGCTTGTTTATTTGCGTCCACATCAGTATAATGAGTGTAATAACAATATGAAATAAAATGTTATTTCCTCTCCCCTCTCTCTGTTCCTTCCTGCGCGCGCTCACAAACAAGACGCGCGTAATACAGACGGGTATTTAGAGTCGCTCTGTAATTTGGGGGCCACAATTTGATTCATTTATCCGCACACTGTTATTAACCCTGTGGAAAAAGAGATGTCAGCCGCCATTTCAGCCAGCAGGACATCCGCGCTTTGTTTAAATGCACTAATTACGCGCATACATTAGAGCCGGGGAGGGAGGGAGGATGGATGGAATAGCCTGAGCGCAATTTTCACATTTTCAATTATCCGTTTGTTTGACGCGCAGGTGAAGAGAGGCCGCCTTTCGTTTCAGGAAAGAAAGAAATAAATCAACACCGCCTCCTTTGTATTTTCATAACATCCTAACCTGATAATATCCGAGGGAAACACCGAGTTCTGAGCTTTTTGTTTGTCTCCAACCCGCGGACTCCCTTTGTTTACTGCTTATAGAGCTTTATTTTTATTTTATTTTTAGCAAATGCAATAATTTCTATGAGTAAATGTGAATTTTCTGCACCTGTTTCTTCCGGTGTGAGGATCCTCAGAAGGCCTCAGAGGTCGGGCCTTGGCCTGCAGGTCATTCAACTGGCGCCACCTCCTGGTTGGAAAAGCAAACTGCTCAAACATTAACAAAAAGCAGTTTAGATCATTTAAAAACAGAAAATTTAGTGCGCTGGTCGAAAAAAGCTGGCGCACCATTATGTCTGGGTTTTTTGTCTGTTAGCAAAATATCTCACAAACCACTGGTCGATTTTCAATCACATTTTTACAAATGAATCATTAGAAATAAATCTAAATGATTAACTTTTGGAGTCAACCTGACTCAACCGACACGGTCAACTGAACGTTCAAAAATCCAAAGTGGCTAAAATTCAGCTAATTTTACACATATGAGCTAAACTTTTGCATGGTAGTAGCTGAGAGGTTGTTCAAAATTTTTGTTGGAAATGGTGTCATTAACTATTTGAAGTTGACTTTCTTTGTCTGTTAGCAAAATATCCAACAGAACACTGGTCTAATTTTAATGAAAATTTCAGAAAGAAATTATTAGAAATAAATCTACAGCTTATTAACTTTTGGAGTCAACCCGTTTCAAGATGCCCCCCTCAGCCAACGGATTGTACAAAACACAAAAATGGTTAAAAATCGCCCAATTTCACAAATATTAAACTAAACCTTGCCGTGGTAGTAGCTGAGACTGACCCTCGACATATTTTATGAGTGCTAAGAGGCTGTTAAGGTTTTTGTTTGTTTGAGTCAATTATGTTTGTCTGTTAGTAAAATATCTCACCAACCTCAGGGCGGATTTTTTAAAACTCTCATTAAATAATCACTGGATGCACATCTAAAACTTATTTACTTCTAAATTTAATTCAGTTCAAGATGGCCGCCACAGCTGATCAACTTTAGCCAACACAAAAATAACAATAACTCGGTCATTTGTACAGATTTTGAGCTAAAGTTCGGAGTAGTAGTAGCTGAGAGTCGTACACAACGCATGCCCTGAACGTGAGGTTTAAAACATCCATCCATCCATCCATCCATCCTCGCGCTCTGACATAATTGGACACTTGGTTCTGCAGAGAGGCCGAGCAGCAGCATCAGCAGCAGCAGAAAGAAGGAAGGAAGAGAGGAGAGGAGGAAGAAGAGCGCGCGCTCGGAGAGGAGGGAGGCTTTTAAGGCGCGCGTAAGCAAAGTTAATTAGCGGTTATTAACAGCCCGCATAATGGGAGCGAGAGGGAGTCAATTTAATGACTTTGTTAGCGCGGGTTCAGAGCGACAGGCGATGATCGAAACAACAAAGGCGAGCAGCCATCATCCGTAATTTCCAGCGGTAATGCGGTCTGATCAGAAACAAAGGGTTCTAATTTCTTCAACCGACTCGATAATTTGTCCTTATGTAAGGCAAATAATTAATGACTTAATGCTTCAGCAGAAGTAGTGTGCTTTGAGAGGAAGGGGAGGAGGAGGGGGGGGGGGGGATCTCGGAGGCCTCGTTTTGTTTGGTGGTTGCCTACAAGGAAATCAATTTCCCAAGCCTGTAATTATTTGCATCATGAATTTAAAACGTGGACAAGCGCCTTTGCTCCCGGTTAGTGTGCAAACAAGCGAGAGTCTGAAAAAGAAAAAGGAGAGGAGTGGGGGTTTCTGATCTACATGCACTCGGATAAATTTGTTTGTACCCTTCCGTTAAAGACGGAAAAACCCACAAAGGTCACCAAAATTTCCTGGCACAGACAAGAAGGAACAATCAGCTAATGAAAACAGTCATTGCTTTTGAAATTTGGTTCAGTCAAATCGTTTAAAACAAACAAACTAAACTGGTCCAGGCAAAAAGAATCGTACCCCTAGGAGATAAGCTGATATGAGGTGTGTCCTGTAATCATCATCACAGGTGAGTCTGAATATTTAACGTATGACTAGAAAGATTTATCAGGAGCTCAGAATGACTGAGCAGCATGTTGAAGTTAAAGATGATCTCCAAGCAGCTCAATGTCCCGGGATTACAGCTGTACAGATTATTCAGAAGGTCCAAATCCAGAGAACTGGAGACGAACTCTCTGGACAAGGCTGCAAGAGGAAAACTGAAGTGAATGTTGGCCAAACAGAGCAGAAGGTTCTTTAGACAGATTAGACAAAACCGGAGGGTTTTGGCAACAGGTAAATGAAATCTCAAGACTATCAAGGCATTCTGGAGCAACGTGTGCTGCTCAGTCAGGAAGCCATTGGTCTCAGTTGCAGATCCTTTGTCCTCCAAATGGTAAATGATTGTACCTTAAAGGTGCTTTTCTGATAATGACCCCAAGCACATACCCAAGAGTGACCATAAGAACAAATTGGAGTCTTGATATGAATCCTGTTAAACATCTGGAAGGACCTGAAATTTGCAGTCTGGAGAAGAAAACCTTCATGTTTCAACCCCAATTCCAATGAAGTTGGGACACTAAATAAAACCAGATTTCGATAATTTGCATATCCTTTTCAACCTATATTCAATTGAAAACATGACAAAGGCAAGATCAATACTCAAACGGATAAACTTTATTGTTTTATTGCACTCATTTTGAGTTTGATGCCTGCAACATGTTCCAAAAACAGCTGGGACAGGGTTGCAGATGTTACATCACCTTTTCTTTTACCAACATTCAATAAGCCTTTGGAAACTGAGGACACTAATTGTTGAAGCTTTGTTGGTGGAATGCTTTCCCATTCTTGCTTGATGAACAACTTCAGTTGCTCAACAGTCCATGGTCTCTTGTCATATTTTTCACTTCATAATGCTCCACACATTTTCAATGGGAGACAGGTCTGGACTGCAGGCAGGCCAGTCTAGTACCCGCACCTGTACTACGAAGCCACGCTGTTGTAACACGAGCAGAATGTGTCTTGCTGAAAAAGACGTGGCTTGGACGGCGGCATATGGAGCTCCAAAACCTGTACCTTTCAGCATTAATGGTGCCTTCACAGATGTGCAAATTACCCATGCCATGGGCATTAATACACCCCCATACCATCAGAGAGGCTAGCTTTTCAACTTTGCACTGACAACAACCTAGACAGTCCTTTTCCTCTGTGGCCCGGGGAAGACAACGTCCATGACTTCCAAAAACATTTTGTAACGTGGACTCGTCAGACCACAGGGACAACTTCCTTGGGATTGGGGTTGCATTTCAGGGACTGTTATTGAGTTTTTCAAACATATTTATTCGGCTCTGTATCGTGAAAGGAAATCTGAAACCATAATGATAAATACACCTGACTTTGCCTTAGAGTGGAGCTGCAGCCCTCACATCTGTGTCTTTGATATATATTGCGAAATTATCCAAGACTCGTGCATCTTTACGCATGATTCCACAGATATTCAGAGTCAGAGAAGACAAAAAAAAAAGAAGCCATAAAAATGTGAGCGCTGTTATCGATTTAGGAGGGGGGGTAGGAGCTGCCTGCGGGCCACTCTTGGATTCATAACAGGTGGATAGGTCACCCACAGGAGAGCGGCAATTTCACGGCCCCCATTGTCTCCTCTGATTACTGCTTTGATCACAGGAATCAAGAGCCCGACACTCTCGTGAAAGCCCCACCACAAGGTCCGGCTCGTGAGCTGAAGAGGTCATAATCATCATGCCCACCGTCATCATCATCATCATCATTTGCCGCATCACCATAAGCGCTGTCACCATCATCATCATCCTCATCACCGCCGGTTGACCACACCAGCCTGGAGTGCGGCGTGTTTTCACCGCCGCGTTGCCCTTTTATTGATTGCGTGCCTTAATTTTAATTCGATTGCGCGAGTGTCAAAAATTCCGCAAGAATCATCCTAGTAATGAGATAATCAAAGTAATATATGCTAATCAGTTATGTTGCCAGCTTATCAAAACCAGAGTGCCCCCCCCTTGAGTCTGAAGAAGTCCATTTATTCAGTTAGTGGCAATACCTTGCGCAAATGGCGAGATGCAAATGATAGTTGATTAGACTAAATTAAGAACCTCGTTTCTTCCTGACCTTGTCTGAGTTTTATGTAAATTATTTTTTTTCTTTGCTTTAATATCATAAAAAATGCATTTTTCACCCTGGCCTTTGTAAACCTGAGATATATTTCTTGAGAAACAAAAGTCTGATGATTTTTATTTATCAATTTTTCTGCCTGTCTGTCACAAACCTCAGTATCTTGACCTGCAGCAGCTCCCACAGTGCTACAGACTGATCCCTTATAACTTCCTCGCCGTGGTGTAGCGTGCCCTGAAGATAGACCGCGCATACCTCTGAGTGTGCACGATTATGTGTGCACGTGGAGAGAGTGGAGCTGGGACTTCCTCTCTGTGGGGTTTGTGGGGCCTGGAGATGGGAAAGGAATAAATCCAATATAGATTGCAGGGCTGCGCTGCCTCCCGCTGGGGACCCACAGACTTCGCTGGCCAGGATCGAAATGCTTTTCTCCACCTAAATTGTCCCGAGAGGCCGCAGTAGAAGCCATGCTACCCCACCCCCAACACCGGGACTGCCTTCGACCTAATGATGATGCTGCAGATAGACACAGAAATACACACTGAGATGTACACACATCAAAACTCAAGCACAACCATCCTCAGATTGATATAACATCAGTTACATCCACACACCCTCCTCTCTGAAGCTGAACACACTCATTCTTCGTCCATTCACCTCAAGTTTTCCTCTTCATACCTCAGACCCCGACCCTCAGCTCCCCTCCCAAACTGCAGCGTCCTCACCACTCGTTAGCGCACTCCACAGGATGGAGTGGACGAGAAAACCGGCACCACAGAAGTAGGCTATCCGGCCTGTTGCCCACATTCTGTTTGTGATGAGATGCATGAATTTCGCCACATTGAGACAAAATATACCTGATGCTGTTCAACTTGGCTCAGATAATCCTGTGATTTATGTTGCTCTGCATCATTGGATGGCAAACTCTCACTGAGTTAAAAAAAAAGAAGCTGAGTAAATGTTTCACTGCAAAAACACGCAGCGTCGTTTTTCACTCAAGCCCCACGTCATGCCGGGAAGATTTGAGGCGACGTTCTGTCATGTTTGATGCGAAGACTTTCCTCCTGGATACCCGGCAGGTACAGGGAGTTGCATGGATGGAGATGTGTTTGAGTGGTAAAAAGATTAAAAGTGTGTCTGGAGAGCAAGGCTGCAGTCTGTTCAGACCGGATCATTCTTTGGGAAACGATTCTGTTTGTCCTGCATGAAGATTTATACAGCTTACTGTCAAACACAGGACAACCATTTTGCTGATTCTAGTGGGAAATTTCATACTAATAACAGAAACAAGGTGATTAACTGATTGTTACACTCAAAAAACAGATATGTTGGATTTACTTAAACAAACTATAGCTGTGTTTCCATCCGATTTTAATGCGAATTTTGAGCAAATTTTTAAAATGTCAAAAAAAGAGAAAATGCGACTCAGATGTGTTTCCGTCAACTGGCTTGGAGCGAATCAACCAGTTACCCAAAGTGTAATTACATTAGATGTTAACGTTACGCCTGGCTGTAGTAAACAGGAAGTAAAGGCTCGCAGGGTTACACATCTCAGGACAATGTAGAGAAGTTATCAGGAATGTGTTGCTACTATCAGGAAAGTTGTACTTTTTCTGTTATATAAACTAGTCAATGTTGCATGCTGTCTGGAAATGTAGAAAAGGAAATGCAATTATCTTTGTGTTACAAGAGTATCCAGGAAGACGCCAACAGCAGAACGGTGCAGCTACACCGCTACAATTATTGGACAATGAAAACAGCTGATTGAGGTAAATGTTCGCTACATCAGAACTTATTTGGCAAATGTGTTTCCATCTCCCCTTTTGCACATTAACTCTTTTTTGGAAAATCCAAAAAACCACCTCATGCGAGCGTATAAACCTTTTTGCAAAATCAAGAAAGGTTTTGTGAATTTTGCTGTTTCCATCCACCTTTTCTAATGCGATATTTCAAAAATGCGCATAAAAAAACGTTGATGGAAACACAACTTACGTCAACTGATTCCACTGAACTGAATAGAGTAAAGGTAATTTCACATTTTTTAAAGTGAATGAAAAAAACTGCTTTACATTTACTCATTTCAGTTGAGTGGAACCAGTTGACATAACTGTTTTTTTAGTGTAAATCACAAGATTCTCCAATTTATGTTTGACCATATTTAACGGTAGACGCTTTTTTCTCAGCAGCTTTTTGCAACACAACTACCACAATTTTGTTGTGGCAGAAATACACTAAAAAAACAGATATAATGGATTTAAATTAACAAATCATGTCAACTGGTTTCACTCAACTGAATTGTGTAAAGGTAATTCATTTACTTTACGTTTACTTGTGATACTTTTACTCAATTCAATTGAATGGAACCAGTTGACATAATTTTTTTAAAATTAAATCCATTATATGTTTTTTTGAGTGTAGTAAGAGAGAAAGAACTGTCAAGCAGAAAATCTATAGAATGACACCTACAGTTGGAAAGCATCAAAATGTGAACAGATTCTGTTGCCTCCTTATGGGCTCGACACACGGGGAGCGACAAACGACAGCGATTAACGGCTGTTATCACAACCAGGGTAAAACCCGACACACTGAACGTGATAGCGACGGCAGCGTTGGGAATCCCACTCTCAGTTTGCTTGTCTTCACGGTATTTGATTGATTCTTCTACTGCTTCTTGTAAAGGTTATTAGTGGTTTGCAAAAAAAAGTGTGTGCATTACGGATGTCTAAACTAAACAAATCTTGCAATGCTAATGATATTGAAAAACAAACGCACACCAAGATACGATTTTATGAGGAAAAACTTACCGGATAACTTCACCCTGGTGCCAACAATTTCCCATAAAGCTGCCTTTTTTAGTAATCACTTGGGTTATATAAGATTGGAAAATTTGACAGAGCTAAAATAATGTTGAAAGTGTTAGCTAGCTGCAGTGTAGCATACTCCGCTCATTGATCAGTCAATGAAACCCTCGCTGATTGGTTGTAGCGCCATGTGACAGTGACCAAAGTTGAACAATTTCCAACTTTCATACGTTGCAAGCTAGCGTGTGCACGTCTACGTGTATGAGCGCGAAATTTCATATGCACAATTTTTGCTGGTCGCTTGGCTGGAGGAGGGCGAGTGATTGTCGCCTCATCGCACAAGTTCCATAAGAAATGAACAGAGACAGAGTGATGTCATCTCCCGTGTGTCGAGCCCATTATGAAGACGTCACAGAAGGCCTACACTTTCACTAAATCTTATCTTTCCCCTAACACAACACTGACTTTTATAAGCATGTCCACAACATTTTGTTCTTCGAGGTCTTTATGAGTTCTTCTTATCTCATGTAGATTTATTATAAATATAATTCACTCAGGCTCAGTGTCTTTGTGTGTCTCTTGTCCTGTCTGAATCATGTTCTTTTCATCTTCAACCCCGTCTGCTTTTTGGTTTTTATATTGTCTTCCTTTTTGTGCGTTCGCTCGTCGTATTGAATTATGTTTCCCCGACATCATCCTCACAGGTATTATCCAACAATGGCTGACGTGAAGCAAGCGACATCTAATTCTGAGTTTGTTACCCACGCGGGACGATATGTGCTAAATATTCCGAATGCAAAGACGAGCCCGAGCAGCACATAGACACTAGTCCACAAACACGCACAGCTTAAAATCCTTTTGACATCAATAATTGGTAAATCCTCTGATTAACTTGTAAGAAATGTCCTTAGAGTGCTTAAGTAATTGTGTTTGTGTGTGTCCTTTTTTTATTGCATGCACCCCCCTCTCTTTAAAGCACATCTTTATAACCAAGCAATTCCAAAGCAATTTTCTCTGTGGGAGGAGAGTGTAATTTTCTATTCTGTGACACTGTGATGTGTAAGAAACTGGGAGCTGGTGCTAAAAGGTGTCTGCAGTTGTGTGTCTTGGTGTGGGTGTGAGCTGCTTTAATGGCCAACGCGGGGCGGGCGGCAGTGGTGGTGAGCGGGTGCGTGTCAGGAAGGCCATCATTTAATGACTCCCAAATAGTGCCCTCCTCGTTAGAGCTATCGTCCTGGAAACGGGAGGCTGTGAACCGCGAGAGCGCCGCGCGCTGCAACACTCTTTTATCTTCATATTAAATCATTTGCATAACATTACGGCCTCAGATGAGCTTCAGGAGATACTCGAGCTGCTCAAAGAGAGTCAGAAAGAGTGTCGAGGCAAGAGACACAGAGAGGGTATACTACATGTCCTTGCAAATCTAATCAGCGTTAAATGGAGCTGTCACATGAGTGTGTGTGTGAGTGTGTGTTACTGGCAGCCTCGTGTCAGGAGTCATTTAGCATTAAACTGCAGCTTACTATGTAACACGGCTATAATTATAAACTACAGCTTGATGTGACGAATAAATGCAGCAGGTACCCGATACTCAGGCGGCAACAATTCAGACGTTGCACATACTTTAAAGTGCCTGACATGCATATTCTTCAAGTACAAAAAGTCAAAGAAAGCATCTATATTAAAGAAACTTGACATAATACACACAATTTTACCCATTTTGTCACATAACTGGCATATTTTCTTTTGAACTTGGCTAAGCCAAAGTGGAACAGGAAGTGACATCAAAGGGGAACTCTTTTACAAAGAAAACTCTGGTCTTTGTTTATTGAAACAATATTATTTAAACTCTAACTTTTCTTCCTCTCTCACTGATAGTGACTCAAAACAACTCAAAGAAACATCAGATTCTTCTCTACAGTCTGTGTTGTGAGCCGTTACAGCTACGCTCTGTTCACATGCAGACACTCCCCTTTGATGTCACTTCCTGTTATTTCATTTGCAAATAACAGCTGTTCATCTCAGCAACATGAAATTTCTTTTGCAATATTGTATCAAAGTCATCTTTCCAAAAATGCTTTCATATGTATTACAAAAATTTGATGTCACTAGCACTTTAACGCCCTTCACAAAACGTTCATCTTTTTTTTGTTCCAAAACTACAGAATGCACAGAAAGGCTTTGCAACACTGAATGATCTGTTAGAGCTTAAATCCTGTTGAAAACGACTCTCAGCTACTACCACACCAGATTTTTAGCTCAGTAGGGGAGACCGGGGATGGTTGTAACAGTTTTTGCTTCACCATATTTACCTCCTTGATTTTTGGAGTTAGAGTTCTCAAACTGTTATACAAAATACTAATATGTGTTTACTACAAATGTTACTGACTGAAAATCCTGTAAGTATGTCATAGACTTTGTGACCTAATGTCAAAGACACAGATGTTCTTTGTTACAACCTACCCCAGTAGTGGTAGGTTCGGTGAGTTGTAACAATAAGCCAAAAGAAGCAAAAATAGAGGCTACGTTGTAAATAAATTTTACAATAAGTATATTTAAAGAATACAACAACCCAGAACAATATTTGTTGCTTTTTTTCAAATAATGTCAAACAACCAATTTAGTCCTCTCCCCTGGTTAACTTGTCAGTTCTGCTGCTAGACTCAAAAAGTCATAAGATCTTTTCTTGCGCCTCAGAAAACTTTGTTGCTACTTCTGTAATAAACTCTGGGAAGATCACTGGATCCCTTTTTCCTCAGAGTCTGCAGTGATTTGCCATATATCATGAGTGTAACATAGCAAATCCCATGTTCGTTCACCACAGATCTGATGGTTTGTATTATAGTGTTACAACCCACACCTGTCAGCCATTCTTTAGCTAGCTGTATTAGCATTGTGCTTTGAAATTAGCTGAGGAAAAAGGTATCACATTTTGCTTGAGAAGATACATTTTTAACAGACATCAGTTATATGATTCTAGCTAACTAGGTACCAAACAAAATTTGGTAAAAATAGAGTTTCTTACCTCAAAATAATTTTTTTTCTCATTAAAATTTGAACACACCAACTTTCAACCCGGTCGGTCTACGTTCCTACCCTCATCTATGGTCATGAGATTTGGGTCGTGACCGAAAGAATACAAGGATACAAGCGGCCGAAATGAGTTTCCTCCGTAGGGTGGATGGGCTCTCCCTTAGAGATAGGGTGAGAAGCTCGGTCATTGGAGGGACTCAGAGTAGAGCCGCTGCTCCTCCACGTCGAGAGGAGCCAGTTGAGGTGGTTCATCTGGTTAGGATGCC
>JARVJO010000165.1:19203566-19226571 GCA_031762555.1 Cynodonichthys magdalenae | reverse complement strand
ATAAATTGATCTAATCTGTTCACAAATAACTTCTCTAAAATCTTTGAAAACTGTGGTAACAAGGATATTGGTCTGTAATTGTTGAAAACATATTTCTCACCACTCTTATAGAGAGAGATTACCTTGGCTATTTTCATGTTGCCTGGAAATATTCCTGTTGAAAATGATAAATTACATATATATGTAAACGGCTCAATAACATAACCCATTATTTCCTTCACAAACATCATGTCCATGTCCACCCAGTCTTTTGATCTTTTATCTGCAAGATTTTTTAAAATATTCATTATTTCTTTTTTGTCAGTTCCATCAATTTAGTAATAACTATTGGGAACAACTAAATAAAAGAGGCAAAGTGCAAAAACCTGAATCAGAAGCAGCAGATCACACATTGAAGTGAGCAGCGTTAGTGTTTGAGTGAGGAGCAGTTTAACAGTCGAACTTTGGAGAAATACACCTTTACCTCACTTTGTTTTATACAATATGGTTATTTACCGAGAAGTTTATGGTTGATATAGTGTTACTGCTGTAAAAAATTTAGATTAGAGCTGATTTAAAATGACCAAATCTGCTTTTCCCAGCTCAGACTGTTTAAACTCTCATCAATCTGGACAGTGTAAACTCTGCTCTTCCAAGCCGAGTTTGTTCAAAGAGCTTCCTCCAGCAAGCAGAATACTCATTGATCATAACCTTCCTGTAAGAAGTGGGCGATGCAAGGAGGAATTTTGGTATTTATCTGATGCCAAGAATTGCTGATAACACTGGACAAAACATAAAAATGTTTTGTATTAACTTACTACAACAATCTAAAACAATTTAACCACATAGAAATGATAAAATTGTTATTTTATTAGCTATTACAAGCAGTTTAAAAAAAAATAAAATCACTAATGAATAAAAAAAATTGCAACAATGTAACAAAACTATAAAGCAAACGAGGAAGAAGGTGGAGACTCTACTGACTTTATTTTTCCTCTTTATTTGTGAAAAATAAAGTCTGTAGTGCAAATAAAATGTAAACAAAAGAATCAATCTCATCACTAGTATCGATTCAATACGATACTTATATTTGTATCAGTAGTTTGGATACTACTTATACCCTCAGCCCTACTTTCTATTTAAATGTAACATTTAATCCTTCCTTCAGGATCCGTCAATTTTCACCGTACTGACTGCCAAATCCACAAGACCGGGTGTGGCCATTGCCGACTTTGTCATTTTCCCTCCAAGGTGGGGTGTAGCTGACCACACCTTCCGCCCGCCGTATTACCACCGTAAGCACGCATTAACACACACACACTGTGTTCTTTTATTTTACTGGGTGTTTAAGTGTTTAGCACAAACAACCCACATTCATTAGCTTTTATAGCCTAATGGGGGAGAAAAATAATGATTCAGCATATTTTAATAATATAGCAATTTTGAGATCCATATTGTTAAAATAGTTTAAATTAAAAGTTGTAGCTGGAACTGAAATAATAATCCAAATAATCTAAAATGGATTACAGCATCTGACATGTCCTTTTAACTATTAGTGTCTAAACAGTAGCAGAGATTAATCCACCTGCTGTATGACTCATGTCCCATCAGAGGGTCTTTTGTCTGGTTTGGTCTCAGACCTGTAAGGCCATCTAGTGGAAATCTGTTCCTGACATATTGCTGTGTTTTAGCGCCCCCTGCTGGTCGTTTCAGGTAACTGCATGAGTGAATTCATGGGCCTGATCAAAGGTCATTATGAAGCTAAAGAGGAGGGTTTCCTGCCAGGAGGAGCCAGCCTGCACAGCATCATGACCCCCCATGGTCCGGACATGGACTGTTTCGAGAAGAACAGCACAGCTGAGCTCAAACCTGAGCGTGTGGCTGAAGGAACCATGGTAAAACATACTCATTGTGTACAGAACTGAGTCAGTGCCATCCAACATGTTTTATTTTCTTTTTGTTCCTCCAGGCTTTCATGTTTGAGTCCTCCTTCAGCATGGCCGTCACTAAATGGGGTCTGCAAACCTGCCAGAAACTGGACAAGAGTTACTATCAGTGTTGGGAACCTCTCCGCAGCCACTTCAACCCCAACTGGAAGCCCAGCAAGAAGTGAAAACCAGTCCCTCAGAAGACATCTGGCTCAAATGACCAAAAACATGTTTAAACTAAATAAATAAACATTTCCAACAACCAATATTTAATTGTTTGCTGATGACAACTTATTATTGCTCAAAGACAAAAGGGGTGATAATATTTTGCCCGTGGTCATTTTTCTGTAGAGTTAGCAAAGTATGTAAAGAAACTCTCAGAAAGTAATTAAAAAGAAACAAATTCAATTTTGGAGTCAACTGAATTCAACATAAAAAGGCCAAAACTCAAGTCAATTTTAAAAATACAAAGCTGCATTTACCTCAAATTAAAAACAAAAAGGATGTTTATGTTAAGTAGATTATTTCTGTTGTAACAATGCTTCTTGGCAATAAATCTTACTGTTGGAAAGTCTTAATTTCCCTTTTAAATGGTGCCACATTTGTAAGGAACATGCATGAGTATTTGGGTTGCGTACATGAAAAATTTGTCAAATCTTCCGTTATCTAATATCCCTTTGGGATCCATCCATCATCTATACCAGCTTCTTCCTTTCAGGGTCACTGGTGCCCATTGGGATCAATAAAGTATTTTTAATTGAATTAATAAACAGCATATTTTGCTGCTACTGACTTCTTTTAGGCTTCTGCTACCCCCAGGTGCTGCCAAGTATTGTTACAACACACAAATAATCTACCAAACACAATTGTCCTTACTTTTTGTGTCAAGTATACTGAGTCAAAGCATCATCCTCAACACAAACCCTGAGCTCTAACCCTCAGATGTAACAGTGCACGAGTTTGACCACATTAATTACAAGGTTTGATGAAAACAATTACAACTCAGTCATTTCTCATCACCTTTTTAATGAGTTTAAAAGTGGCATTAAAAGACGGTGAGCGATGTGCACTCCTTAGTCTTTTAACTTGTTTAGAAATTCCCTAAACTCAGACTTGAGTGGCACAAAACACTGAAGTGTTCATAAAACACAACACACCCCGTGCTCACAAATTAAACATATTTACAAAAAGTTTCCCTCTTTTCTGACAATAAACATCTGCTCCACTTATCTTACTGTTGCTCTGAATCTAAAGATTGTTTTAGTTATTCAGTCCACACACTTTCACTAAAAAAAAAATCAAAGTCCTGTTGTTTGACAATATAATTTTATTCGGTTATTAATAATTACACAGACCACCTCTGGAACATTACAGGAGGGTCTTCTCAACACGGGAGCTCAACTCGACAATCGGAACGGTTGCTGGTGGGTCCCAGCTTTAATTCGCTCCTCCTTCCGATCCTGAAACACAGAAGACAAACAGCTGGTTTGTCGGTACAGTTTCCATAGCAGCAGAAATATCACCCTCTTCACCTTCCAGACATTTTCTCAGCTACACTCTTTATGATTTTCAAGTATTTCCTTGAAAATCGAATGGTGACAATTTAGAGGTTGAATCTCAATGACAAATGGTGGGGAAAAAATATTAATCAAGCCACTATTCATTTGGCACCTTTTGTCCAATATGAACTGATTTACATTTAAAAAACACAAACCACAATTTTAGGAGAAAATCCTAATTTTGATAGATTTCTGGACTAAATTACAATAAAAAAATAAAAAATCACAACTACAATACTAACAAAAAAGTACATTAAAAATAAAATTATTAATGGATCAACACAATTACAACAACATGCATGCCTCTTCTGTTACCAAATTTGGTAAAATACTGACACAGTGGCAACAAGTTACATTCAACCTTAGACATTTAGACCCCACAGACACCAAAATCCTCATAAAGCTTTATGTCTCATACCCTGGTTGTTTTGAAGAGGTAGTAGAAGCAAAAAAGGGGCACAATTCCAAACGTGAAACCAAGTAGGGACGTCTTTGTTGTGGGTCTGAAGTGTGGGTACGTGTTGGCCCTGGCATACACCCACCGAGTCAGCGCAGGGTCTTCCTGTAATGACAGATGATCACATTCACATTTCAGTTACTATATATGTTTATATTTAGTCTTTTGTTTACATATGGTCACTCACAAATGCAAAGTTTTGTCATTTTGTACATTTGAACAAAGTTTGTTTCTCTCATATTGTGCCCTCCTGCAAATAACTTTATAACTTTCATACATACATGTCTTTATTCTGCCCTTGAGGCATGATAAACTGAAAGGTTATTGTGCGAATTGTTCTGTGGTAATGTAAACAAAAGCATAACGAAAAATACAGGTAATAATATCAACTGTTCCAGAGAATAACCAGCACCTTTAGCTTGGGAACATTGTGCAACGTATACTTACATAAATACTAAAACAGTGCATTAAAGGGTTGGGCTATTGTAAGCTTAATTTGTCAACAGATAAAGGAAATAAATCAAAATATAAATAAATTACGCAAAATAACCCGAAAAAATAAACAGTGCTAGCTCCCTGGCCCAGCCTGGCTAACATAAATGACTGACAATCAGTCTTGTTTTTATCGTCGTAAACCAAGGATAATAACAATGATATACAGTATTATTAAATAAACAACATCGGTTCCTGTCTAGTCGTAAATGCTACAATTCCAGAAAGTAGACGTAGCCCGGCTCCTTCAAAGGTGCCTTTGCCTGCTAGCAGGTAGCCACTTACGATGAGCTCCTTTCTGTGCGGGTTATTCAGCTGCATCAGATACTGCCTCTTCAGATTAGCCCGCAAAGCCGCCCGGGCCTCCTCTGCGTTTCTCTTCTCCCGAGAAAGGTTGAAATATTCATTCGGGTCCAATGTTTTCGGACGATGGGCCAAGGGCGGCTCTTGGTATTCCGCCATGATGGTTTCGTGATGCGATGTGACTTCGTGAAATCTCGCGTTGATACGCTGCGTTGTAACTACGGCAACGGTAGACAAACATTGTTTTTTCTTTTTTTGGCGTAGCAGATATATGAATCAAACTATGGAGGCTCTTTATAGAAAGGAAGAAAACACACACAATGGCGGCGAAGATGATTATACATATGAAGAGGAGCGGACTCTAACAGAAGGAGAAAAAGACTTGGACACGGCGGTTCAGGACCGAGCAGAACCCGACGTCGGAGCTGCTCAGGGGTCGAGATCAAGTACTCATCAGCGACCACCGGTCGTTGACTTTTTTCTCAACTATCTTTTTCAAAATGACATGACAGAAACGCTCCTCTCTTTTGAAACTGAGTGGTATGAGTTGGAGCAGAAAGGGCTAGTGGATGTCCGGCGGGTCGACCCGGTACCGGACGTGTACGTTCAAAACTTGCGCTTGGACGGCGAATTGAGAAACGCTCTGCGGGACAAAGAGGAGTACAGGAAGGCGGCTTCTGTCGCAGCGGAGATGCTGGCTTTGGTCCAGAGGGACCGGGACATCTACCGGAATAAGCACAAGCAGGATCTCTGGGACATGAAAGGCATCAAAAAGGAGATGAAAAGACTCAAAGAGGAATGTGACGTATACGGAGATAAAATAAAGATGATGACTGAAAAATACCTGGCAGCTTTAAGGCAAATCAAGCTGGCTCTGGACAGCCAATCAGATGTCTCCTCTGAAGGTGAAGAGCAGGATCAGACAGCCAGGTGTCAAACACAGCGACCCGGATCTTCAGGTCACCTGAAAAGAATAATTCCTTAAAATAAAAATCAAAGTTTATTGAAACCATGTCACGTGTTTCATGACAAAGTGCCCCTTTGATCCCACAAAAACTCCTGGTCCTCCCGATTATCCACACAGGCCTGGTTCCACATGATACTATACCTGCGTTTATGTAGACTGTGTTTTAATAATCACTAAATCACTCATGTTTCTGTGGTTTTGCTCATTTAGTTTTGGTGTGTGTGTATGCATTTCATTTTGTCACCTTTTTCGGACCTTTTCTGGTAATCCCCTAACTTGTCAGGAATAATAGGCCTTATGAGGACCAAAATCTGGTCCTAATATGGTGGAACGTAACTTTTGGGTGAGGGGTAAAGTTCAGGGCTATTATGTGAATTGAGTTTAGGATTACACACTTTAGGTTTAGGCTTCAGAAATGAATGGGAGTCAATGCAATGTCTTAAAAAGGATAGAAACAAACGTGTGTGTGTGTTTATATTCGTAGGGCAACTCTATAATTTAGTTGTAATTTGGACAAGTTTAAAATACAACTGCACTTATCAGTTTTTTACTATAACAGTTGAAACATTTTGTTTTTAACCACAAGAGGGCGATCTATAACAAGTTCTGATTGTTTTACTGCAGAGTCAGAAAGCTGAAGCTGACTGTGTTACTATTTTTCATTTTGTTGTGAGAAAGCAGGAGCTAGAAATGCAGACACAATGCAGCTAACATTATAATATCAATATAAGTTACCTGCAGTGAAATTACTAAAATCTGTATTCATTTTTAGTGTGAGCATGTTATTTAAGTTTTGACATTAGCTTTGGCTTGCTCCAGTTCTGTTATTCTTAGCCTGAACTCTAAAACAGCTTTTCTGCTTTTGCAATGGGATAAGAGTTCAACTTTAGGGATTTGTGTTCATATTAGTGGCATAAATTCTTAACTAGGATTATAACTCGAAACATAAAGCAGTTTAATCCATTTGCTAATTCTCACACAATTGTTCTGATATTCATTATGCTTTTTGATCGGATCAGAAACAGCTAAAACTAAATTTTCTGGGGGAGTATACACCTGGACCCCCCTAGAACTGCTTCAGTCCACAGCTGATGATTAACGTGTTCCTCATTGCTGATGTTGGCAGGTATGAGATAGACTTCTGGTTTTCTGTTTGAAATTACTTATATTATTAATGTTTTAATTGGACAATCTGGATTCTAAAGATAAAAAAATAATATCAAAGGCAAAACTATTAAATTTGTTAATAAATTGGCAGAGAGATTAAGAAAGCTAAACAAAGGGCACTGCCTGAAATTTTGCCCAAGGCACCAAAACTGCATTTCTCATTTTCTATTTCTTTTAACTTCTGTTGATTTAAGATCTATCATTTGAACATAGACATGTTTTATGTCCTCAGAAACCTCAGAATCTTGGCTAAAAGCTCATAAAAAATCACAAGTGTTTGAAAACTTTAGACAAAACGACATCAGCGCACATCTGTATATATATTAAAACAAATCAGTAAAAAATGTTTTCATCCTTCTTGACTTTTTGTTTATAAATGCACCAAAATGTGTTGAAATGTCTTTTGAAACTTTTTTTTACTTGATTTTTAGTAAATGTGCTCCAGTTGGAGTCAAACATAACTTTTTCATTGTTTTATATGAATAGGGTAAAAAAAATGTGGGTAATTAAGAATAAATGTGTTTTTTCAGACATGTAAGTAAAAAAAAAAGTTTTGCAATTAAAAGCCAAAGATTTCTCTAAATTTATTCATGATACCAAAATGGTCCATTATATGCAGAATGACAAAACCATGAGTTACTTCTTTACTAAAACTTCCACAACTTTGCTCTAGTTTATTTTAGCAGCAGGAAGTTTTGCACAGGTAATGTCCACATGTAAATTTATGGTTTCCAAGAGATTTCAGCCTTTTTCCGTATATTTTCCAAAGGATTTAATACTGTTTAATACAAAAAAACTTCAGGCGAGGGGAAAAAAATCAAGATTTTTTTCTGTTTCATCCTTATCTCTGAAACATCAGCAGCTGCTTTTATACTTACACTTCTGATGAAGCTTTATTTGGATTATTTAAGTAGAGTTTGGAAATGTTGAGACACACTAAATTACATTTCTGCACATTATTTCAAGCACAAACATCATCTCCTCATTCTTATCCTTCCTCCCAGTTTAAAATGCACCATGAGCAACATTTCTTGTTGGTTTCACCATTTTTTGTGCAGACTCTGCCAGATAACAGAGATAACGACGTGCAGCCGGAGGAGATAAGGGAACGTGTGGCTGTGCCACCTTGACTCAAATCATTCTAAGAATCTGAAGCTATTTAGTGAATTTAAAATGTCTTCTACGTGCAACGCTGTCCTGGAAAAAGGGAAAGGAAGTTTTTTTCCCAACCACATTCTAGTTAGTACTTTTCTCATTAAAGCTCCCTGAAGTGGTTGTTTGTTAGAGGCAGTGACCTAATGTGTTACAGCATGCTGTTTTCCAGGGTTCCAGCTTCACCTCAGGCTAATTTGTGATTCTTCCCCCTGCCTGATCCTCTCAGCTCCTCTCCCCTGGCAGCTCTGTTCGCTTCAAAGTCTGAAACATAAAGAACGCTGAGAAGAAGGAGAATTTTTCAGCACCCTGAACCAAATGACACATACTGCCTTTTAATCCTGTTTATGCAGCAGAGGCTGCAGATTGTGATCGATTTGGAAACGTTGCTTTAGCCTAGTTATCAACCCTAAATGGTATTTTGACTTCTCCTCCAAAATATATTCTGAAGAAACATTTTTCATTTCATCATAAACTCACTCCGTGTTCTTTTCTAATCTTTCCATGTGAAATTGATTCACACAGTCTGCCAGTTCTCCCTTCTTAATAAATCAGTTTTCATGGATCCATACAGGGGGCAGCGAGTTGATCTCAGCAGTATTTTCTGCTTTAATGAACTATGCAGGGCATGTTGGCTCGTGGATGTTACTCAGCAGACATCTATCATCTTCAGGGAGAGCTACTGCTCACAAACGGGGACGCAAATAAATCCTCCATTGAGTCCAGAAGAACTTATTATTGGGTTGTGACATCTTTTTCCAAAATCAGCTCTTCTGGGAGGACTCCAAGGTGTTCCCAGACTAGATGGGAGACATAGTCTGTCCATCGCGTCCTGAGTCACCCTCCCAGTTGGACACGTCATCCAGGGGTCCTCAAACAGCAGTACCTTCAGATTATATAAGGAAACATCAACTTTTAGAATGTTTTTTCCACTTTTGTTCACTATTAATCAATTATTTGTTTAGCATAAGGTTTTTATTAGCTACCGTGTTTTAAACACTGTATTATATTCCCACTAAAAAACTTTTTAACTGTTGACAATAAGAACAAAATAAATCAAAACTCACTTAAATAGCATTTATTATTATAAATTATATAGTGAAAATAATGATTCGATTTTATAATAATAATTTAAAACATTTATTTAATTCAATTTTTATTTTTTGCATAGTTTTCCACTCATCTTCTCTCCCTAGCGCCCCCTGGTGGCCCTCAATTAGAAAAGCACTGATCCAGGGGATATCCTTACCAGATGACAGGATGCAGTTAGATTTTTTTATTTGCCCAAATCAGCCACACTTTTTTTGAAGTTAGACTTGTTTATCATAGAGATTAATATTAAGAGTGACATCACAAAATGAAAATCTCGTTAATTTATTTAAATAGTAAATTTTACATAATGTAAAACTTAAAAAGAAAAACTAAAAATAAATTTATGTTTTAATATATTTTTTAACAAAAATAAAAATATATATATTTTGTGACTAAACTATCATATAGTGTGTTTCCCTGCCTTTTCTTCATCAGGGGGTCAGGAGGACGTGACGGAGCCGGGCCTCTGGGACGGCTGTCAGAGGAAGATTTGACAGATGGACTTCACGAGGCTGGCCGCCTTGGGGAGGTGATGTCTGGCCGGAGTGCAGAGACACAGTGAGACGGCCGACGCCCTGACTTGATGGGAAGCGGCAGGAAGACGGAGAACAGGAGTCGAAGTCAGGCGAAGAGGAAGGCCACCGTCTGAGGTCAGCTGGTTCAGAGAAAACACAAGATCCACTCCAGGACTACTGACAGTGAACCTCACCATACACGTTATTTTTATGTTAACCATTAATAATTTGAATGTCCCAAAATGATTCTTTATTGTGCAGCATTTTCAGCTAAAGTCAAAGCTGAACTATAAAAAAACTTTACAAACTGTATTGTTGATTCAAATCAAGAAGCTCATTCATTTAATAACTAATTTTCTCAGTATAGCCCACAACATCATTCATTTAGCCCAAAAATATGACTTTTTGCTGTTTTTTTTAAATTCTAAAATCGGTCGCTTTTCTTATTAAACCTGCGATTCACAGGGGAGGGGACTCAAGTCATATGACTTGGACTCAAGTCAGACTTGGGACATTAATATTATGACTTTAGACTTGAAAAATTGTACCGACTCATGACTTCAATTGGACTTTTACACCAATGACTTGGGACTTGAATTGAACTTGAACCTGTTTTCATGAAAAGACTTGATATTTTACCAAAAATCTAAAGTTTAAAACACAATATTTATAAAGTAGGACTCATTAATTAATTTCACTCACTCCGTATTAACAAATTAGATCGTCCCTCTGTTTTTCACACTCATATGTGTGAGCT
Organism: Cynodonichthys magdalenae; assembly: GCA_031762555.1. Classification (NCBI taxonomy): domain Eukaryota; kingdom Metazoa; phylum Chordata; class Actinopteri; order Cyprinodontiformes; family Rivulidae; genus Cynodonichthys; species Cynodonichthys magdalenae. Next base: position 19,216,203 of record JARVJO010000165.1, on the reverse strand, counting down.
GCAGCACAGTAACTCAAATTAATCAGATTTTTAAAAATGGAAAATTATAGTTTAAAAGAAGACTATTTTTTTGCAGCTAAGTTAATCTGAACTGTGCAATATAAAGGGTGCAATTTTTAAATTCTTTTTTAAATACTTTGAAAGTTCAGCTGCGCGTTTCATCATGATTTGAGATATTTAATTAAAGGAGCACACAGTCTATTATTTACATTTAACATAACTGCAACATTGTTTAAAAAAGTCTCAGTAGGACTTGAAATTCCAAGTTTCAGACTTGGGACTTGACAGTTGCCTGTCTTGACTTGAAATTTGACTCTGACTTGACTGTCTTTGCTTGAGAATTGACTCGGGACTAGAGGATAAAGACTTGAGACTTGACTCAGGACTTGAGGATAAAGACTTGAGACTTGACTCAGGACTTGAGGATAAAGACTTGAGACTTACAAAACAATGACCTGGTCCCACCTCTGGTGATTCATAACATCTTGTGTTGTGTAATCTGCAGGATTAAACGCTTTTCTACCAAACTGAAGTCATTCAAGCAGCTATCTACGACAGGTAAGATAATCATTATTCATAACCTCATTTGAAATATACAAATTGAAAAAGTTATTAAAATGAAGTTGATCTTGTTGTAGTCTAACTTTTTGTTATTCACTTTATTAATAAAATAACTGACAAGTGAGGGTTTAGCATTATCACCATCATCATATAATAATAATAATAATAATAATAATAATAATAATAATAATAATAATAATAATAATATCACACCCAAATCAAACAAAAAATAAATCTAAAACTCTGTGCAGGCGACTGATTTTCCTGGAGGTCTCCCTGTTGCTATCTCAGAACTTGTTTATCTCAGTGTTTTCCCACATCGCATGTTGTTTAGGATGAGACGAGTGTGAAAAAGAAACTATTACTTATGTCGTGGTTTCCAGAGCGTGGGGAAATTGACTGTAAACCACTAACTACGTACGAACCTGACTGCAGCTCTTTTTTTATCGGAAAGTGTGAGATGCCAGCATTGCTCGGATCGTTTCCCAGCACAGACCTGCAGGCTGATAGACTCCAGAAGTTTTTTTTCTTGGTCGTGGCTATCATCACTTTTGTTCTTTGGAAGATGATTCAAAGCCAAAGTGGAGCGGAAACAAAGCCACACACCATAACAACACCGCAACGACAGGAACACAGCGACGAGACTGACCACATTTGGTGACGTGGTCAGACGGCCCAAATTAACACGTTTAAAAAAGAATCTTCTTTACAACTTTATTCCAATTTCGAAGCATCTGCATGCGATTTAATTGCAGCGGAACATGTGACTTTTTGTTTGTACGGCGTTGCTGGTTGTGAAGTTGTGTTTCTCTTGTTGCTCCGGCACACAGATGATGAATTTGTCTTTATTTCTGTCAGCGTTTCAGAGAAATCAGACATGTTTCCTGTGGTGAAGAGTCACCAGGACGACACTGAGCATGCTCAAAAGCAGCTAATTTTGTCTGTTTGATAACTGAGAGACAACACCGACGCCTCACACGAGTCTATTTTCTTCCCGGAGCAAGCTGCTGAAGCATGTTTAGCACCAATTATGTGCTTTGGGGGGGAAATTGCCAAGTTTATATTTAGTGTGTTTTTGTGAGTCTGCGTGCTTGTGGCTGCAAAACCCTGAAAATGAGAGCTCTGATCAGTAACTGAGAGGATCAGCCTCTTCATTCACTTTGATATCTTTTATTTTCATTCATGTTGCCTTTTATAAAACATTATCATTTTCAGTGAGGCTATTTATAAACCTTACTGCTTAATTCTGGCATTAGTTACATTTTTAACCATTCTTTCAAAGCAGAAAAGCTTTTTTTTTTTGAAGAAATGTCCAAATGAATCATTTGGTTTAAGCAGGGCTTCCTATTTCTGGCTCAAAATAATTAAAATCTGAACTAGTTTGACTTCTGTAACAGATGGTCCAGACTTTATTAATAATTTTTTCCTCTCTCGCATGGAAGATTTGTGATTTGCTTCAGTGATGTGAATAAATTAGCAAGTCTCTTCCATTTTCTGCTGAGTTTACTCTGCTGCCATCAGTCCCAGCCAGACGCTCTACCTTTAACATTTATCATATGCAATTTAGATTTGTAATGAGGTCATTTCAACCTGTCTGTTAAATAACTCCGTCATGGTAGAATTAAACATACAGCGAAAGAAAAGAAAATGATGTTCAGATATTCCACTAAACAGTGAGTAATAATTAAAGAGTTTCAACCAGCTTCCATTAAACTTTTATTAAAACAACAGCAATAGAAACAGATCTGCAAAAATATACCTCAAATATATTCAAAAAGGAAATCTGTGATTAAATAGATTACAACGACAAAAAAGCAAAGTAGAATATTAATCTCCTCTAAAGTAATAACATGCAGGAATGTATTAAAACAAAGTGTTTAGAAACAATCTGCAGCGACTGACTGGCTGATTGATAAATGCTTACTCAATGGTAAAATAATTGTAGCGAACAAAGAAGGCGACCTAATACGATACAAAATAAACAAGTAAAGGAAAAGGTCAGAGTTTTTTGGAGTGGGGCTCGACTGACAAGGTTTGAACAAATAATATCTTACCTGTAGCAGATAGCTTTTGACTGAAGACGTACCGTTTGATTTTGACCAAACTGATGAGCTAAATGTCAAGACCAAAGTGGATTGTTAACATAATAAAAAAACTTTAAGAAAAAAAAAAGAAAAAAAAAACCGATATAATTTTGGTAGTGATGGGGGGTGGGGGTGTAGGTATTTCATTTTACTTTATCCTCTTTTTTGCTTTTCTTGTCGGACTAAAGTCGTCTTGTAACAGTTTATTTCATCTTTATTCTGTCAGTTAATGCACTAAAAGTCAAAACTATATGTAAAACTCAAAGAATATTTTGAATCTTTAAAAAGAGTGAGAGATAAATGTCCACCACAGAGGACAAACCTGAACTAGCTTGGAGGTAGTTTATGTTAAAGCCAATTTATAAACATTTAAACTCATTTTTGCTACAGAAATGTTACAAAAGTCCAACAGGAAGTGCTATAGCTAGCTGCTAACACACCTATTTGCAAGTAATCCCAAAATTCTGTGTCAATATTTCTGGCGTTAGGATTTATAAAAGACTGGTATTATTATCCACAACAAAATGTTTTGGCATTGGAGTTGATTTAAAATGGCAGCGACACACTTTGGTCTCAGTCCCATTCAGACTAGCCGTTAGTTCATCAGTCAGGGCAAAATTTTATTCCATTTCTCCAAACCAAAGTTGTTCAAAGAGCTATGAACAACAGGTAAGATATTAAATTCCACAGGAACTCACTTCAAAAAGCTGAAGGTTTTTATACCAGGCCTGTGTTACTTTGCTTTGCTCTGCTTTGTTACTGTGCACACTCATTAGGATTCGCAGAAGTGACAGAACGTCTCGTCCCGCCATCCGTGACGTCTACATGCTTCGTTTGGGTCTGTCGGTCTGTTCATCAACCTGTTGTCCCGCATCTCCCTGCAGCAGAGGACAGGGATCCGTTAAACACCATCAAACTCCGGTGACAACGACGAACGCCACGTGATGACTCACCAAGACAGAGAACGCTCCAGAACGACCCGACTTCCCTCTCTTCAGTGGATCGAGCTTCACCTGTCTCCTCACTCTGGTCACCTGAGAATAATCCAACACTGCCGCCGTTAGTTTTTGAAATTGTTGACATTTACTCGTGTTTATGCATTTTACTTGCAAAATTCAAAGCCTATTCATGTACTTGGAAAGCATGCGAGTACATCATGTAGAATAATGTAGCTGTGCAACTCTGCTAACACATAGAGCTTCTTTATCCCAGCTGTTCGTGTGCTGCCTCTGGGTTGCCATGGAAACTCACCTGTAGGGGGTTGGATTTCAAGTCGTTGCTAAGGAGGGAGAAGGTGCCGGGGCGGCGGGTTTTACGCTTGCTCTTTTTCTTATTCGCAGCTTGAGCCAAGTGTCTCCTGGACCTATCAGCCTGAGAAAAAACATTGACGCAGGGATTATGGAGACAGTGGCACACACACGGTCTAGTACAGCTATCTTTATGAGGACATTGCATTGACTTCCATTCATTTCTATAGCCTAACCCTGACCCCTTACCCTAAACCTAACCTCACCTGACCCCAAATCTAACCTAAACTCAATGCACAGCTTAGTCCTAAACCTAACCCTCAACCCACGCATTTTCCCCCATAGGGACTAGGCTTAGGTCCCCATAAGTACCAGTTATACAAATTGTCCCACATAGAAGGAATACCCGCCCAACACACACACACACACACACACACACATCTGTGCTCACTTTCAATCATCTGACTCATGATTGAATTTCAAGAACATGCAGTATTCCCAGCCTATTCTCAGGAATCTAATAGTAATGCTCTCATATTATGAGTTTTAATTTATTTGGCTCCGAATATTTGTGTTTCTTTTGTCTCATCCTGTCTGTCAGCATGCACCGATGATGAGGATGAGCCAACACGACCAAAACCTGACTTGATCTTTCTGTAAACCAGTCCCTAAAGTCCCCACCCCCCCTCAATGTTTGGCCTTTTTGCTGATTCCTGTGTGACTAACTAGAGCGGTTTACCTGGATGAGAGTGTTCGGGAAGCCCTTGACAGAGACGGCTCCTGGTAGGCTGGTGTGACTCAGGTGGGTGGGACCCCTCCACTCCAGCTGTCTCTTACGTCTGGACAAATCCTGCCAGGATGAGACAGTCAGAACCGCAACCGCACGAGGCAAAACAACAACACCCGGTGACAAGAAGTGGATCAGGGCTTGTGTGTGCTGTGGATGTTGAGTGAAAGTTAATCTGTTCTTGTTTCATCCCGTTCTTCTCACTTTAAGGTTACTTTTTTTCTGCCTTATTGGAAGTCAAACTTCAACAGGAAACAGCAAAATTAAAAGCGTTTGTGGCTCTTAACGTCTTGCATTGATCTGCTCAGAATGAATCCCAGCAATCGATCCAACCATTTTTCCCTGATAAATGGACTGTCACTATAAGAAACAATAGCTTTTACTTTCTACAAAGATAACTGTCAGCTGCAATATCTCTGCAGTAATTCTGAATCCTTTTTAAGTACTTGCTGTGATTGCCATTGATCTACGTTTTGATGGTTTTCACAGTTTGGGGTTAAGTGTTTTTTGCAGTATGAATCCAATTGTCATTGTTTAACTGTATAAATTAAACTTCAGGGACTTCATAATGAGTATTATTTGGTCAATTACTTAAAATAAAAAATTGCCACTCTCAAGTATATGAATAACACAAGCAGTGTTTCTTTTTTTGGATTTTTTCGGTTTTCATTGAAGTTTTAAGACCATAGTACTCTTTTAGTTATGAATGGACTCCTGCTTTGCTTTAACATGTAAGAGTTTTACATGGCACCTTTAGGAAGTATGGAAAATGGAAGAACAGCTGAGATTGTTGTGGATTACCAAAAAAGTCATCAAATATTTATTCAAAGTTCTGCTGGAGAACATGTTGAAAAACCAGAAAAATCCAAACTGTTTCAAGAAGCACTGAAGATGGAGAGAAAAACACTGCAGGTACTTATTAAAACCTCATGTCAAACACGGTAGTGTCAGTATTATGGTTTGGATCTGCATTGCTAAACCTTGGTGTCAACAATCAAATACCAAACTTCGAATAATGCTTGAGAGTTTGAAAGGACACTTCAACTGACTGTTAGGGAAATGTTATTAAACTGAACAAGAAGTAAAATATTAAAGTTGCAAATGTGGCCAAAAGATTCGGCCTTTTATGTTAAAACGTGTGTGGTTGTACATACCAGCTGTTCAGGTAGTGATAGTGATCTCTGCTGTCTTTTATCACCATGCTGAGGAAGAAAAACAAAACAAACAAAAAAACATAAAGTCAACTCACAGAGCATCATTTTACACAGAGAAATGTTTTCACAATAATAAAAATACTTGTTTCCTACAGTTCACTGAATGGTTTTAAGTAGTTTAAGCACATGTAGCAATACATAATACTATGCCAAGTACATAATTGGTACTTGGTATGTGTCCAGCAAGTACCAGGTACAGACTTGGTAAATACTGGGTACAAACCTGGCAAATACCAGGTAAGTACAAACTTAAGTCCCAGGTGGCTACCAGGTAAAGTACAAGGTACATATCTGATAAATACTGGGTACAACACCGGTAAATACTAGGTAAGTACTAGGTAAGTATCCTGTACAAACTAGCTAAGTACCAGGTAAGTACACAATGTGAACTGTTAAGTAACAGATAGTTACCATGTAAAGCACCAAGACCACACAAGGAAAGTATCAGATATGTACCAGATAAATACTTTGCAAGTATCAGGTAAACACCCAATAAGTTCTGAGTAAGTACCAGATATGTACCTTGTAAGCACAGGGGAACATGTGATTTTATAATACAGCCTGCTTCTCATTGGTACCAGGTAAGTACCCAATAAGTACCTGGTAATAAATACTTGGAGGAAGCTGGTATGTACTCACATACCAGCTACCTACTGATAATTACAGAGTTACATGTCACTTCAGGTAAGTTTCAGGTTTGTACCACGTCATTTCATAATACAGCATGCTCCTCCCAAGTACCAGGTATACAAGTACCTTAGTACCTGGTACCTACCCTGTAGGTAATGTGCTGCATTATGTTTTACTAACACTCACAGTTATTATCTTTTGGGCGTTACCAAACTCATAAATTAAAACTGAATTCCTCTGAAGTTAAAGTGTTCGTTAAAATCTGCCATAATAATGTGGCTTTCTGCACATAATTTGTGCTCATAAATCTCAGAAGTTTCAATAAAAAACGCACACATTTTTGAAAGAAAGGGCAAACACGAGTAAACTGAAGCGAAATGTGGCAAATCCAGCTGATGAAAGGATGCTGTTGCTGGTATTAGTTAGTCCCCCGCCACAAGTGAAGCTTATAATTGGACGAGCTGTAATTACATTATGAGAAAACTGCTGCAGAATAGAACACACGACACAAAGTCTCCAGTCCCCGATGAAACTCTTTCCTGCAGCTGCTGAATCTTTTGTCCAGATGAGGGTGATTATTTTGGACAGAACACGAGGACTGTCCACAGAAAAAAAAAAAATAGTGAACCACAAGTTTAAAGTGTAACAGCTGGGAGCCACATGAAAAGCCAAACGGGTAGAGGAACAATTTCTTGTTCCACGGACGAGTATATATTTTTGGTGCCACGGCTGTTAAAACCATCACAATGAGACTTTGTTTCTGTTATAAAAAAAATTACATGTCTGAACAGGTCAGGGTTAGACTGTCTCCTTCCATCCTGCCATAAAGTTTACAGTCGTTTTTTTTTTTTTTTAAAGAAGCAGATGAACTTAAATTCCAGCAGAATTATTGGTTTTCTCTGGTCAAGCTGTATAAACACTGACCAGTCTGTCTAAAAGAAAACTGTCCAAAACACTTTGAATCTGCTCATTCATTTAATTTATTTTATGACACGATGCTGTAAAGATCTTATAAATAAAATGTCAAATCAGCAGAATAATCTTTATTAAAGTTATTTTTTTAATTTCAAATATACATATTAAACAATTAAAAACACAACTATAGACTATTTAACTTAACACAAGTATTGTCTTTTACTTGCTCTACATGATATGAATAATTTTTTTTAAACAGTTTTTTTGACATGAGGTTAGTTATTATGTAGTTTGCAGCGAGCAAACAGCATTTAAACGGACTCAGACCGGACAGACTTACCTTGTCTCAGCAGCACAGACGATGACTGACACATGATGAACACCCTCGTCCTTCACTAACTATCAGATCCATCAGAAGTGCGTCACTTACCTGTCTGTCTGCGGTCTGGCCGCCAGCACACAGCTCTCCCCGGCTCGCTCCTGAGCAGTCCAAGGCGTGTGACAGCAGACTCGCCTGCAGGCACAGCACGCACAGCCACACAGCAAACCCCATGATCCAGGCAGGAACTAGACTGATCCCAGCCGCCGTCAGCGCCCTGCTTTATACTCTCGGCTCGGCTAATGGGGAACAGATGCAGGGGGAAGGGGAGGCCATGCCAGCTTCACACAGACAAACAGCCTACCACAAGCATGTGCTCCACGCCATCCAGTGGCCTGTGGCCCTGCAGAAACATGTCAGACATCTTGAAGGGGGCCCCTCTCTTTCAAAAACGCCCCCCGCCCTCTAACCACTACTAACCCCTACCCAGAGAAAAATATGAAGAGCATTTTCCACTTACGCCTGCATTCCAGCTGCTGACAAAGTGTGTTTGCACTTTGAGTGTTTTTAAAAGAGACAGACTAAACTCATGAAGTTAAAAAGTGTTTTTCTTTACATCTTTGAACACTTTTGTTATGGAGGACTGAAACTGACATAATTAGAAATAAAAGCAGAAATATATAAATGGACCAATAAATAAATAAATACACTTAAAATGCACCAATTAAATTAAAAAAAAGAGAACTTTACTTCGTGTTTTATAATTTAATTGACCTTCATATTTTTTTTTTCCAGCTTAGTTCCAATAAATTATATATTTTATCACATATGCCCTATTTTAGTACCTTTTAAAGGTATTTATTGGTCCATTTTTGTATTTTTGCTTTTATTTCTAATCATGTCAGTTTGCAACCTCCATATTCTGTAAGCTTTTTATTTTTTTTAGGAAATAAGAATTACTCATTTGACATTTCAACCTGCAGACAACTGACAAATATTGGAAGCTGATACAATTTACCATGAATAATCTGATTCTTTATGAGGTTACTGGAGCTTAATTGGGCACCACGACTGGATATAATGATAGATGACACATCTCTGTTTGCTTTTGTTGTACAAAAACGAAGCCAAAATATCTAGTTTAACGACCGTATTGTAGTTTTTGGTGTCAGAGTCTGTGTGCTGCACACACAGCATATTTGGAAAATTTTAATTTTAATGTACAGCAGGGAGGTAAAAACTTCAACAGAAATCATATTTTCAGTTTTAGCCACAAGAGTGCACTTGTTTAGTTTTACCTTCGACTTCTGAGTCATGTTCTTGTGTTTAGTTTATTATACTCAGTCTATATCTGGGATAAAGAAATCTAAGAAAAAATGCATTTAAAGGAAAAGCTCAGATGTTTTTTAAGTGGGATTTTGTGGAAATGTCAAGAACAATTTGAACAACTTCACTTTGGAACAGTATAGGGGACATACTTGCAAAATCTACTTTTTTAGTCATTAAATACATTTTGTAGTGTACTTGGAGTCTCTTAGCCTGGCCATTGCCTTTCTACACAGTTCAATTCTAGTTTCCCTTCTCTGCTCTATCTGGGATTTCTCCCATAGTCAAGGATTTCTCCAGTAGAATTTCAACAGAGCCAATCAGCGAACAGAAGGAGTTGTGAATGACAATGTCAATGTTCTGCACCCTTTTAGTCTGCTTGCAGTTTAGCAATGGCAGCGGAGGAAGAGAATGAAGCCTGTCCGTGTTGACAAGGCTTCCAAATTAAATTAAATTTGTCTCACAAAGCCTGCAGCACTCATTTACAGTCATCTCGTTCGGCTCGGTATTTCTTTCTTCCCAGTAGGGGATGGTTGTTTACAGCGCACGCAATTTCCAGTTAGCTTCTTAGCTTAGCTTCTTTCATGGTCGAGCTGGTGCCCTAAGTCAACAGAGGCCACACCTCCAGCAAGAAATCGTTTCTCAATAGCTGAGAGTCCCGACCGTCGGTAGGACAAAGGGCTGTTTTTACCAGGCAAGTAGTCTCAAGGGGTGCACAAAGGTTTAATTTAGTTTCTCTCTGTGTTGAGTAGATATTTCTATATTATGTTTGGGTCATATTTTTCAACCCGTTCAGTTTTTTTATTTTTTTTTTATTTTCTATGAGGTTTTCTTAACTACTCCCTCACAGTATTTGTGACAAAACTTCTAAATAAGGTCTGGACTTACCAACTACAATTTGGTGGTCTTCATTCTCCTCTGGGTCAGACTCTGGCTCCAACATGTAAGGCTGGATTGACAAGTCTTCCCTTGTTGACATCTTTTAATTTGTTTGTAAATAAAAATTTTTGCAGTGTTATATAGTCATAAACCTCTTTATCAAACTGGAATGGACCGGTCTGGAAGCTGGAGGGGGGCGGGGTTTGAATCGCCTCATTTGGATTTAAAGAGACAGCCTCAAAGCGAGTTGATTTGACACACACCTCAGAAAAGGGGTGAAAGAGGTGCTTGTGGAGTTACACTAAGGAGAAATTCTGACCAAAGCATTGCAGTTCCTCTTTATATAGATCTTAACTGAAGGATTTAAATGTAAAAAAGAAGGATTTTAAAGCATGATAGCCACAATCCAGTTTGGACTCAAACAGCCATTAGCTTGTAATTAAACTTTATAATTCAACCAGCTTTCTGCAACAGCTAAAATAAGAAGTGTTCATAGCCTTTCCACAAAATCCCACTTCAAATAAAATGAGCATTTTCAGTGTCTTGTAAGCATGTTGACAGGTTTAATGTACCTCTGTGGGTGTATCCAACTGGTAAAACATGAAGAATGCATCTCCTGATGGGTTAAGTTGTCTCAAGGTGTTTCACAGAATGGAAACAAGACTCTTGGTCACAAAGGAATTATCTCCTACCTTTTTACCGCAGCAGAAAAATAAAAATTAATAAAAAAAGTGTTTGATTTCCGGTAAGTCAAGCCTGCATGGTACTTTTATGTCAGTGAGAGATGATCCTTTTTTTACCAAACACTCCTGGAACAAGGTTGTGAAAGCAGTGAGTCAGCGCTAAAGTGGTGAAAATAACATAGTTAACTTTTTACTCATCTCTGAACTGAAAACTCCCTTATTTCTTGGAGCAGGCTGGGCAAGATTCATTGTTGAAAGAGCCCTTCCCGGGAGATTCAGAGACCACCGTCTGGACAGCTGAGGGCTAATGATGTGAATCAATGGAGGGGATGTTTAGTCCAGAGACAAGAAAGAAAAATGACCTCAAAAGAGCAAACGTAGCTTTTTGCTGGCCGGCTGACGCCAGGAGAAGAAAAAAATAAAACAAAACAAGTCAGCCATTCGCGCTCAGCTTGTGCCCAACTTTAAAACACCCCAGAAAACATGTTAAAAATCTCGTTACCATGGTTTTAAGTTCAGATTAGACCCTCATAAACCAGAATGTGGCCACGTAAAAAGACAGTAATCACAGTGAGGGAGAGTAATTTCATACTCCAAATCCCTCTCATTCACTCAACACTTTCATGTTGAAAGTAACTTTTTTGAAGCGTCTGTGGGAGTTAACCGTAGAAAAATTGCAATGCCGAACCACTTTGCACAATCACCCTCTCCTGCCTCCCTATGGGAACTGTCATTTTTCAGCGGCTCTGCTTTGAGCTGCTGTCACATATGTCTGAGGATGATGCTCCATGGCTAACAGCCTCTGACCTCATGAGAAAACACCTATTTTCTACTCAGCAGCTTGTCGGTGTGTGTCTGACGAAGGCTGAGAGGACAGGTAAACTGTGGCATGGAAATACTTGCAGATAGTGTGTGTAAATGAGAAGTAGCTGAGCTGTCTGGTAGCAGAAAGAAATAAAAAAAAATCTGATTTAGGTAGCAACATCTGGATTGAGAGACGTGACTCATAAAGTAAAGGACAGATTTTATTTTGTAAGTGAAAGATCGACTCTCCAGACAGAACATTTCAACCAAAATACAAGAGAGGAAATGAGCTCTGTGTAAAGATTTTCTGTTTTAGCTCAAAACTAGGCAAAAACAGGAAATATGTTTCATGAAGGAGTGTCAAAGCTTAAAGGGGCAGTATCATGTAAAATCAACTTTGAGCTTTATAACGTTATTCCCTCATCAAAAACATACACAGTGTTGCTTTGACTCATTCATGCATGTTTGTGAAATCCTGTAATGTCCTGTGGGAGCTATTCAGGAGGACAAAAACAGCCGGTTGGGCCTTGTTTAGGTGCAGCTCTTCCTTTGGGCTGTGTCTCCAAGCCGAGCTTCTGCCTTCTCCGCGACTCCTGCAGACTATCGGCAGCAACAACTAGCAAACAACTGGTGAAAACGCATGTCTGTTGATCTCGTAATACTTTAATAAAAATGTATTTTCGAATGCCAAGGAGACTACCCTCGATTCTTAAAAAATGATTGGACTTCAATTTTGGAAGTAACCCTCCTACGAAAAAAAAAAAAGTTATTTTTGTGAGAGCCACTTTACGGATGATAGCTTTCTGAACAAAGAGGAATTTAACAGTGGACTAAAAGATTATCACTAAAAGATGATGCAATTCCAACAACTCAGAAGGACACAATCAACGTTGTCGGCTGCCCAAGCGAAAAAACAACTCATGTTGTTTTGTTCAGTTGCTTGGTTTGTCCTGATCTTTGATTATTATTCTTAATTTATATTATGATCTGTGTTCTTTAGTTGGATTACACCACATTTTAATAATAAATAAATTAGCTTAACATTAACTGTGTTTCCATCAACGTCTTTTAATTCCCATTTTGAAGTTTTGCATTAGAAAAGGTGAATGGAAACGGCACGATTCGAAAAAACTTCCTCTAATGCGCAAAAAAGTTTATTCGCTTGCTTGAGGTGGTTTTTGGGTTTTT
>JARVJO010000165.1:19184251-19201740 GCA_031762555.1 Cynodonichthys magdalenae | reverse complement strand
AATAAGACAATACCAAACAATGAAAAACAGTCTGAAAATTACTAACAAAAAGAACCATAAAACAAGAATCATAACATAAACTCAATTCACACCTTAGTCCTAAACCAAACTCCCAACCCAAAAATGGAGTTCCACCATATTAGGACCGGTCTTTGGTCCCCATTAGGACTACTTGTCTCGACAAGGTAGGTGTGTATACCAGAAATGGTCCTAAAAAGGTAACAAAAACAAGTACACACACGCATTGACAGCTCCATCCCCGACCGCTCTGTTGCACCATGAACACGGGAAGAATCGCTCACCTCCTCCTCCTTCCTCTAATACAAACCTCGTGATCTCCCATTCAGCTGCGAGAGAAAGGGAGGGTGGGAGGTGGTGGTGGTGGGGAGAAACAATAAACCGACTAGTCGAGGGGCAGGCGGGGAGAAAAGTATCCCGGAGACAGGCTGACAGGTGTCGCGGAAGTTTGCAGAGAGAGGCGCGTCGTTTTCTGTGGAAGAAGGTGAAGGAGGCTGTGACTGGCGGGGATTCTGCTGCACCTGATCCTCTGTAAGTCCTTCTTACCGCGGCGGGTCTACATGTCTGATACACGCGTTATTTACAGGCTCAGTCAGTGCATCATGTCCTCATGGGAAAAATGCTGCTAAAACCCACCTCCCGCCACGACACTGCAGCGTGTTCCTGCACGGATGAGACCACCCCAGCTAACGTGGCAGTCTGGATGAGATGAGGAGGTGGTCGCTTCACATAAAGGGGCTTTGAGGTGTTTATTCAGCATCCAGGGAGAACACATCAGGCGCATCAGGTCCTGGAGGTGCAGAGTGTGACTCATCTTTATACAGAAACTGAGCTTCTGGAGCCGGTGGGGAGGAAAACAGGTAGAAAAGTCAGGTTTTGTCTCAGACAAATTGTGAAAGGAATAAACTTTAGCTCTCAGGAATGTAAGCTGTAAACCCACCACTTGGCTGCCAGACAGAGTTTTATTTAAAGCTCATTATCGCCCGCCTCAGAAGGCAAAGAGGCGACAATGTTTTGTCTGTGCTCTAATAACTGTTAAAGTTGTTCCTTGTTTGTCTGTTAGCAAAATATCTCTCAAAACACTAACCAAATTGTAATGAAACTCTCAGCAAGTAATGATTGGGTGTGCTTCTACAACGGATTAACTTTTGGAGTCAAGCCAATTCAAGATGGCCGCCACAGCTGGGGGGACTTGCACAACACAAAAATAGCTACAACTCAGTCATTTGACCAACTATTGAGCTAGATTTTGGTGTGGTAGTAGCTTATATTCATTCCCAATAGATACTCTGAGTGCTACATATTTTACAATACTTAAGCTTAGAACTTTTGCAATAACTTTTGGTGTCAACCCTGTTTGCCTGTTAGCAAAATATCTAATGAAGCACAAGGTGGATTTTACTGAAACTCCTAAAAAGTAATCATTTGATGTACATCAACAAATCATTACCTTTTGGAGTCTTTCCAATCCAAGATTGCCGCCACAGCTGGCAGAACTTGCACAACACAAAAAAGGCTACAACTCAGTTTATCAAATATTGAGCTGAAATTCAGTGTAGTAGTAGCTTGAATTATCTTCAACACATACTCTGAGTGCTACACGTTGTCTGCTACTTTTGTTTGGAACTTTTGGTGTCAAACCTGTTTGTTAGCAAAATATCTAATGAACCACAGGATGGATTTTACTGAAACTAATAAAACGTAACCATTAGATGTACAACTCATTAATGTTTTTAGTCATTCAATTTTATTATAATCATAATAAGTCATTCACATTAGAAAATACACAAAAAAAGGGTGATCTGCATTCCTTCACGAAGCGCTAGCCCTTTAATCAAGGCTTGTTTTGCTCCTTTTGTTTTGTGTTGTTGACTGTCACCTGTTGGCAGCAGGACTGGATTGTTCCAGAGTACATTCACCCACATAATGAATGAAGAGCTTAGCTCCTCTGACTCATTTGTTGGAGGAAAAAAATAAGGATGCCGGAGCCAAAGTTGCACCTGCTCTTTAGTATTCATGTTCCAGCAGTTCTCAGCACTTACTCACATGCTCATTTGTGCAGATTTTGAGCCCTGGTCTGTTTTGGTTTTTTAACACCTCAGGTGAAAATGTGCTATGTGCTGTTGTTACTTGTGCTCGAGAATGTGAGTGCATCTTCTCACCCTGTCAGCTTCCTCTTCAGTTCTGCATTGATTGAACAGGGAGTGATTGATGGGACACAGCAGGCTGATGTCAAACAGTGAGAAATGATCAAATCCCCTCCTCGTTCAAAGCTAAATATAAGAACTTTACTTCTAATGCCCTGACCTCCATCCTGTTGAAGATCCAGCTTGTGGTTAAGGTGCAACTAAAGGACATTTAATCAGATATTAGTGGGGATGTATGTATATATTTGAGCTTGCATGGATTAGAGAAAATCCACAATACATTCCAACTTGTCTACCCAATTCTTGTTTTTTTAATATCATTGAAATTTTATTTTGAATGGTCTTTGACAAATTCAGTTTATCGCATGTACACTGGTCTTTGTTGTAGTGCCTTGGCTGATGGTCTCGTCTCGTTCTCGGACATTGAGAACCCTTGATTTTATTTCAAGACCAGTCAAGACCATAGCTGGAAATATCACTAAATTTCCAGAATATTTTCCAGTTTAGTTGTTAACATCTTTGATTTCATTGGATATAAAATGTACTGATTCAAAGCCAACGCTAGTTAGCTAACGTTAGCAATCTGCCTCTGTACCAAAATCCTTTACCCGACCCTCACACAAAGAGATTTAGTCAATATTAGCTATAAGTTAGCTACCTGTGTGCAGTATACTGTAAGTTTTAGGGCACTAAACAAAGTCTTGTCTCGGTCTCAATACATTCTATTCTGAATTTGACAGGGAGAGAAGCTAAAACTGGAGAAATACGATCTCTCCTTCCAACTCTCATTAGAACAGCAGCATTTTGGATCAACTGAAGACGAGTTAAAGAGTTTTTTGGACACCCAGATAATAAAGAATTACAGTAGTCCAGCCTAGTTGTGATAAATGCATGGATCAGTTTTTCTGCATCATTTATGGACAGGATGTTTCTAATTTTAGTGATATTACGCAGGTGGAAGAAGGCAGTCCTGGTAATATTTTTAATATGGGTGTTAAAAGACAGATCCTGATCAAAAATAACACCAAGGCCTATATGAATGTCTGCAACTGTACATGCGATAAACTGAATTTGTCTGTGTTTAAATGGTTGAGAATGGTTTCTGTGTTATATTGCTTTACTTTTCACTCTGCTCACCACTCTTTGTGTCATCTTGACTAATAGCAGCCATATCCAGGGCAGCAGAAACACCTCTACCACTCATGTTTCTGTTATCATTGTTCCTGTACAAGACAAACGACCAGCGAAGGCAAAGGAAGGCCATCAAACACAAAAACGGAGCCTGGGGGTTTTTAAGGCATGTGCAGTGAACTGTTTTTATGCACTGACAGGCTGAGCACAGGTTCCTCACCTTCAATTCAAATATTTATTTAACCAAAGCCAGGCTCCTCCTACTCCGCTTTTTGCTGTGGTAAAGCTGATCCAATGTAGAGCGTCTAAAACAAGCAGTTCATTTAGCGCTCGGCTGCGTCTGCCCTTTTAGTGCTTGTGCAGGACCTTGTTCTCAGTTCAGACTCTGAGGTGATAGATTGTGGCAGAGCTCTGCGGTGTTGGGGGGCTTGGATTTGTTGGTGGGGTTTTGAGGATGTGGCACCTATCGCTGTGTTTTAATTAAAGATTTGATGGATTTGAAAATGCTCAATTAAAACATATTGTTTTCCTCTCGCCTCTTTGTATGAAGTAACAAGCGTCAGTCTGACTGAGCTGTTTTTGTAACCAGTGGTGCACTTCAGTGTAGTGCCAATTGAAATGTGACCCTAAAGACTAGACTAACTACTAGTTTGTAACAGAAGCAGTTCAATTTGACCAGGATTTCTGTGTATTTTACATCATATTCACACACTGAGCATTTTAGTGGTACCGTTACTGTGAAAAGTAAAGTGTAAAGTCCTGCAGGCAGAAATGAGGAAAATTGGCATCAAATTCACCCGACATCCTCGTAGACAAGGAGACATGTTGCCAACATTTCCCACAATGCATCTTGACTCAGTTCATCAAACTAAACAGGTTTCAGTTTGCTATGCAAGCAGTATCAGAACTACTAAATGTGCAATGTGAAGGGTTTTAAGTCTTGCTTTATCCTAGATCTCTGGGAAATTAAAGAAACCCTGAAGCAGTTACCTATTTCAATAATAGTTTTGTTTCAAATGGTTATGCAGCATGTAGAGAAGTTTGCAGTTCAACAGCTCTGCATCCATTTATGCCTCTGTTCCTTGAAAGTTGCTGCATCATCCTCAGTTGGACTGAAAAGTTGCCTAAACTGAGACAAATCTTTTTCTGTAACAGCAGAAAGATTGGTTTTTAACTGGAAAAATAAGTTGTTGATTTTATGAACTTAGTTGACATTTTTTCCAAGTTTGCTGTGCTTATAAAAAGTTAGAATATCTGTACCAGGCTTTGTTTCTGTATAAATATGAGTTGTTTTCATGAAACACAAGCAGGCAAATTTATTCTGGACTGAGAAATAAAAATGGGAATCAAGTGGCTGGGCAATAAATCCACCGTGGAGGTTTTCTTGCTGCTTCAGTCCTGCTTAAACTGAGAAAAACAAACAGCAAGAACAAACTAGATTAATTTGGTGGTTTGTTAATTTAGCTTTTATTATTATTTCATTATCCCTCCTGGATGACAGACCTTCTCACCCTCTAAGGGTATCCCAGACACCCTGTGGAGGAAACTCATTTTGGCCGCTTGTATCCACAAGCTTTGGGTAGTGACCAAAAGAAAGATCGTGGATACAAGCGTCCGAAATGAGTTTCTCTTGTATCTGCGATCTCGTTCTTTTGGTCACAACCAAAAGCTCGTGATCTTAGATGAGGGTTGGAACTTAGACCAACAGGTAAATCCAGAGCTTCTCCTTTTGGCTCAGCTCTCGGTGAGGTGTTCTGGTCAGGTCCCACTGGGAGGAGACCCAGAGGAAGGCCCAGGACACGCTGGAGGGACTATGTTATTCAGCTGGTCTGGGAACGCCTTGGGATTCCCCCAGAGGAGCTGGCCCAAGTGGCTGGAGAGAGGGAAATCTGGGTCTCACTGCTTAGGAAGAAAATGGCTGGATGGTTGGATTTAAGATTTAGTAAAAATTAGCAACATGTAAGAACAGTGAGCTAAATAACAATAAAATGTTAGTGGAGTTTTTTTTAATAGAATTTTACACTCAGAAAGTGAGCTAAATAATGAAAATGGGACATTTTTAAACATTTTATTTTACACTTTGCACCTCATAAAATTGTTGGTAAAACAAACAAACTCTTTTTTATTTGAATCTGTAGCAGTTTTATAAAACATAAGTTTGCTGTGGCTCCCAAGTGCCTGCGTGTCTGCAGCTTCAGACACTTTCACACACCGGGGACGCTCAGTCATCATCATGTTTGACACCACTCCTGATAAAATAAGTCTGGATATTTCCCCTGCAGCCGTTCTTTAATGACTGCGCTGTCAGGGTCTGTTCATCACTTGTATACATTAGTTATAGTGACAGAGACAGGCCAGCCTCTGCTGCTGTTAGAGATTGTTTGGAAAACCATGGATTATAAAGAGGAGCGAGATAAATCCTGTCTCTGATAAACTTTTCCTGACAGCTGTCTGTGCTGGGAATTAGTAGAAAATAAAGCTTGATTGTGTTTAGTTTTATTTAAAATCTGGATCAACAGGTGATGGAGACATCATCTGAATATGTGATGCGAGAGCTTCGATTTATTATTTCTAAATTGTTTAAATAGATCAAAAGAATCAACGACCCTTTTTTCACAGAGCATGTAAGAACACTCAGACCTGCATGTCCATGTTAGGGTTTTAAATATTCATATTTCAGAGCTGAAAGGAGGGGTGAAGGACAGGTTTTCTTGTCATGGAAGCTGAATAAGAAGCTTTGCTAAAAGGCACTGCGACAGTCTGAAGCCTTGTCACACTGATAACAGATTTGTAAGACTGGCAGGTTGGAGCTGCCTTTTTTCTTTCACCGTAGATGAATGTGACAAAAAGCTCTTTCTCACATGTAGCACATGCTCGTGTGTTTGCATTGGCCCTATGCCGTTATATTCCCACTGATAAATAATTGAAGCTTAACTGATGAAAATGTGTCTGAAAGTAAAATGATTGGAAAGACGTTTGCAGTGATAGCTCAGATCTTTTGAGTGGGAGTTTTTAGAAAGGGTTTATTTAGCCTGGGTCACTTCCTGCAGGAATATCATCATATTTCTGTCAGAATAATCATCTAATGCAAAGGTGGGCCGCTATTTAAAAAAACAACAGGATAAACTCAATTTTTATCCATCCACCCATCCATTATTATTTTCCTGCTTTTTTGGTTCCGGGTCATTGGGCAACTGGTCCCTATAGTCTCTGTGAGAGGTGGGGTCAGTTCTCGAGTCCATCACAGGGAGGCAAATTCAGGAAAAATACCGTGCCTGCTCAGCCATGCTGATTTTTGTTGTTTTGTAAAAATGCTCTGAAGCATTCACACTTTGAGATCATTTTTCCTTTCGTACGTTTTTCTGCATTATAAAACTTGTTCCACATTTTTTGTGCTTTTTGTTCAGCTCATTTATGGGTGCTATGACTTTATTAGCTATTTAGCTTTTTCGGACACTTTTTTCCTTGTTGAATGAATGGAGCTGTCTTCAGCGTCTTTAAAATCCTTTAAAATCCTTACTGTACTTTTTACTCTTTGTTCTGGTTCTGTTTGTTCAACTTCTTCAGCTTATGTTTTGCTAGTTTTAGCTTTTCTTCCTGCTAATTTCTACTGTTTATGCGTTATTTAGCTTGTTTCTGCTAATTTAATCTTTCTGTTTGGTTCAGCTGCTTTCTGCTAATTTGTGATGTTTTCAGACTTTTTTTTGCTATTTTCAGCTAGTTTTAGCCTTTTTCAGCTAAACTCACCTTTTTGTGGTAATACAAGCTTCGTATTGCCTAATTCAGTAACTGTGCTCTTTCTGCTTTTTTGTGCTAATTTCAGCTTTGTCAGCTACGTTTTAGCTATTTTTCATCAAAGTTTAGCTGTTTTAGCTATATTACAACATATTGCAATTATTTTGTACATCTTCAATCTAGGATACATCTGCTAAGCTGCTTTCAGCAACAATATTTTAGCATTAAGCATTCACACTGCATTTTTGCAGGAAATGCAATTTAGTTATTCTTAAAAACTGCTTTTCTTTTTGTCACCGACTCCAGTAAATAAATATTTAGGAATCCATGTTAATATTAATATTTCTTAATGTGTTCTGAGTAGACCACTTGTAAGTGAGACTGCTGATATGCAGAGTTTACTTTCAAAGTAAAAGCATATTTTGGATTTGCATGCAAAACGATTAATATTTTATTTCTGAAGTATCACTGAGCTCACAGAGGCTGCCTGGAGGGCAGCTAACAGGCCATAATGTCTTGTCTAATACTGATGGTAATGTAAAATTTTATAAAATAGAATTACTGTTGTTTTTGCATTCTTCCTTTTAAAAACCACACAAGAGAAGAGCTTCACATTGAAAAAAATAAAAGCTCTTACGTTATTGGCTCCAGGACAAAAGCACCATCTGATACCATGTAAACAAAATATTTGTGTTTGTTGACGACGTACAGGCTGTTCCTCTTCACAGCTACCCCCTCTGCATCGCTGTTGGACAAAACAGGATCCTATCACCCAAAAGACAGATTCCAATGTGTGATTTTCAGTTAGGAGTGAAAAACATTTTTTTTTTTATATTCTCTGATTCTGATATTGTTTCAAGAAAAAGAGATGTTGTAAATCAATGTTTTATTCAGAAAGTGAACCTGCTGTGGAAAAAAACTTGTATTTTAGCTGTTTTTGTTGCTTCTGTTCGTGTTTGCACTTCTAACAAGATAGCAACTAGAATGAGAAACACTGAAAACAGAGGGGAAATATTAAAATGTTTATGAATTAGGCATTTAAAAAAATATATTTAAACTGACTTGTGAGGATTTACAGTAAATAACGTGTTTATAGATCAAATAATAGCTCCTAATTGAGCATATCTTATCTCAGCACAGCTAAGATAAATACCAATACTCTGAAGATCTAATGATTGCACAAATGCATCAATCCATTTTTCTTTCTTTGTCTTTCTCCAGTCTCGTCCCAACCCCGACAGCACCTGTGACTCTCCTCCTCCTTGCATTGACCGCCGTCATCATCAGCAGCTCAGAGTGGAAAAGACAGAAACAATGGGCCGCAAGCTGGACTTGTCAGGCCTGACGGACGACGAGGCAGAGCACGTCTTGAAAGTGGTTCAGCGTGACATGAAGCTGAGAAAGAAGGAGGAGGAGAGGCTGAGGTGAGATGGCCTTCTCCTCTCTGCGTGACGATAGAGCTGAGGCTCAGGAGGTCTGTCAGTGGCAAGATACTGAACCCCAGGCTGTCAGTCTTTTATTGTCCAGTCAGTTTTTCAGTTCTTTTCTGACAGGAAAGGCACCCTGTGTTGTGTTTATGTTTGAGGTTGTTGCATTCAGAGGTGGTATTATACAGACCCTGGTTGTTATTTGACCTATTGTTGCCTTTCTATCCTCTCCAGCCAGTCTGACCTCTGGTCTCTGACATCAGCAAAGCATTTTCTTCCACACAACTGCAGCTCACAGGATTTTATTATTATTTTTCTCTTATTCAGACCGTTCTCTGTAAACCCTAAAGATGAAAATTCCTCAGTCTGATTTCTGGTAACATCTTCAGCGAGTTGTCTTCACTGCGTCTGGATGCCTACAGGTTAAGTTTTCCCCATGTGATTGGCTTATACGGCATTCACATTATTACATTATCTTTTTTTAGGGATGCACGATATATCGGCATTAATATCGGTATCGGTCCGATATGTAAAACTGGGCCAATATTAACATCCGATATTGATTTCCCACTTTTTAGCTTTGTGTTTCTGTTTTGGGAGGCGAAATGGTTGGTTGAGCGGCATCTGTTTGATCATGATAGTGATATTGATGCTGCGTAGCCAGGAATAACTGAAGTAGGGAGCCATGTCAGAGGTCTGGTCGTTTTTTTACGATATCAAAAAAAGACCCAGGTGTGTTTGTGCGTGTATGTATAATCTAATTTGTGTGTTTGTGTAATATCGGTAAATAACAGTAATAATTATATCGGATATCAATATCGGCTGAAATTTTCATATCAGTGCATGTCTACTTTTTTTTTTTCTTCTGTACGTTTTTGGGCACATATCTCATTCTCCTTTTATTTCAGATTCCATTGGTGTTTATCTAGTTGATTTTAGCGTTTTTCTTGTTTTTTATCCATCATTCTAGTCCTTTCTCCTATTACTCTTCTTATTTAAACTTCTTGTGCTTATTTCAGCTATTTTCTGCTAATTTCATCTGTTTTCTGTGTTTTTCACCAATTTCAGCTAATTTGAGCTTTTTTCTTTTTCGATCACTCTAACCTGTTCTGCTATTCTGCTAAATTAAGCTTTGTATGCTTCCTTAATCTGCTTCCTATTAATTTTAGCTGTTTTTTTTGTTTTTAGCTACTTTTAAGGTAATTCCAGCTAATTTGAACTATTTTCTTGTTTTTTATCCACCATTCTAGCCTGTTCTGCTAATTTAAGCATTTTGTGTGTATTTCAGCTGTCATTTGCTAAATTATGAATTGTATGCTTCTTTAAGCTGCTTTGTGGTAATTTCAGCTGTTTTCTGTGTTTTCTGTTTTTAGCTAATTTCAGCTAACAACAAGCTAATTCACTTTTTTGTGATAATTTCAGCTTCTTACTGCTGAAATCAGCAAATGTGCTTTTTTATTTCTTTGTGCTAATTTTAGCTATTTCAGCTACTTAAAAAAGCTATTTTAGCTTTTTTGGCTTTTTCAAATCACATCACATATACTTCTTTTCTTGTTTTTTGCTGATTTGAAAATTTTAACTCTCATCTCCTCGCCTATTTGTTAATTTGAACTTGTTTCATCTACATTTACTTCTTTTTGCTAATTTTAGCTACTTTTTTGCTATTTTTCCACTGAATTTTCACTTTTGTTATCCTACTTTTAGCAAAAGTCAGCTGTTCCAATTTATCTTGCATTAACAGTCTTCTCAGCTTGATTTCAGCAGCTTTGTTAACATTGACTGAAACAGATGGACCTAATAAAGTCAGTGTTAAACTTTCATTATTAGTTGTTTCTGAAAACTTATTGGTGTCACAGCTGAATGGGTTTTTATTACTTTCCTTCTCCTCACCTCCTTTCAGTTTCTTTCCGGTCTTTACAGCCTGTGGTCTGAGAGGACTCAAATCAGCTTTGAGGGTTTTTTTTTTTTTTAGCAGAACTACGGTATTTTGGTATTAATGTTTCAGTGTATCTAAGTCACAACAAAAGCCAAAATATGGCCATTGCAGCATTTTAACTGTGTGTGTAGCCTATAATTTTGGAGCCACAGTTATTCCCGACCTGCCCCGTAAGCATCGGTTATTTTGTTTTGAAGATTTTATGCTGTTACTCAGACTTGGGCAGTGATCCTCAGTGGCTTATTGTTCCTGAGTGGATGCCACAAGTGATTAGGCTGCTTTACTCGCAGCACTAAACATCTTAGCTGTTCTCTAAGGAGCATAATAAAGTTACTTCACAGAGCAGAATGCAGCCATCAGCGCGTGTAACATGAAACACAACTCATTTTCCCAGAAACCGTTTCAAAGCAAAGACAGCGTATTTCCAAATGACTAGGCTGTAAAATGTTCCCCCACCGAGTCGCCACGAATGATCAGAAATTATTTAAACCTCTCAGGCTGTTATTACTGATTTTTTTTTCATACTAACGCTGGTTTGTTTATCAACGCTTCTTTTACAAGAGCAGTTCTTAGAAAAATGCTGTTCTAAGAAATAACCGGAGGAAAATTTTAGTTTTTGTCTAAATTCACAGTAATCACAGAGGACTGTCTTTCATAAAGCTCCTCTTGAGAAGGCCTTGGTTTGTACTCACCTTTCAGTTGAAAATAATTTATTTTTAAGCACTTTCATACATATTTTTATGTAGCCGAAGGCTGTTATTTGCCTAATGTTACAGCAATGTTACAAATACTGTTAAAATGCTTCAGCTGCAAAGTAAAAACGTGTTCTGTCTCCATGCTTCTTGTTTATAACAGGGAGCATAATGACAGCCTTTGAGTCACACTTCACATAATTTAGTTACTTAATAAAGATCAAACACAATAAAGTGGATGTGCCTGACATGTAAAGTAAAAAAACTCCAGATGACTTTTATCTGAAATAGAAAACATGTCACGGTTTAGAGCATCAGTGGGAATATAAACAGATGTTTGCTGAGGGTTTCAGCAGGTTCTTCTCTCCCTGTAGATTTCTCTAACTGATGCAGAGGCTGACACTGGCTTTGTTTTATTTCAGTTTTCTCTTAGCGTCAGGCATTTTAAATGTTTGGTTTTACTTTATGGTGAAAAATAATTAGAGAAATTGAAGTATCTTTGTCTCATAAGCTGTCATAAATATGTGGAGAAAATGACACAGCTGGCTGTGGGCCTCGTTGGAAACGTTTCCCTCCGTTCTTTAGTTTGTTTAGTGAGAGGAGCTGCAGCTCCTTTATGAGGTTCCTGCACTTTAGTGCTTTTATGAGGCTGTGAATGATTTTTTTTTTATGACATTGCTTATTTTTGATGTATAAGATAGTAAAAAATATATAGGTTTCTTTCTTTTTTTGTTTATGAACTAACCAGACAGTATTAGGGACACTGATTTATTCTTGTTTGTTAAATTAAATAGTTAACTTTTCAGGTACCAATATGACAATATAGCTACCGTTCTTTTAGCTTTTAGGCAGCATTTTGCTACTTTTAAATTTTAGTTAGCCCTTTGTTATTTTAATGTATTAGCTTCATTTCGCTACTCCTAGCTTCTAGCTCATCTTTTAAGCTTTTTGCCACATTTAGCTTTTTGATAGCAATTTTCTGCTTTAACTTTTTAGCTACTGTTTTGCTACTTTTAGGCAGCGTTTTGCAGAGTTGCAAACTAACCAAGTACAAATACTTTGTTACTGTACTGAAGTACAAACTTTACTTGAGTAAATATTTCTCAGCTGAGTTTTTATTTCTACTCCTTACATTTTCACACGACTGTTTGTACTCCTTGTATTTTAAAAAAAGGTAAGAAGTAGAAAGTTGTTACTCCTATTTTATTCTGTCTTGATTTCATTTCGCCTTGTTAATGTTTAAAAAATAAAAAATAAAATAATAATAATAATTATTATTATTATAATCCAGTCATTTTGGCCTTTAGAAAAATGTTTTTTGGGGAGGTCACTTCCCAGTAAATGTCATTTTGGAAAATCTAACTGCTCACTTTTACTTTTAATACTTCATTTTATGTCAGAAGTTTACTTTTGATATACTTAAGAACAAAAATATCAGATACTGTAAGACTTTTACTCAAGTAATATTCTTTTAAAGAACTTTTACCAAAGTAACTATGATAAGATTTTTGTACATTTACTCAAGTATCACCTTGAGGAACTTAATAAAAACTGTGTTTTGGTACTTTTAGCTTCAACAACTGAGTTTCAGCAGAAGATAAATCTCCAGTTATTCTGGCCAGATGTTGTCTTTTTGCTCCCTGGTTTGTATTTGTCCATCTTGTTTTTTATGTTTCATGCTTGGATATGCCGCTTCTGTTTGCAACCTGAATATTCTGCATGTGAAAAATAAAAATAAAATGTTTGCCATTTTGAAGAGGCGAGTCAACCTTTGCATTCAAGCTTTCAGCAATCCGCCAGATAAGATAAGATATTATTTGTTTGTAACCTTTCCACAGAACGCCACTTCAAAACCACCCATCGTAAAGCTGTTTTAATCCTTTGTCTCCTGTCTTAGTTTTCTTTATTTAAACTTTAGTTCAATGTGGCAGGCAGACCGGTACAAGCCACAGGAGTCACACAGGGAGGTTGGGGTCCTTGTGAAAGAAGGTGACAGAGGATGTCACGTTGTCAGGAGCAGAACGACCTCCATTTTCTTCCCTGTTCTTCCTCCCACTCTGGAGAGGACACAAAAAAAGAACACATAAACTGAGTCTGCTTCATGGATAAGTGGATAGCTTCCAGAGTCATATAATTTTTGAGCAAAGATAAGAGACGGTCAGGTTTTGTGTGGAGCACGTTGCTCTTTATTCATGTAAATCAATAAATTGGTGTAAGTGGATTTTACAGCACGGTGAAAGGACACGACGCTCCTCCATTAAAGCAGCACTAAAAAGGAGGTTGACCTGCTGACACAGAGTTTGTGGCCTTAGGTACAGAAAGTAGATTGTTTTGAAATGTTTTTAAACGTGTTTCTATAATGAAGCAGGTTTGCAAGACAGACGAACTGTTGACCCCAACGTCTGGCTGTTTGGGACGAAATCTACAAGTTATGTAACCAGATTTGTTCTGTCGGGTTAAACAGGTAAACATGATTGTTTTCTTCTTTGTGTTGAAGATTTTTATCCTGAACCAAAATCCAGTGTTAAAGGGATAGTTCAGATGATTTGAAATGTGGTTTGGTGGAAAACTAACAAAAAAAAAACAAGAGAAATTACATTGTTCGTGAAAATAAGTGACTGAGGGCTAAAATGAGTTTGAGATTGTTTTTAATTGTTAACAGAAGCTAGAATTAGTAGCTAAAAGCTAAAAAATGCAAACATAGTTGCTAAAACCTTAAAATAGCATAACTGCAGCTATGATCCAAATTAGCAAAACTTTAGCTAAAAGCTAAATTCTGCAACATTTTTGCTAAAAACTAAAATTAAAATTTATTATCTAAAACCTAAAATCAAGAATAAATTAAATTAGCAAAACTGTACCTAAAAGTATCAAAACTAAAACTTAAAACTAAAATAATCAATAAAGTAGCTAAAAGCAACATTTGTAAAACTGTAGCTATGATCTCAATTAGCAAAACTTTAGCTAAGAGCTAAATTTTGAGAAATGTAGCTATAGCTAAAACCTAAAACTTTAGCTAAAAGCTAGATTCAATAAAACTATAGCAAAAAACTAAAATTTAGTAGCCAAAGCCTAAAATCAGAAATACAATAGCCAAAAGTAAATTAGCAAAATAGTAGCTAAAAGCTAGATCCAGGAAACCCAAAACTAAAAGCTAAAATCATAAATAAAGCTGCTAAAGCTAAATTTGCAAAACTGTAGCTATGATTGACATTAGCAAAACTTCAGCTTAAAGCTAAATTTGCAAAACTGCAGATCTAAATTCAGCAAAACAGAAGGTAAAATCTAAAATTAGCAATATAGTAGCTAAAGCTATATTAGAAAAACTACATGAAAGCTAAATTCAACAAAATAAAAGGTAAATTTAGCAATTCAGCAGCTAAAGAAACATTAGCAAAACTGTAGCAAAAAGCTGAATCCAAATAAACAGAAGCTAAAATAAACAAAACATGTACAATATCAGTTTAATATGTGGCGTTAGCCGCAGCCTCAGAAGCAGAGCTGTATTGGTGTCATGTTCGTTACAAAACGTTTTCTCTGAGTTAAAGGCTGTCGTTGTTTCAGTTCTTTATTTGGGAGATTACCTCACTTACATCCATGTTTACCAGTGATGTGGATTATTTTGTGCAGCAGTTGGAGAATTTGGGTCTTTATGGAGTTAATTTTAGACTTGCTGTTGTTGAGACAGTTGTGCTCTTTTAGCTGTGGTTTTCTTTCCTGGAGGATTAACTGTGTTGCATTATTGGTGTGGCTTTTTGTCTGAGTCATGTTGATGTGGAAGGCCTCTGTGTTTCTGTACACCGACAGGAGAGAAGGACAAATCCTTGAATCCATTGCTTCATTGTTTTATTGGCAGGCGAACCAGTGTTTGTTTGTTTGTTTATTTATTTATTTATTTAGACTCATCACATTCTAGAAGAAAAAAAAGTTTTTTCTGCCAAAATAGAGTCGGAACACTGAAGAGGCTAGAACTGAGTTGTAAAAGAGAGCAAAACATTAGCTAAGGGGGAAATAAACAATAGCTCAATGAAGCCAAATGCCAGCTGAAAGCCAAATGTAGCAAAACCCTAATTAAAAGCTAAATGTAGCAAAATAGATGCTTAAAGTAGCCAAATGTTTGCTAAAGTGACAAAATGTTAGCTTTAAGTTTTAAATGCCTGCTGGAAGCAGCTAATTGTTAGCTAAATGCTAAAGTAACTAAAAGTAGCAAACCACTGACAAAAAAGCAAAATGTATGAAATGATAAGCTAAAAGTATCCAAATGCTAGCTAAAAGCAGTAACAGATTAGCTAAATGTTAAGTAGCTATATGACAGCTGTAAGTAACTAAAGCTTAGCTAAAAGCAGCAAAATGTATGCTAAATGCTAAAAGCAGCAATTAAAACAGTTAAAAATATCTAAAAGCTAAAGTAGCAAAAGGCAAGATAAAAGCAGCTAAAGGTCAGCTAAAAGCCAAGAGTTGCAAAAACATTAGATAAATGCTAGTATCAAAAGACTATTTAAAAGCTAAAAGTGGCATAAGAAGAGAAAAAACAAGTTTCAAAGAAATCAAATTTTTGAAGGAATAGAATCCTTTTTAAAATCATTTTATTCATTCATTTAAACAAAAGAAACAACATATGCAATAAAAACAATTTATAAATTAAATGAAAGGAACCAGAGGTAAGAAAAGAATCTTATAACATGTGCCCCATTTTTTTCTAAAATAAATTCAAATAATAATAATAGTAATAATGATAATAATAATAATACAGGTGTTTTACAGACTAAACCTTCAAAACAAAAACAGCATCAAGTTTATTTATTTGAACAGTTTATCGATACGTACTTACTATAATATTGGTTAAACAAACTAGCTTTTATCATCTTTTTAAAGAAATATTTTTTTCTGCCGCAGTAACTACTGTATATACAGCTTATGATATTATACATCTACAATAATTAATAATAATAACTTTTGTACATTTCTCTTTTGTCTTTGGCTCTGATCAGTAGCTGTCAGGCAGCATCACCGTTCTGAGAAGCTTTATTTGACACCAGCGCTCACATCAAACTGATATTTATGCAGGAGATGAGTCATCTCTCCTCCACGTGTCATGACTGAGTGCTGCGGTGGACAGGAAGCTGAACAGATTTATCAAAGTTAATGAATTCAAGTTGTGTTTTTATTCAGAATATTAAAATGACTCCGACATCATAAACGACAAAAATACGTTTCTGCTCCTGAGACTCCCCCGCTGCTTTGTGAGGAGGATTTTAAATCATGTAGTAATGGAGTGAGTTTCCCTGTGGACTTCTGATCAGTCAGGTTCAGCGTTAATTTGCTTTTTTTTGTGTGTGTGTGTTCAGGGCTGCAGAGCTGCTACAGACGCTGTGATTTATAATTAGTTTAATACGGCTCCTAGTAAATGACTTTATAATAATCCAACTTAATTAAGGGACAGAAAAATCTCTCGTCCTGACCACAGTAATTATAGGTCACACACTGATGGTAAAGGTATAATTGACGTTATAATCTTACAGACAAAAGCTTGAGCCTTGTTAGGTTAAAGTGTTTTAGAGTCTGAGCGAGTCTGAGGCCTACAATTCCTTGAAGGACACACTTTCAATAACATCTTTGTCTGTCTTCACCTTTTGGCAGCAGGTGATAATAAAGGTAATGTAAAGGAACATTACTGTATCCTTAACAGACGGTTGTTTATGGCATCTGAAAGCAGAGAGATTCTGATTTCCCCCGAGTGTCACAAAACGGCAGCTTTCGCAGGCTCGCCCACTGGATTGACTGATGAGATGGTGAAAAAAATAAATTAAAAAAAGAACGATTCCACCTCGGCTGCTTGTGGATGGCTCGCCTTAGCGGCGCAGATGCTGCTTTAGCTTCTCCAGCTGACAGAGTGGATGGGTTTCTTCTAAGTAACATTGCCTGAGTGAACGAGCACTTGGATGTTGTTTTGCTCACTGAGAACCAAATGGAAGAGAACTGGTCACTTGTTTTAACTAAATGTATATTTCTATCCTTAAAACTCCAGATTTTCCATCAGGGAGGCTCAGAGCAATCAGCAGTGATGTAACATTTGAAGTAGGGTTTTATTGCGATAGATACCCTAACAATATCAGTACAAAATACATCGGATAGAATGTGGATAATTTCACTGAACTTAGATCCAGGACTGCACGGCATTATGGAGGATGTAGGCAGAGGGAAGGCTTTAGCCGCTCGACTCACTCATTGTTTATGGTTAGGGTAAGTGGGGATGGATAAATAATCCATGTCAGCGTGGCCTCATAAGTGGGCCCATTGCTCTCCCCAAAAGACACTGGTCTTTTTTCAAACCTTCGCGTCCCTCGGATGAAGGACACGAGGTTAGAAACACTCAGTGTTCTGAGCTTCTCAGGATCCATAA
>JARVJO010000165.1:19173693-19184151 GCA_031762555.1 Cynodonichthys magdalenae | reverse complement strand
CCAGAATCGCCTCGAAGCCGTGCGGAAGTCTTTTTCCATGGCCTCTCCGAACTCCTCCCACGCCCGAGTTTTTGCCTTTTTGGTGTTTCAGCTCTTTATACTTTTTTAGCCATTTCAATTTTTCAGCCACATTTTTCCTGTTGAAAATGAATGGAGCTGTTTTCAACATCCTTAAAACCCTTCAAAAAATCTTTAGTGCACTTTTACACATTTTGTTCTGGTTCAGTTCTTTTTAACATTTCTTTGCTATAATTAGCTTCTTCTTTTTCTTTTTCTCTAATTTTAGCCTTTTTCTGATATTTCATGCTAAAATTCTACTCCTTTCTGCTATTCTTCTGCTAGATCGTACTTTTTTGTGCTTTCAGCTTCTCTTTGCTTTGCTCTGCGCTTTTCTGCTTATTTCAGCTGTTTGCTGCAGTATTAGCTACTGTTTAGCTGTTATTAGCAAAAACTTGTTTTGGGGGCCATTTCAGCTTCTTTCTGCTAAGTTCTGCAAACGTGCTCCTTCTGCTTCTTTATGCTAGATTCAGTAGTTTCAGCTATATTTTTGCCATTTTGTTGCACAATTCCACTATTTTAGCTATTTTACAACAAATTGCAACTGTTTTTACTTTCATTCTTTTTTTCAGCTAATTTAGCTTTTTTTTACACTACTTTCACCATCTGTAAGCTAATTTTAACTTGTGTCTTCTACCTTTAGCTTCTTATTACTTGCATTAAACTTTTTCTTTCATTTAAAGTTTGAAATTTCTCTAATTTACATTTATTTCAAACAGCTATAACTCTGAACCGTCTCAGTATGAGATGATCTTAGTTAAAACTCTGTTGTGAAAGGGGCGGGTGACATTCATTCCTATAAAAAATATTAGATTCTTAATATAATGATTCATAACTTATTTTATTTTTTTCTGGAAAAGCCCTGATTGGTTGAGGCACTGGTTGCAGGAGGTTATGAGTCAGAACCAGAACAGTGGTTCTCTCTCCCTCTGATAAATGTCTGCAGGAGTCACTTATTCTGATAAAACATCCTCCTTATTCCAATGTTTACTAAAGGTGGATTGTTGAAACTCAATTCTGTAAATATTTGCACTGTTTCCTTTAGATTTTTGTTCTGGTGCTTTAGTTTTTAGCTGTTTACCTGTTTAAAAGGTACTCCACTCATTATTATTAGTTTTTAGGTGTATGTTTAATCCAAAGAATATACCTCTATGGTACAATCAAAACAGTTTATTTTTCTTAGTACTGATATTTACAAGATGACACTGAATGTGGGCAGGTATGCTTCAGGAAACAGTTTTTTTACTGAGTTCCTGAACGCAACATAACTCCCAACAGTTTCTGCAGAAAAAGCACGATGTGAGAGAGGAATCTGTTTTGACTGTTCAGCTTCAAAAATTAAGCTATTGTTTAACCCACAAAGAGCAATTCTATTAACCAACATATTTAAAAGCCAAATTAAAAAGAAATTAAAATAAGTATTAAAAAGTATTTTATTAATTTATTTTATCACTATTGCTATTGTTAATCTTGTTTCTTATGCATTGTTTTGAACACTTTAGAACTTTTTGTGTGAACCCATCTGCTGCTGCTGTTAGACCCAAATTTCCACCTGCGGAACAATAAAGGCTGTTTTTATTCTATTCTATTCAGTTTTCCTCTTAAATTAAGGGAAAAGCATTTTGAGGAATCATTTTACCTGTAATTTATTAAGTTCAGTAGATATATCAATTCATTAAAAACTAAACTGAACTCAATCTTAGCACCAGTTCTGTTTTTCTGCTCTCACCTGTAATAATCTGCATCCAGCTCAGGTGAGTCCACTCCCTCATCAGCTTATTTATTCAGTCAGTTTGTTTTTACGTCCCGTGCTCTGTTGGCCTTCATGCCTCTGTTTCCTGGTGTCGTTCTGAGTACTCTGCTATCATTACCAGGGTTTTTGTACTGTTTAAGAAAATATTTTTGTTATTGTTTTATAAATCCTTGCATCTGTCTGAGTCAAAACCTTCAACTGATTGTGTCACAAGAGTATTCTAGAAATAGAATAGAAAGATTAAAGTTTGCTCCGACATGATGTTTAAATGAAGACGTACGGTGCAGCATTCATTTCTATCTGGATGATTAAAAGCACACGCTGAGTGCCTTTATTGTGAAAAAGTACCAGCCTAGTACTTTTTAATAAAACATCTAAGTATATTTCTGATGATTGATTATCTCTTAAAGTCACGCATCCCACAGCCTCATTGATTAATATTTCAGACTTCAGCTTTAGAAGCCTAGGAACAAGCATATGCCTTATTTTTTGCTAAACAAAACCTTAGTTATGACTTTATTTATGAAATAGAATTAAACTAATCCAAGAAGTGCTGTGTTGCCAAAACAAGAGTTCTATACTTAGAGTCGCTGCTGTGCAGACAGTGAATGGTGAACCACGCTCCTCTCAAATTACTCACGAGTCAAGATTTGACTTTTTTAAATAGTGTTTAATGAAACATGCATGTTTTTTTTCATTCGTAATTTGCTTTGCTTATAAA
The DNA here is from genome assembly GCA_031762555.1 of Cynodonichthys magdalenae. NCBI lineage: Eukaryota > Metazoa > Chordata > Actinopteri > Cyprinodontiformes > Rivulidae > Cynodonichthys > Cynodonichthys magdalenae. The sequence goes on along the minus strand of JARVJO010000165.1, from coordinate 19,181,620 downwards.
TATCTGCAGAACAAGAACCCAGAAACCCCAAACTGTAGCTGTTCTGTTTTAGCGACGACTCAGTTTGTGCATTGACTTTTGGGTTTGACCACCTGGTCCTCCTCAGCTCCTCTGCAGCCGCGCTATTTTCTGTTTCCTGCACTTTTCCATTTCTCTCCTCGAAGCCGGTGGTTTTGGCAGCGGCGCTAATGCGTTCGCCTGACACGTAGTCCATTTTCACCAGTTGAATGCTCGGTTGTGAGGCCGCTCTCGCCTCTATAATGCGCCGCCATGGTAAACAGTTAATTCTGGATGCTGCACAGTGGATCACAGTGTAGGTGGATGAAGCCCTGGAGACGCAGCTCATCAGCTCTGAATCACGGCCAGCTCCACGTCTGCAATTATGCTCGTGGTTTGTTGAAGAAAAGCTGCGGCGGAGACATGTGGAAGACGCGTCTCCGTTTCATTTAGAGAGAGCCAACATTAATCTTTAATCGCAATTAAATACACGGCGTGCCCGGGTAACATCCTGCCCGCTATATTTAGCAGGACTTACCACATTTGCATCGTAGCTGTGAATGAAGGGAGGGTTCTCTGGTGCTGCAGAACAACCTGCTTTTCTTTTTCTACTTGCGTGTTTGTGTTTGGTTGTCTTTTAGCAAAATATCTTATGAAGTTGAATTTTAAAAGGAGACATATGCTTTTAAATTCTTGTTTTTCACATTTAAATCCTTCAGTTGGGGTCTTTATAAAGTGGAACTGCAATGCTTTGGTCTGAATTCCTCCTTATTGTAACTCCACAAGCCCCTCTTTTCTGAGGTGTGTCTCAGATCAACTCGTTTTGAGGCTGTCTCTTTAAATCCAACCACACCCTCCCTTCAGCTTCCACAGCAGTACATTTTAGTTTGATAGGAGTTTACGACTATATAGCTGTGCAGAAACTTTTTTATTTACAAATACGTTAAGAGAATAGAGAAAACTGAACAGGTTGAAAAGTATGACTCAAACAGTGTCTATAGATATCTACGCAGCACAGAGTGACTAAATTCAAATTTTCTGCACTCCTAGAGACTCCAACTATATTTAACCCCATAAAAAGTGGATTTTTTTAGGACACGTCCCCTTTAATAAAACTCAGAAGATAAACCCTGGATGCTGATTTATATCCAGTTAACTTTTGGAGTCAAGCAAAATTAAGATGGCCGCCACAGCTAACAACAGAAATGGCTCTAACTCAGTCGATTTCACAGATATTGAGTTAAAGTTTGTTGTGGTAGTAGCTGACAGTAATGCTTAAAACATACTTTGAGCTATAACACAGGGGCGGAGCCAGAGGGGTGGCACCTGATTGGCCACCGCCAGTGCCAGCCTTACAGGACCAACAAATAGGGTTTGCATGTGGCACTTCAAAGATCGGCATTTAAATAAGAAACTTATTTTGCTAGCTGGCATAGCTTTCAGAATGTCCTGGGGTTGCTTTTGGCTATGACCACACCAAATTTTAGCTAATCTCAGTTTTTGAATTTGAAATTAAATTTTGTGAAAGATTTTGTGAAATTAGCATTTATCTTAGTTGGGTTTAACAATAAGCATGTTTTTTGGACCATTATTTTTTATACTCTAAATTTTAGCTCAATATTTCTTAAAACAGCTAAATTTGAGCCATTTGAAGTTAGCTATGAAGGCCATCTTCAATTTTCAAATCCAGAGTAGATTATTTGCGTGTGCCCCCCTAAAAAACACCTTGGCCACCCCTGTGCACCATGCAAAAATGTTTAGCTCCGCCCCTGCTGTAACAGCTCTTAGAACTGCACATTATTTTCATTAATTGACCAAAACTTCTATTTTTTAACAAAAGAAGATATTAGTTTAAAACTCGACGGGTGATACGCATTTCTTCTTGTACCGCCTTCAATGAGCTTTATTTTTAAAAAGTGCACAAGAGTCTAATTAATATAAGTTGAGTTAATTTTATTGGGGTGTAACAGTTTAATTACCGTGCCTTTTGTACTGAAAGGCTTCGCACAGCTGCACTGCTCAGCTGCGAGGGTGAGAAATGCTTTCTAAAAACACGCTCCTGGAGTTGTGCCACCGCTGTGCCGAGCGCTGCCAAGCACAACCACCAACTGGACGGATAAAAGGAAATAAGTAAGATTATGTTCGGTTCAAGAGTTTATGATCTTAAAAAAAAAACGGAACAAATTTTTTATAGCGTTCACCCTCAAAGCCTGGGCTGTATTGTGGCGGAAACAATTGTCATGAATGGATTTTGCTGAATTTGAAGATTTAATCTGCAGTTTTCCTCTCTACTCATGGATGATTTATAAAAACTGTACCTCTGAAGAGTAAAAAGCGCTAATGTTCACCAATTATAGACTTAAGCTGATGTCAGCACTTTTGAAGAAATTGTTTCTTTTTGCAACCCAGAGTCTGAGTGCAGCCAAAACAAAGACAAACACTTCACTGCTCCACAGCTCACAGACAGCACCGTTTTTCTTTTGTTTTTATAGTTTTTCCTCCCGTGACTTGAAGTCAAACTCACTCCCAGACACTTCCATCCATGTGTGTGAAATGACCTTTCTCTGGCGAGCCCACAGGGAGCACTGTTGTCCAAGTTGTCAGGTGTGGACTGTCCTCACATGGCTGCAGCGTGCCCCGCCCACAGGCCGACCACAGCTTCCTGCACTTCTGTCTGTCTCTTCTGAATGTTTCCTGCCCAAAACACACAGTTTTATTTTGAATTTAAACACATATTCAAAAGAAAACAAGGAGAAAACAGCATTTAGCATCTCCTAGGTATACATTTTGTTTTCTAGATCATTAAGATTGTTTAATTTAGCATTTGGTCAAAGTCCAAAAGTCTTGAGTCAACCCTCATTCCTTTATAATTATCTTCCAAAAAGTCTGCTTTTCCACACATCTGTTAAAATCCATGTAACTCTGACTTGAGTCATTTAGACATAAAAAGGCTTCCAAACTTGAAGATTAACTTAAAGGCCTAACATTCCTTAAATAAACCTAAATCACAGCTGCAAATTAATGTCAGAGTTTCAGACTAAGATCAAATGTTGAGAAAGGATGAAGCTGAAGCTGTTTTTGGTCAAACCTTGAAAATAACAGTAAGCGAGCTCTTGTTTATTATAACTAACCTTCATCTACCTCAGGGCTATTCACAGTTACTGCAGGCCAACTGCACAGGGGCCAAACATCCAGTAATTAAATTCATTATGTAAATAAACCAAGTATTTCAAAGATCTGTTACCTTTAAATAGTTTATTTTGCTGCATTTAATCATGAACACAACATACAGAACCCTGTGTAATAAAAGTAGTGATAATAAAACAATATCAAAAACAAAAATAAGACATTATGCCTCCTATTTAACACAAATATTATTTTGACATCTCTGACTTGCTAAATTTTTATTTTCACTTTCATAGATCTTTGTTCATAGAAATGTTTTTTACCAGCTTTTAGCCAAGATTCTGACCTTTGTGTAGATACCACACATCTACGTACACACCTAACTAAAACAACTTATAGTAATTAAAGTAGAAAACCGGGGGTTTGGGTTTAAGAGATGAATGAACCAATTGGCCGAACTTTGGTCATTCACAAGCCAGATGTGGCCCGCGGGCCGCCAGTTGCATAGCCCTGATCTGCCTCATCAAATTTAAGCTCACAATCTGTAAATTTTGTGTTTTTATTTTGTGTTTTTGAAGTCAGTTAGCTGTGTTAGTCATCTTGAATTGGGTTTACTTCAAAAATTAATCAGTTGCAGATTTTTATATCCAAGGATGATTTCCTGAGATTTTTTTTTTTTTAATTTTCAGTCTGTTTTGCTTCTAAAGTACAAAAGGAAAACCTTGAAAGACAAACTGAGGATCGATCAAGAAGGCTTTAAAATGAAACAAAGTCTGGCTGCTTTGTAGCAAAGTATAAAGAAATTAAAATGTTTGCACAGAACAGGCTTTCAGGAAAGTGGAAGTTGTGAAGGAATGCAGCTGATCTGGGTCTGCGTGCAGTAAGGTGAGTAGTGAAGCTTAGCGGTGTGGTTGTGAAGTTAACCGGGGTCAGATCCTCAGGAGGGGAGCTGTTACTGAGCCTGCTGGATCAGAGGGGAGTGAAAAAGTCCACGGTCACGGCCCGCTGCATCCTTGATGATGCTTTTCATGGAGCCCATGCTGCATTTATGCATTTACGAACATTCACAGTGATGAGATAATTTATTCTCCCCACCGGCTGCCGAGCGTCAGCGTCTGATTCAAAGTGACCGTCGCTCTGCGCCGAGCGTTTCTTCCGTTCTCAGCAGCAAAATAAAATAAAAAGTGAGCTTTCTGAAGTCTACACGGGGAAGTAAATGAGACGTTGTAGTGCCCTCTTGGGGCTTCTAATGCCATTGCTCATGTTTTTTTTTTTTTTTTCCATCTTGTCCTCATTTTCTTCTCCCCTCGTTTTTTAATTTTTGATTATTCTGTCATGCTGGTTGCAGGAAGTGAGATGATTTCAACCTCTTAGTACTTTCATGTTTCTGTGTATTTTTTTTCCAACATAGACTTTTGAGATGTTACTTCATAAAATTAAAGACTTAAAATTTATTTTAGAACATTCTATGTTGAGAAATGATGGAGTTACAGCCAAGGTCAAATCTTGAACATAAGTTAATTTCAGGGCTATTCAACTGGCGGCCTGTGGGCCACATCCGGCCCACGAGTGACTTCCATCCGGCCCGCCAATAAACACCGTATTTATATTTTCTTTTAAACTTAGTTTAATATAAAAATAGATTTCAAATCATTTGTAAATTTGAACATTTATGTTTCAATGCAACAAAATAAATTTAAAAAGTAAAAAATAATATTTGTTCTGTTACATGCTGCAATGTTTCACCTACCATTACTGGGCAGATTGTACAATCTGTTTGTGCCTAATGTTAGTAGGACTCTCAACTACTATTATATAAATGTTTAATTAGGTATTTGTAAAATTTACAATCAGCCATTTCTGTTTTTTAAGGACAATTTGCTCTGGTGGCCATCTTGAATTTGGTTGACTTCAAAAGTTAATCAGTTCTAGATGTACATCTGGTGATTATCCTCTGAGAGTTTCACTAGAGTCTGTCCACTGGTTCATGAGATATTTTACTAACAGACAGACGAAATTGACCATTGTCCAATGGTTGTTGGCAAAGTTTCACACAAATCTCTCATATCATCTACTTGTCCTCAGATTATGTGTTGGGGATGACTCTCAGCTACAATCGCATCAAGATTTTAGCTCTATATCTGCTAACCGGACTCAGTTGTAGTCATTTTGGTGTTTGTTGAGTTTGCAAATATCCGTGGTGGCCATCTTGAATCGAGTGAACTTCAAATGTTGATTAATTAATTAATTAATTAAATTAATTAATGAATAAGCAAAGTCAGGTCAGAAGTAGTGATGTGCGGATCGAAACTGAAATATTGGAACATCAAGAACTTTATGTTGTAGAATCGATGCTAAAAACAAAATATCAACGCTTTGATACTTCAGTTATTTCAGGTAATGTTTATCATTAACAGGAACACAGTGGAAAATAACTAAACTATTGAAATTGTTTCATCTTTATAGTAGTTCTTAATTCATTTTATTTGTTTTTATAACAGTTACAGAAACTTGTGACTCCAGATATTACTGGTTTATGTGTGCAAACTTTGCTAAAAACTTATATATGAGCACATTAAACCAAACTAATAATAATACTACTTTTATTCCTTTATGGTTATTATCAAGGCTCCGCCCACTGGGGCCGGAGGCGTATTGTTCTCTTGCTGTCTGTGTGTTAGTGCGGTGTCTGTCCGTCACGAGTGGTCTTGTGTGCACAATATCTCCTGAATGAAATTATATATTTACTTATAAATAGGAACAGTAACTCCATTAGGGTAGTACTCAGTCTGATTAGATTTGGGCATCAAAGGGTCAAAGGTCATTTATGATGATTGGTAATATAAAACTGGTGTTTTTTTTTTAATTCCTTGACAGCACAAATAAAATACCTTGTAAAGCCACATTTTGTAGTAACGACGCATTATGTAATAATGTAATAAAATCGGGCTTCAAAATGTAATAAACCAGAACTAAAACCGCATTATGTAAAGTTTAGCAATTATTGACCAAAGTTTCAAAGATTTAAATGTTTAGTATCTGCAACATGATCATTTATTGCATTATTACATTATCTTTACATAATGTGGCTGCAACGTATTACAAAATGTGTTGAAGACTTTTATTACATTTTTTGCCAATTATTACATAATGTGGTTTTAGTGCAGGTTTATTACATTTTGAAGCCTGATTTTACTACATTATTACATAATGCGTTGTTATTATAAAATGTGGCGTTACATATCTGGTTAAAAAAAAAGGAAACACATTACTATTTTTATGATACAACCCAAATCTGATGAGTGTAAATGTTTCAGGGTGCATTAATCCTGCTTGAACTTCTAAACATGGCCTTGGCACTGTTATCCGTCTGTGCGTTACCGGGTGTCCGTCCGTTTGAAAACATTTTGGGGTCAAAGGTCAAAGCGGAAGGTTGGATACAGTCATCTTTGTTGCTTGAAGCCCCTTATTTTGGATGGTCCACATAAGTGATTTGTCATTGAAATTAACAATATGGTAAATACCAAAGAGGAAGTCATGTTTAGACGTTGATATACGTACTTACACACTTCTTAGAATATTTAAGTCCAAATATAGAGGTCATCAGGTTATGCCCAGTGCTTTAAATACAGACAAGTCTAGGACAAGCGGAGACATTCCAGTTGATGCTTTGGCATCGAGTTCTACCTTGTTTTCATATTTTCTTTTTGCAAATAATGTGGTGAAAATATTCCATTAACAATTTATTTGGATTTAAATTGAAGTATGGAAAATATCTGGGGATTCTCACTTGATGCTTTACGACCCACAGAGGGGCCCCGACCCAAACTTTGAGAACCACTGGTTTAAAATACCATTTTAACATATCTTTGTAGGATCGTGTCGACTATATTGTAAATGAGGACGCTACATAAACATACTTCTGAGTTTAAAATGACTAAATTACTCTGATGTCTTGTTTTCTTTGTTAATTTAAATACACTAATTTTGTAGATCCACCAGACACATTAGGGGTATGAGATCAGTATTGCTAATACCAGTCTGAGTTTTACTCTGCATCAGAATCAGAAAGGAAATCAGTGATTTTGAACATCAATAGTCAGGAGCTTGTGTTTCTCCTCTCCATCGTGGTTTATCCTCTCGTTCATCCCCGCTTTAATTTCCGGCAGCGTTCATCCACACACGATTTCTTTTGGACATTTCTCAGGTGAAACGGTCTCAGGGTTTCTTGTGTTTGCTTCACATAGTTGATCATAAATTTAAATCCGCTCCAGGCAGGAAGTAAAACCCCGCTGGCTCAAGCTCCAGTCTCTGCCTGAAGTCAAACCCATTAATTCAGACTCGGTGTAGCGAGCAGCAAACACAGAACCGGTGAAACGAAGTGGAACACATCTTTGGTGGTTGTAATAATTAGCTGGACAGTTACTGCACAGCTCCAGATGATGGTTTGATAAAGCCCGTTACTACCAGGCTGGCAGAACACGACAGGAAGGAGATGACAGGGGAGGGGAGCGGTGAGGAGGAGGGAAACATTTAGCAGAGCCTGCCCTTCCAGTGATTAAACACTGATTTAGGAGCGTGTTCGTTGGGTGAGCCGAGTTAAATCGGATGCTCTGCTCAGACTGGGTCGCTGCACTGCAATGCAGCAGCACAGAAGTGCAGTTCAGCTTCGCACGCCGACCCCTCCGTGCACGTCTACATGTCTGTGCACGAACAGGATGATTCTGACCCACGCAGTACCTGTCTGCAGAGCTTCACCTCGGTGCTGCAGTTTTTATCAACGCTACAGAAGAGCGTTATCTTT
>JARVJO010000165.1:19142187-19162031 GCA_031762555.1 Cynodonichthys magdalenae | reverse complement strand
GGGGCACCAGTGCAGGAACAACCGTTTACCCACCCCCCAGAGCTGACCAGAGGAGAGAAACGGGAGAGCCCCCCCAGCGACCCCATGCAGTAAACCCCCAGGGCCAGCAGCAACAAGCTCACAGGCCCCGCTGGGACCCTCTGCGCCGGAGCAGATCTGGCCACGGACACAGAGGCCCAGGTCCCCAGGGCACACCACCCCCCAGTCAAGGCCCGACAGGGCCAGAGGATCCAAGCCCCGCCAGGCAGTCACCAGGCCAAGCCGGCCCATGCCCGAGCACCCAGCCCCAGACATCGAGAGCCACCAATGGCACAATGCACCAGAGGGCAGTGAGGTCCACCACCAGCAGTGGGCCCGAGATGAACCAGAAGAGGGGGCAGCCCAAGTCCCAGCCTGACAAATATCCAAGCATACACAGACACAACAGACCTGCAGTTGTTTGCATTTGTTGGTTCATCCCTTTTTAATTTATACATATAAACAGCTTTTTAATAACTTAAGGTGACATAGTTACTTTATTATGATATAGAATTTAACTGTAGGCCTGAGAAACACATAGTATTTAAAAACATTAAAATGCCTAAAAAACACAAATTATAAATATTATATCACTTTTTTTAATTTACAGCAAAACTGGTGCCAAACACTCTTGAGAAAAACCCAGTCTTTCCAAAGAACTAACTATTCACAGCCCTGTTCATTTATTATCTGTCGTGGTGCAGAATGATTGACAGGTGACTTTTTTACTGTAGATTCTGCATGAAAACTGTCCAAATCAATACAGATTTTCAGTTGAGGGACTTTGATTTAATTATAATTATTGCCATCAAAACTTAAGGGCATATGGTTGTTACCAAAATATCTCGTTAAGCACTGGACTAGTTTTATTGAAACTTTCAAAACGTAACCATGGGTGTAACAATACTACATCAATATATCCATTTAAATAATTACATCGAGGCATATGCCTATCTAACACAATCAGGTTAGATGAGCATATGATATTGCATCATATCGATCGCAGACTTAATTAAAATTATATCATGACAGATGTGACAAGAAACATCGTATCATCCAAACAATATATTGTAAAAAAGCTGGTCATTTACGGACTAATATATGAAGTCAACCATTCAAGATGGCTGCTACAATCAACTGCTCTTAAAAAATTTAATAAAATTGCTTCAACGCAAATTGTTCAGATTATTAACCTAAAATTTCATGTGTCAGGAGGTTTGGAAGGTTGAACCACAGGTGCAGAACTGAATGACTGATGTGGCAAAAAAGGGCTTTATTAAACAAAAAGGCTGGCATGGCAGCTAAAAGAAAACAGAAACAGGCTTGGGTACGAGGAAACAGTTTCAGCTCACTGACTGTGGAGAACATGAAACAACAAAGCACTGACCTTAGGCTGAGAACAGAATATAAAGGGAAACTAATGAGCTACAATGAGAAACACCTGGGAGAGAGAGCAGGTAAGAGTGGGCAGGGCTAGAGCAGAGACAGGCAGGAGGAGGTAAACAGAAAAAACACCACGGAAACAAGAAAACTAACCAAAAACACACCCAACAGTACACAGATCATCTTAAGATGAATGTGCTCACCTGAAAATTTTCACCTCACCTATTAAACAAAAGTCATTTTTCTTTGATGAAATTGTAGATATTTTTGGTCACATTTAGAAAATAACAGTACAGGCTACGTTCAAACTGCAGGCAAAAGCCACCCAAACTAAAACAGATACATTTAGGACGTTCTCAGTCTTAAATAAACACACAAAGACCTTTTGTTGATTAATTCTGTTCATTATTTTACATTATTACTAATTATTGTTTAAAAATAAAAGCTTCAGACATTTAAATTCTGGCTGTTTTTGTGCACAAAGTTTTGCTTCAAATCTAAGTGGGCCATTGAATTACATCCAGGCACTGATTTGATTTTCTTATTAATTATTGAATGCTTTTTTTCTGATTCTTTTTTCTATAAGCCTGCTCTGGGTGTAAATGGCCCGCTGAATGCTTATAGTATCTGACAGGCAGCAGAAGATGCAGTGCCAGTGTCTTTATGTTGACTCTATTGATTCGCCTTGTGCACTGAATTATCATAAATCCAATGTGCACGTCTGTCCGCTGTCCGTTCTAGAAAAGACTTGTTGGCTCATCACCGCTGCAAACTAGGCTGCACAGTCAGTCATTAGCCTTTATTTGTATTTCTCTTCTTTTTCTTGGTCTGTCCCGGCTGCTTTTCTTTGTAAATGACTTGTTTGTATTTGTATAAAACAGCCAGATTTATGGAGATGCTTAAATGAAAATGTATTTAATGCTGTAATTTACCTCTCAGATCCAAACTTCTGTGCCAACAGAAGTAAAGCAGCGAACATCTGGAGCCTCCAATATGAAGCCCCTTTGTCGTGTCTCTTGAAATAGAACCACCTCTCCTCGTCTTCTTGAATCAACCCTGATATTCATCCCGACCTTTTTTTTTTATGTTTCATTCCTCTGTTCGCCCCTCGTCTTCACATCAAAGGAGAATTCGGCTCCTCTGCAGCTCTCCGTTTTTGCTGCAGAAATAGCCATTCAATCCCTGGCGACTATTTGAGACCTCCTTTTTTATTTATTTATTTTTTTACATACAGCTGTGACTTCCTTTCTTCCTTTCACACCTGGAATCCCTCCAGCACAGCTAAAACCAAAAAAGCAGCACCGAGTCTCATTCTGTGTGGTGCGATTGCAACCGAAATAATGGTCTGCTTCTCAGCCGAAGGCGCTGAAACCTCTCGTGTGAACGCTTTGAAGAACTTCATTCAGAAATTCATTGAAGAAACAAATATTTTTAGATTTAAAACTTATTTTAAATTCTGTGGACATTTAATGTTTTAAGCCGCTTCCACTTCTTCTGTCACCCTTTAACGCCTCACTGTTAGATACATTCTTGTCACGTAAAGTTTGATTTTTCTGCACAAATGAAAATTATTCAGCAGTGAAAGAGCTTTTTTTTTACCTGTCACTGTGGAGTGTAAGGGCTACTGCCAATATGAGATAAAGGGTTTTAGCTGGAGTATCTGATGAGGCGGCTATGACGATGGGATGAGGTTGGGTTTAAAGGAGATTAGAGTGCTTGAGGATTGAAAAGTAGAATATGGATTTTATGACGTAAAAATAGCTTTTTTTGTCTTGTATTAGTTCTTAATGAGAATTTATGTGCATTTAAATTCATTAAAGGGCTAAACAAAGTGTAAGAAAAGCAGCAAAAAAGCTTCAATATAAAGTGCCAAAAAGGTCACTAGAATACAAAATAGTGATAAGCTACATAAAAAGCTAAAAGTAGCAAAAGATAACTAGAAGCTAAAAGCAGTAAAAAGCTGACTAAAATAATAAAAGGCTAGCTAAAACTAAAAGTAGTAGGATGATTGCTAAAAGTTAAAAATATCAAAACAGAACTTACAAGCTAAAACTAGTAAAAAAAAAACACTACCCAAAAGCTAAAGGTGGTAACTACAAACAAAAAGAAGCAAGAGGCTAACTAAAACCTACAGGTAGCAGGGTGGTAGGTAAAAGCGAAAAGTAGCAAAAGGCTACTTAAAAGCTAATAATTGCAAAATGGTAGCTAAATGAGAAAAGTAGCAAAACGTTACTTAAAAGCTAAAGTAGCAGGATTGTCACTAAAAGTGAAAAAGAACAAGAGACTACCTTAAAGCTAAACATAGCAGAATGGTAGCCAAAGCGAAAAAGTAGCAAAAGACAACTTAAAAATTACATGTAGCAAGATGGTAGCTAAAAGCGAAGAGTAGCAAAAGGCTACCTAAAAGCTAATCGTAGCAAAATCGTAGCTAAAGGAGAAAAGTAGCAAAACGCTACTTAAAAGCCAAAGTAGCAGGATGGTCGCTAAAAGTGAAAAGGAACAAGAGACCACCTTAAAGCTAAACATAGCAGAATGGTAGCCAAAGCGAATAGTAGCAAAAGACAACTTAAAAGCTACATGTAGCAAGATGGTAGCTAAAAGTGAAAAGTACATTGGGTACATTCCCAAAGCGAGGGCTCATTACTGGCTGGTTAGAAAAGAAGAAAAGTGTCCCCGCAGCCCGGAAGGGTTCATGTTTGCAGCTGATCCAGCAGCAGGGGTTGGAATGAGGAAGAAGAGGAAGAAGGGCAGATAAGGAGCAAAGGGCTGCTCGGATGTTTCAGAACTCTGCAGGAAGGAAGCTGAGGCTTGCTGCGATGAAGTCAAAGTTTAAAATGCACAAAGCTACCTGGAAGGAAAATCTGTATTTAGAAGAGCGCAGCACAGAAACACAGCTGACACAGAAAATCTTTTAAACACAAAGAAAGCTTGTCTAAAACGTGGAAATATAAGAGGAGTTGCATTTTCTGTGAAAACTGCAGCAGAAACGCTGAGCTGAAGGACGACTCAGATTTGTGCCATAATCTGAACATGAATTGTTCAAGGTGGAGCTGTCACCTCTCAGCGAGAAGGTCGCTGGATCACATCCCAGCCTGGAGCCTGGTGGAGTTTACATTTTCTTCCTATGCACACATGGGTTTTCTCCAGGTACTCTGACTTCCTCCCACAGAGTAACATGCATGTTAGGTTAAGTTGTAACTAAAATTGTTCCTAAGTGTGACTGAAGGACTGAACAGCTCTGTCTCGTTTGTCTCTGAGACTTGAGTGTTCCCCGCCTCGATGACTACCAGCAACTGAGAAAGGAAAAAGCGGATATAGATAATGGATGAATGCATTGTTTAAGATAAAAGTAGCATAACACCAGCTAAAAGTAAAAGTAACAGAATACTAATTGTAGCAAATGCAAGCTAAAGCAACAAAAAAGCTTGCTTCAAAATAAAGTACCAAAAAGGTCACTAGAAGTTCAAGTAGCAATAAGCTACATAAAAATAACTAAGTGCTCGCTAAAAGTAGCAAAAGATAGCTAGAAGCTAAAAGCTGACTAAAATATAAAAAATAAAAGGCTAGCTAAAATCTAAAATTAGCAGAATGTTTCCTAAAATTTAAACATATCAAAACATAACTTCGAAAGCTAAAACTAACAAAAGGCTACATAAAACTAAAAGTAGCAGAATTGCAGCTAAAATAAAAAAGTAGCTAAAAGTGAATAGTAGCAAAAGGCTATCTAAAAGCTAAAGGTAGCAGGATGATAGCTAAAAGCAAAAAGTAGCAAAAGGCTAATTAAAAGCTAAAGCAGGGTGAAAAAGAGCTAGAAATAGCAGCTAAACATAGCAAAAGGCTAGTTAAAAGCTAAAGGTAGCTGTATGGTAGCTCAAAACAAAAAGAAGCGAAAGGCTTTCTAAAAGCTAAAAGTAGGACGATAGTAGCTTAAATTAAATAAAGGTAAATGTTTTGGAAAGTATAAAAATTACAAAAAGTAAAAGTCACTGAACCTATCTTCTACTTAGCTAAATATTTTAAGATATAAATCGCTGGAATAGAACAAATTATTTGGTTTCCAAAGAGTCAAAACAGTTAAACAATAACACACTGATTTCTTTACAAATTACTTTAAATCGAGTTTCTTCCTTTAAAACCACTGATAGCTTGATAATCTGCCAAGAAGCTGTGTGTAATTGATTCTTCTCCTGCGTACAGCCTTTATTAACTTCACTGACTTTGCTGTAAAGCTGTGGATAAACTCAACATTTAAAAACCCATTCAGCCATGTCAATATTGGCTCTCCCAACACAGCTCACTGTAAGAGCTAAATGACTACATGCTAATGCAGTTAATATGTGCTTTAAGTGCTCCGGGAATCTCGGCAGATTAGGTGAATACATTTTTTTCTTAAAGGATTGTCTGAGCTGTGAATCGAACTGATTAGCAAACGTTGGATATTTTATGCAGCTGGTGCATTTAAGTGTTTTATTCATCATGTAGTTTTTATGGCAGTTTTGAATAATAAGTGGTGTTTTTTGTTTTACTAACATGTCTCTCTGAAAACCTGCATGTGGGTAAAAACCTGAAGCAGCTTGTATCTTTAGGTTGCATGTGCCGTTCTGTATGCACCTACAGTTGTTCAGCGCCTCCAACACAGAAAGCAGAACAGGAGGAATAAACTGAATATAATTATGTGGCCTACACACACAATAGTATCATTATTAGCAGAAGGTTAACGTATTCAAACAGAAAGCTCTTCCTGTTCTGATAATCACAGTTATGGCGTACTTCTCGGGTTTATATTCTTGCTGTGAAGGTAAAATGGATGTTGGTGCTTTTTGAGCCCTCTCTTCAGGTGAGGAAGCAGCAGCGTTTAGAGCTGCATAAATCCCTCCGTGGTCACCTTGAGCTTCTCGTGCACATTTTCTGTTTTGATAGACAGCTGGTCTCAAAGAAACAGGAGACATATTGTGCATTAATAAACACCAGTCTGCCTTTAGTTCCTTACAGGATTCAGATAAGAAGATTTAGCGGTACAGAAAGAATCGACAGCTTCTGTGGAGCTCCTCTTATTTATGCTGCAGATAAATGAACGTCAACAAGGTCAATGCAAGAAGACTCGCAGGATTTTTAATGCATGCTGCTTTACAGAAAACAGCTAGTTTTATGTTGAAAAGGTGTTAATTTACTGTGTAAAAATGTAAAATATTAAAATATTGATTTACTCAGTTTTACTCCTAACCTGTTTTATCTTATATAAATCGTAAACACGTGTGCACAAATAAAACAAACCCGAATAAATCACTTTAGGTTGAAGAAAAGAGTGAAAAGAGAGAGCTTATGGAGGACCAAAACTGACATAATTAGAAATAAAAGCAGAAATATATAAATGGAGCAATTTAAAGTTTAGTTTAAAACAAAGACAAGGAGTAAAACACTTACCTGTGTCTTTATTTTTACCTAAACTTTAAACTTTAGGATAAACTGAGGCAGCACAAGCATGCACAGTAGAGCTGCACATGGTCCCTCCTGCTTCCTGTCTGTTGACCAATAGGAGAGGAGCTGACCCATGAAGGACCGCCCACATTATTTACATAATGAGGCCGAAATGCATATGGTAATGTGAATACAAGAGACAGAGAAATGTAAAAACAACACATGGAAATAAAGACTTGTGGGGAAAATAATTAAGTATAATCATTTAAGAGACAAAAATGCATGTACAAGTAAAAGAAAAAATGAAAAAATATATATTTTCTTTTAACAGTAAAATGTAAATTATGTGCTAAAATTTATAATTTATAGAAACTTAGCTGGAAAAATAAAATGATGGTCAAGTAAATTATAAAACAAGAGGTAAAGTTCTCCTTTTTTAATTTAATTTGTGTATTTAAAGTGTATTTATTTATTTATAGGTCCATTTATATATTTCTGCTTTTATTTCTAACTATATCAGTTTCGGACCTCTATACACGCTAACATAAACCATCGACAAAAGAAGAAAAAAATAAAAGCAACATTATCACTCTGGAAATTGCCCACTTTTCAATTAATGCCTTATTAAGCACCTGAAAAGCCTCTGATCAATTCACAGCTACAGAGTCCATTTAACCACTGTACAGCTGAAAACGCACAGATCAATAAATAAACGCACATGAACAGAGTTAAACTCAATAACACAGTCTTATCAGTGGAGTGCTATGTAATCCCTCTGCCTCTGAGCTGAGTGTGAGCTGCTGTAGATGGTGGTTTTGTTGGTTTGCACTTTAAAGTGCTGAGCCCAGACTCTTTAGTCCAGTTCTTTTTACCACAATCCTCACTTCAGGAAACATGCAGGTAAAAACCCAACACTCCCAGTGTTATGCTTTCGTTATTCTTCACAGCGTGGAGCTCATCCGTTGCCTTTTTATGGTAAAAAGTTTAGCCTGGATCTTGTGCTTTACTGTTTCTGAAACGTTTTCTGCTCATGTCGTGCAGCTGATTGTGTTTCTGTGAATTTAACAACCTCCTTGTGTTTGACAGGATTAGATTTTAATAGTCCGTCACTATTAGCTCAGAACCAGATTCAATATAATCTTATGCTAAAACAATATAAGTAAAGTTTTCAGTAAAGTTTACAGCTTGAAAATATATCTTACTGTTGTAAGTCCAGTATGGTTACAGTTAAACAACCAGTTAGAGTGACGTTGTTTAACTGTGCAATGCTTCCAAATCTACGTAGTTTGATCCAAATTAAAATCTAGAGGTGATCAGGGTATTTTTTAAATTGCGGATCATTTTCACTCTTTGTAATCAGTCTGCTGAGTCTGCTGAGGTATTGAAACCATCAACATCTATTTTCATTGGCTTTTGACTGAGGCAGAGTTTGAGGTTCAATTAGAGTGGATGGTTTTTGGGTTGTATTTTATTTTAACTTTTGTTTTTAATGACACAAGTCCTTAACTGAACTGTACAGCAGTTTGGTCAACTTTTGTTTTTTTTAATGAGCTATGTGAAAACCCTGTCATACTATAATGTTAGACAACTTATGAAAATTTTGTTATGACTATTTTACTCATATAGACTATTTGATCTAATTGTTAGCATTACAGTATGTATACATTCAAAAGAGGCTTTCAGTAGACTTTTTTTTAAATTTTATCTTCAGCTTAGATATCTTTAGTGTCGGACAAACTTTTCATAAGTTGTCTAAAATGCTACAGTGAAAGGGTCACACTATACACTAAATAAAATTATATTAACAATGCAATCAAAAAGACAACATGTGGTTTTATGAATTTTATGCATTAATAACATTAGTATGGGTTAAAGAAATCCATGAGTTTTTAAATGCAACATTTTTTAACACTAATGAGCCATTTTGTTGGTGACACCTTAAAAACACTACATTTAGCTCTCAGCAAGTGTTTTTTCAGTTTTAGCTACTGTTTGACTGCTGTCAGCTTTTACAACCCCAATTTCAATGAAGTTGAGACGTGTAATGCATAAATAAAAACAGAATACGATGATTTGCAAATCCTTTTCCACCTTTATTCAGTTGAATACACTACAAAGACAAGATTTTTAATGTTCAAACGGTTAAACTTCTTTTTTTTTTTCAAATATTCACTCATTTTGAGTTTGATGCCTGCAACGCGTTTTGAAAAATTTACAGGGGTTTGCTTGTGTTTTACTTTGTTTAGCCTTTCTGTTTCTTTTATTTTGTTGCAGTTTCTTCACTCCTTCATCTCTGTGTTCACTCTTCATTTCCACAGAAAAAGCAGGTTTTCCAGTTAGCCGCTGCAGTTGTCTCAGCTTTAGAAAACGTAAACACAAATATCTTTCAGTTTTTTTCATCTGTTCATTAGATTTATTTCTGCCATATGGACTGCGTTGAGTACGTTCTTACAGAGCTCGGTACTGTTCGCCTCGTTGAGTCATAATTCTCTGGTGGTATTTAAAATGCAAATAATGTGCTCCATAACTCAGGCCTTCCTCCCTTAATGTCGGCATGATTAACGGCAGCAGCTCGTGACAAATTAGTAACAGCGAAGTTCTGCGGGGGCCCAAAGTTTCAAGTTTCCAAACTCCTGAATTGAAAACTATTGATTATGCTGATGAGTCACTGCGGAGCGTGGATGTAGACGGTGTTGTGGGTTCAGCAGGCGACACGGCCTGAATGCTGATTCGTTTGTTATCGTGACGTCAGAACTGCTGGACTTACAGGATTTATTAATGTGCCGAATATTTCTCAGTTTGTCACTTTCAGCTGAAGATCTGCTCATTTTCCTCAGCCTCACCTGCTCCTCCTCTTTACTCAGTCCTGCAAAAATGGCTTTAACTTAGTCAGATTTACAAACACTGCACTAAAATTTAGTGTGGTAGTAGCTGAGAGTCATCCCTTCCACGTACTCTGTGATCAGATTGTGCATCATCTATCTTTTCTCTTTCCCCTCTCTGATAAACAGGCAGATTTAAGTTATGAGTTATGTAAATGTCAGTTATGTATTTTTTTAATATTGTAACATTTTACAGCCTTGATGGAAAACAAACAGTTGCAGATTTTCATAATAATATCTTGCCCTTTTTAAAATGGCTTCTTTGCTCAGTAAATGTCAACTCAGGAGGAAATGAAGCCCTTCTGTCTTCAGAGTACACATATTTAACACATAAAGCATTTAGGCATAAGTAATAATTAAATCCTAACCTTGTTGACACGATTAGCATTTGATGAAGCATTTCCTGAATTAAGTGACTCTTGTAACAAAACCACGAGTCTAAAGTTGTGGCTTTGTGAAGCTGCATTCAGGCAGAAGTGTGATTTAAGTTTAATACACTGCAAAAACTGTCCATCTTACAAAGTTTTAAAATCTTATATCCAGTTAAAAAAGAATCTTTGTTCTTGTTTTGAGACTGATTTACTAACAAGAGCAGAATGCGTAAGATTTTTTATCTTGTTAGTCTGGAAATTTAACTCAAATTAATTGCAATTGGTAAGATTATTAAGATACTTGATTTGACTCCAATTTTTCTTATTTCAAGAAACTTACCAAGTGCAGTAGTTCTCCATTGGCAGATTTTTTTTCACTTTTTTTCAGTCAAATTTCCATGCTAACGTACTAGTCAAGTTGTACGGATTGTCCGTAATTTACACAAATTTTCCATCATTTTGCAGGTATATGGACGTATAGAGCAAGCTCACTGATTTTTTCAAGTTTTAGGGATTTTTTTAAAAACCTCAGTTCCAAATTTTTTTACAGCCTGTCGGACGTTAAAAAAAAACAATAAATAACATCAAATAACCATCTTCCAACCTGCTCTGCAGCTAGAAATAAGACTAAATATAAGTTCTCCACTTCTTCCATCCAACCCCCCCACCACCACACCCCCGCAGGTGCAAGTAGTTCGGATTTTTGGCAAAATTTACTGAGGCTTGTTGTACAGGTAAATGTCCGGAGGGGTTGACATGTGGACTAACAAGATAAATAATCTTACGCATTCTGATAACAAGAATATTAATCTTATCTGTTCTTGTTTAGTAAAATATTAAAACAAGAACAAAATATATTTCTAACAGATATTAAAACTTGGTTAGATGAACAGTTTTTGCAGTGTAGACCATTTCATAGTTAAATGTTACAAATGCGTGAAGCGGGCCAAGCTCACACGTTTTTCGGGAAAATGCTGAGGTTGTTATGGAAACACTAGTGAAATTGAAGAAATTCAATCAGTAAATTTTCACAGTTATATTTAGACTCGATGTATTTGCTCTAATGTGATTTATGATGAGAGTATTCCTAAATATCTGAGCTATAAACCTGCTTTTTGAGCTTATTGAATTTGTAAAGGTGTTGTCGTATTAACCTCAGCGTTTTACCGGTTGAACCTGTGACCCGGTTCAGACTTTTCTAGTACTTGTAACTACAAAATGGTTTATTAGATATATGTTAATGAAGGTTACCATTTTTATATGTTTTGTTGATATTTAACACATTTTTATTCTTGACTTGGATATATAAATAAATATATGTTGGATCTTTTTATGATGAGTGAAAGTATGTTTTGAGTTTTAAACATGCCGAAAACAAAATCCTCTTTTGAGTCTCTTTTTTGTTTCTGCCTCACTATCTGTGTTCCCCCCGACACCCCCACCCCCACACCGCCCAATCCATTTTCTCACGACACCGTATATGAAACAGTTTGTTCGTCTTGTTAATACGCGGCGCGTAATGATGCATATGAAAAGCAATCAGCAGAGCAGCAGAGAGTGTGCTCCAGGAGCACTGATGACTTCGGTGGTGGGGGGGTGGGCAGGAGATTGAAATGCCCCCAATGGAAACACATTACAGCCTGGAAATTTACAATATGCCTCATTCAGCACATCGGTTGGCTCTGCACCAAATATTTGATGTATAACTCATGGATGTGCAGGTTGTTTCGGCGTGTTGCGTTGATCGTGTTTCTGGTTTGTTTTCTGCAGGTGTGTGTTTGTGGAATCAGTGAAAGCCCCAGTAGTTTGTGGTCTTGGCTGTGAGCAGTGAAAAGAGGAACGTTTTAAATAATTTACAAGATCCCCTTCTCACACCTTACCTGCAGCAACCTCTAGATCTCTGCCTGCATCTGTAAAAACGGATAGCTGGTCGGGTGCACAAACGTGTTGCATCACCTCCGATTTGCATCACTAATTTATACTTGTGTGCATTAGCTTTACAGTCGGGGTATTACGCTTTTTTCCCCCTCGCTTCAGGCACTACTTTCAGCAAACTTCAGTTCCATTTGTGACAATTTAGTGCTGTTAGCTAAAGAATACTTGGAGGTAGCAGACGTGCACTGCCTGCTCTCCTCAGCTGTGGTTGGACTAATGCAGGAAAACAAGGCATGACAGGTCCCTCCAAATTGAAATGTCAGCCATCATGTTAATTCAACCCAATGGGTGTAAGAGAGGAAGAAACGGGGGGAGGAAACTGAAAGAAGGAAATTGTTTTCACCTCACAAAACTCCGACCTGTTCTCCTCTCGTCTGTCTTATTCTGAATCTTCTCACTGGAATCATGAGGACAAAAAAAACCTATAAAGAATAAATATTTTTCTCATATTAGTGGTTAATGTGTGATTAAATTTAAAGTGTGTGATTAAAGTGGCAGCTACCATGCAGCTGAAGGGACTGAAAACAGGTCAAATGGTAAACTCTCTGGTCTAACAGTCTTTTTACAAAAGCCTCAAATCTTCTACGAGATTCTTTTGTTCGCCATTTTTGTTTACTGACACAGATCATGGCTGCGTTCTTCGAAGGATCCGGACTATCCAGTCTACGTGGGCCTGGTCCTTTTGTCCACCGCGAAGACTGGAAGAAAGTGGCTGTGAATTTGGATGGTCTAGCCTTCAGCTTTATCCCCACCCTTACCCTGGCGTGTGTCGAAAATACATCAGAATTAGCAAAATATTTTTATTTTATTGTCATAAATTAGCTAAATTAGCTTCGAGGCAACACATGAAGAACTAACCACCGTACGAGCTCGTTTACGATGATTTCTGACAAGATTAATTTGTAATTTATTTCATAAAGGGACAATGCATGTTAACATAAATACATCACATAAATATGCCGGATTTAGGCAAAAAAGCTCATTATCATCTGTAGTCGTTTAGCAGGTTGATGGAGAGAATTAGAAAAAAATTACAATTAACACAATTAAAAAAGTAGTGTAATTTACAATAAGAATTCTTAATAAAATTAAAAAACAAGTCACATCCGTTTAAAAATTATTCAAGACATTACAGTTTGATTTTAAATAAGAATAAAGCAGATGACAAAAGCCTAACGACACAACCTCTATGTGATACTTGAGTAAAAATATCTTATCATAAAATATCTTTGGTAAAAGTTATAGTCTTCTCTAAGAAAAGTACGTGAGTAAGAGTCTCTGACATTTATTGTACTTAAGTACCAAACATAATTTTCTGATATAAAATATACTTAAGTCCTAAAAGTAAAAGTATTGAGTAAGAGTGAGTGTCCAAACTGGGAGGTGACCTCCACAAAAAACGATTTTTTAAAAACCCATAATGACTATAATCAGCTGGTATCTCTGCCACGCTCATTTTCATCCTCGGCTACATCTGTCTGACGTCCTGCTGGAGTGTGACGTGATTTGTGTCATACAGGTGTATGAGATTATAAAACCAATAGGGTGTCAGAATTGTATATTCACTCCATCCAGGAGGCATCAATCTAAATAGGTTTTTATTTTAGGTTTTTAACAATAACAAGCCAGAAAGAAAACCAAAGTCAAAATTAAATTTAAAAAAAACTTCCTACATATTAAAAAGAGAAATGTAAGGAGTAGAAATAAAAAGCTGGCTGAAAAAGAAATATTCAAGTAAAGTACTTACTAAGTATTAGTAAGTACTTGTACTTTAAAGCTCTGTTTGTGGAGGAGCCTTTGACTGACAGCCTTCACAGCATCGCTGTGACGTAATTGACCTTCAAAGGATGCAGCCCCTGAATTTGGGCACAGCCTGACCAAAAAAATCGTATCATGTGCAATTAATAGTCAGAATGAATATTTGCCACTTCCTGCAATTATTGCCACGTGATGACATATTTTATGTGCAACACACTCTCACTTATCTAGCGTGCATGTGAGCCTGTGGTGTGTTGTGTTACTAAAGATCTGCTGCCACTCCAGTTTGTGGAAAAGATGGCTTTCAGTTCACATCTTACTATTTTTACTTGATAAAATAAAGAAGTTAATTCAGTCAAAAACATGCTAGTGCAAATGTCATCTATTAATCATTATCAATTTAATGCTACAATTAATTGTGATTCATTTGCCAAAATCGCCCAGCCCTTATTCAGAGTGTTTTGTTTACATTCAATGCAAACCCTCATTTCAGAACAACATAGAGCTATCTGGTAAACTATTAGAGTAAACTGTGTCAAACTGAACCATTTGAAATATTTCGAGGTGACCTTTTTATGTTTCATAGTTTGGATCAAGTTCCTTTAATTCCACTGGATCGCTTCAGGAGAAAAAAAACAAACGACCAGTTCTGTTCTCCGATGTATTGTTTTAATGCCCTGCATCCCTTTTGAATTTTTCATTTGCTGCAGCTTCTCTAATTATTCTGTATCGCCTACTGTGCCAGTTTTTCCCACCCTGACGTCTCGACCAGACGCTCACCACCTCCTCGCTGTCCCCCCCCCCCATCCCCTCTCTCTCTCTCTCTTCCTCTCCCTCTCTTTCAGTGAGATGAAGCAGGAGCTTGCGGAGGAAGGCAGCAGATGCTCCATCCTCTCCAAGCAGCACCGTTTCAATGAGCACTGCTGCATCCGCTGCTGCGCGCCCTTCACCTTCCTGCTCAACCCCAAGCGCCAGTGCCTGGACTGCCGCTACAACGTGTGCAAGAGCTGCTGCACCTACAGCAAGAGGGACAAAGCCTGGCTCTGCGCTGCGTGCCAGAAGGGCAGGTTAGTGTTTTTCACCCAGCCAGAGAATGAATGGGGGGCGGCACGGCAGTAACACTTGGACATGACTGACCAGGGGACACTGGAGTGGAGATTGATTTTAATTTCCTTTTTGGAGGGGGAGCTGATGAGGATTTAATGTGGGTTGGAGGAGACGAATGAGAGAGGAAAGGTGAATGAATGGGTGGAGGAGGCAGAGGGGTGAGTCCTTTTAGGGTTTTTAGGGGATGTTTTAAGAAATTTGTTTGCTTCTTTATTACAAAAAAATACAACAATTTTGTAATAAAGGTTAAAAAAAACAACTACTGAAGAAAAACAAATCAAAAATGAGTTAGAACATTTGGGTACACTAAGAAAATTTAGAAAATTTACCGAAATCTTTAAAACAACTAAATGAAAGGACGTTTTTTTTTGTTTTATTTTAACATTTTATGTGTTATTTTTGACATACAGTATGTAAAAGTGTCCTTTTCTTAAATTTCTTTCACTTTAATTTTTTTACTTGTCCACTGATTCATGTTCTTGTAGAATATCAGGAAAAAAATGTTTTGTATGTTTCATATGACAAAATAGTGGAATGAACTGCTGCTGGTTGCATTTGCAAATGAACCATTTGTGTGTATTATGTGTGTGTGTGTATGTGGGCACGTTTTTGCTACGTGGTGGAACCATTTTCTAGAAAAAGGCAGCATTGTCGGGACCAATGCCCGGACCCCATGGGTACAGATGCTAATTTCGGGTGGGGGGTTCGGTTTTGGACCAAGGTGTGAATTTAGTTTAGGTTAGTTTTAAGGTCAGATAGCTACCTGTGAGACTAATTTTAGGGTAAATGGTCAGGGTTAGTCTATAAAATTACCAAAAAATTAATGGAATTCAATCCACGGTCCCCACGGGATATAAAAACAAACCTGTGTGTGTATCTGTTTATTCATGCATGTCTGCCCAAAGCCTTGGGAGTTGTTCTGGTGCCCCGACTCTCCTCTGCTGAATGTTAATCTCTCTGTGATGAGGTCCAAGAAGCATTTGAGAAAACCATTGGATGGAATCACATTCTGAGATATTTTAATGTCAATAAAATAAGAAAAAATATAGATTTTTGTGGAGTATCAAAGCTTTGGTCTGTTTAAAGCGACAGGCGATCATGTTTTTGCTTGTGTGTTAAAAACTGGCGTCGACCTGCAGTGCATCTTCAGGTTTTTACTCCTTCACGTTAAAAAACTTGAGGACTGATGATGATGATGCTGAAAGGATTGGTCTTTAAATATTTGCCTGTTCTTATTTGGAGTCAACTCTGTCTGTTAGCAAAATATCTCTTGATCTTTGAAGTTATTTTAATGAAACAATCAGGAAATAAATATTGGATGTACAGCTGCTGATTTAGAGAAAACATGTGACGTTAAAAAAAACACCAACATGTCTAAAATTTACTCTTAACTATTTTCAGGATGATTTCAGTTTATCCTATGGTATGAAAGGTTGCATTTATTCAAGGAGCTCCTTATTACATCCACAAATTTGACTTTATAATGATGTTAATTAAAAAAAACTCTACGTGCAGACGTGGTGTTTTCTGATTTCCCTGTTAATCGGTGGATGGCGGAGTGGAGGTCCAGGAAAGTGGAGGTTTTAGAGCCAACACTGCTTTAAAACACACTACCCTATCTTCCACCCCTACACACACACACACAGTCCCCTATTTCTTTCATTGATTTTTGCTGTACAGTGTGATGAGTTGGACCTGCTGCTCTCAGTCCTGGTTATAAAACAGGTGAAAGGAAAAACGATCCCAAAGGCAAGGAGGGAGGAAGAGGAAGGAAGGAAAGGAATAATGGCAGTCAAAGGTGGCGAGGCTCATCTTTCCCTCTCTCCCTCTTGGCGTGTGTTTTTCCCCCGGAGGCTCTGTTTGGTTCTCAGACGGACCTGATGTCACAACAGTGTTGCTTACCGGCGACATTTAAACACGACACTTTTCATTACCGCGTTCAACAAACTTAAACCTGGTTATAGCGCAAGTTATTCAGTCTGAGTGGACAGATTTACAGTTGGTAGACAAGGTTTTGAAATTTTGTTTGCAATGAAATCAATGGCTGCAAAGAAAAGATATTGATTAAGGCCAAATAAATTGCAGCTGTAGCTCAGGAAGAAGGAGGAGAAGTCATTACGCTGAAAAATGAAAATATCATGAGGTAATTAGTGCTTGCTGCCGTGAAAGGCAGGCAATCACGTTTGTCTGTTAGCAAAATATCTCATGAACCCTTGGACCAGTGGTGGAGCAAGGATTTTTCTGAGTAAGGGGCCACAGTATTCATAAAGAGGGCTAAGTATTTGTTTAACATCCTTGCACACAAATTCCCAGTCTTGATAAGGTGTATACATTTAACCAGTCACATGTGTTCAAACACATTTTATTAAAACATTTTAAAAAACGAAGGCTTGCACAGTAAATTATCCTTAACACTTTTACATAGATTTTTACTGAACCTTAATAAAATACTCTGAAACACACGTGAGAAAATCCAGCCATGAAAGGCTTTTTTTCTGCAGAATTGTTCAAATCTTAAGAGAAGAAGACTTCTGTACGCTTGATTCATGCTGGACTTTACTATTTGACTCAATATCACCTCTAGTGTTTGGATATGGAACTGCATCCGCCATCATCGCTCTCAGGCAAAGGACAAAGGACAAAGGACAAAGGGGGCGGGTGGCAGAGTGGTTAGGGGAGTCGTCCTGGAACCAGAAGGTCACAGTTCAATTCCCCGTTCTAGCTGTCTCAGTCGACGTATCCTTGGGCAAGACACTTCACCCGCTTGCCCACTGATGGTGGTCAAAAATGGCTGTAACTCAGTCAGATTCACAAAAAAGAGCTTAAAATTAGACTTATTTACTTTAAAATTGACAATTTAAAATTTAAAATTGACTCAACTCATCATGAAAGGAGTTGTTTATGCACTCTAAAAAAACAAAGCGTTAAATTTATTTAATCAGTACATGTTAACTGGTTCCACTAAACCGAGTTGAGTAAATGTAAAGCAGTTTACTCTAATTGGTTTAGTGGAACCAGTTGACGTAACTTGGTTAAGTAATTTCAACATTTAATTTCTTAGAGTGTATTTAAAAGTACTTTTACTGTCCCATTATTATGGGCAGTTTTATGCCTTTTACTTATCAGCATAATTCTATTTTTACTAAATTAATTTTCTGTTAATGTATTTTTACTTTTACTTAGTTGTGTTTTTTCAAGTCCTTTATATGCCTCTGTAGAAAATGTTGAATTAAACACAGCTTCTGTTAAAATTAAGTCAAAACACAAAGTGAAACAAGTCTTCTCTCTTCTATTGGGTTCAATTTTGTCCTTTTTTTTTTTTTTTGAAGAAACTAAATCCAAATGCAAATTTGATTCATAAATCACCAAATGGTCTCACTCAGCTGCACCGGCTGTCCATCAGCATTCACAGTGACGCTGCCACGCTGCTCGCAGAGTGTGATCCGTGGAAGAAAAGCAGATTTGTAATCATCGCACACATGGACACACTCGGAGCCTAAAGTCACCCACTCGCACATGGATGAACGCATTCAGATTCATCCTCGCAAACAATTTCTAGGAACTTTGAGGTATTTGTTTCTATCTGATGCTCAACCAGTGTGGTGATTTTAAAAATGAAGAGAGGGAAGAGAAGCAGAGGAAAGGTTAAATGACCCATCGGAATTATTCAAGGATGAAAATGTGTTTTTTCTCTTTCTGCCTTTGTGCCGTATCTCTTTTTTTAACTTTCTCATCTCTTTTATTTTATGAACTCTTTTAGTCACATCCACTCTTCCCTCTACCTATGCCATTCCCACATTTGCATTCAACCTCTGGCGCATCTCCCTGTGCTTAATCTGCAGAAATGGACTGCTCGGAGCTTTATAGAGTTCTCGGGCCACAGAACGGTGTAGCCACCCATCTATAAACAGAGTGTCTGCGTGTTTGTGTGCACAGAAAGAGCAATAAACTAAAGTGACAAACCGCTCTCGCCCATTTTCATAATCTCTTCCTAAAGCATGTCTGTGAGGAGATTAGGGCGTCTGCCGCAGGCCTAAACTGTTCTGTACATCCACACAAACACATGCAAACAAGAGGGGACTTACACACGAGCACTAAATCTTTACCCAGAACTGATTTTATGTGAAATTTTTGTTGTTGCGTTTCATTCCCAAGGTTGGAAGTACATCAGTGGATCGGGTGTGCAGAGCAGGAACAGTGCAAATACTTTGTGAATAGACTAGTTTCAGTCATTTTAAAGGGGAGGTATGCTAAATTGAATTTTTTGAGTTTTATTTCATGTTATAATGTCATCCCCTGAGTGTTGCTTTGACTCATCCATACATGTTTGTCCTTGAATCTCCTTTGGTAGCCATGTGGAGCTACCTAAACGCTTACTGGTACAAAGCTCCGTCCATTTGCACAAAACTCCTCCCTGCAGCTGAGCTCCCGCCCCACAGAGCACCCCTCCCCTACACGGCTCTACCAGACTAGCAGCAGGAGAAATATTTGATTTCATAATGATTTTTGTTTACAGTTTCTTTGCAAAAAGTAGCTTAACATAAAGATTCTGTCCCCCGGTACAAACAGAGTAGTGTTGTGTATGCTGTTAAGTGCCATGAGGACAGTGACCAGTTATACATTGGAGAAACAAAGCAGCCACTGTTCAAAAGAATGGGCCAATACAGAAGAGCTACATCATCAGGCCAGGACTCTGCAGTTTACATTCATCTACAGGCCAGAACACTGCAGTTTACATTAATCTACAGGCCAGGACTCTGCAGTTAACATTCATCTACAGGCCAGGACTCTGCAGTTTACATTCATCTACAGACCAGGACTCTGCAGTTTACATTCATCTACAGACCAGGACTCTGCAGTTTACATTTATCTACAGGCCAGGACTCTGCAGTTTACATTCATCTACAGGCCAGGACTCTGCAGTTTACATTCATCTACAGACCAGGACTCTGCAGTTTACATTCATCTACAG
>JARVJO010000165.1:19111951-19136595 GCA_031762555.1 Cynodonichthys magdalenae | reverse complement strand
ACACTCCTAACAGTACCTCCCCCTTAACGAATCGTCACCGACGATACTGCAAAACACAAAGACGGGAGGGAGGTGGGGGGTAAAAACACAAAAGACAGGACGGAGGGCTAGAAACAAACAAAACAACACAAAGAACACAAATAGGACACAAGGAAAAAACAACAAAACCAAAAACCGACAGGAAACCCCTGGGATGAAAAAACAAAAAGAGTCACTAAGATGGCCCTCGGCACATCTGAAAAGGGGGCCCAGTTCAGGAGGGCGACCGTGGGCCCGGACGCAGCGGGAAAGCGTCTCTGGAGGATGGCCAAGAGCCCGTCCGCAACGAGGAAGCAGGTCCGGCGGACGGCCGTGAGCCCGGCCACAGCGGGGAAGCAGTTCAGGAGGACGACCATGGGCCCGGCCGCAGCGGGGAAGCTCTGGACGATGGCCCGAGACCCGGCCGCGGAGAGGACGAAGATCTACAGCTCTGTTGTGGACTTCATGCTCTGGGGATTGGAGCAAGTCTAAATGAATAACAATTAGCTGACTATGCTAATGTTGCTCTCATTTTCTCTGTAGCTGCAGGAGTTTAGATGGTGTTGCATTCATCTGCAGTCTGTTGCATTTTAAATGCCTTTGCAACGCTCCGGGCGTCCATCTCAGAGCACCTTTTAACTGAGGCTTGATTTGTGTTTTTAACGCACAACTAGCTGCTTTCTGCTCACCTTGTTCAGTGATGATTTCCCACCTGAGCAAGGATGGCTTTTTATTCTCCTTTGTGATGAAGTCTATACCTCGTTGGTGGGGCTCAAGCTTGTTGGTTGATGATAATGAGCTTCCTGTTTACTTGTTAATCATCAGGTTTTAATAAGCTGTTTATATACTTAAATTGTTTTTTTCTTATTTTTGCACATTTTATTTTGCATTTACTTCAGCTAAGTGACCTTGTCAAACATATAAAATAGAATAACTTTGGCAATCTCATTATAACGTCATCATAAGATAAGCTCTTTGTTCAAAACTAAACATTTGAATTGTTTGTCCTGTGTTCTAAAATTATCAACTTTATTTAAAAGTCACATTTATAAAAGTCACCAGTTCCTTTCTACCAGGTCGCAACAGATAACCATAAGTTCCGTTAGTTTTCTAATCTGTAAATACCCGACAGGCTTCGGCGTCTCTTTGCTTTGAATCGTGTTTTGCTTTTCCCTGTCTGCCAGGCTTTCGCACACAATTAGCAGAAAGCTATCTAGATGCTAAAATGTTTGTGCACTTTACCGATACGGCTCATAAATCCATTGGAACAGAAACATCCAACACAACTGGATCACAACAGGAACCTTCCAACCCCACCGTCTCTTTTCAGTTTTTCTGCCTTCCGGGCTGTTTGTTCGGAACGGCAGCAGAGGAACTCCGGCGATGCCGTCAGTTTCGAAGAGATCAAAGCAGCCGCTGGTATCATGGCTGCCAATGTGAGGGAGATCTGAAGGCAGCAGGCACACACACACACACACACACACACACACACACACTTCAAGATGACACGTGCAAACAGAATGTGAGGCATTGTGTACACACGTCTGATAAAAGCTCACACTTGAGCAGAGATGCATGTTTTTTTGTAACAATTTTTAAATCTATATATACTCTGCAGTTTTTGTACATTTTACACAAAATCCTGATTTTACATCTCAATGATTGCCTTTTATAGTGACTGGTATATGTACCGTATATATATATATTTTTTGGTGGCTGCACGTCACATCACCTTTCATTCTTTCTTTTTGTGTTCATCTTGGCTTTTTTTCTCTCTTGAATCCTTTTCACTCACCCTCAGATCAGATATTTGTTTAAACAGCCTGCAGGACTCCACTCTCACTTTCTGTTTACGTCAACACTTTCTGAAACATGCGCTTCTTGGGGAAAATTTGTTTTCTGAAAACAGTTTCTTTTTTTTCCACCTGGGAGCTGGATATCCTCTGAGCCTGCTCTTTTCTTCTCTTATGCCTGGTTCACAGATTTTAAAATTGTCGGTTGATTTTCACAGACTGATGATAAAGTCATTTATATATAACTGGGCTGGTCCAACAGTGTGTGGTGTACAGCCACACGGTGAAAGACAACATGAACAGATTTCACTAACAAACGTTCAGATGTCAGACTGGAAATTTTTGCTAGACTTCTTGAGATCAAATGTGAGTTCAGAGTAAATAAACATGGCCAACAACAAAGAAGCAATGGTGATAGTTTGTGGACTTTAAAAGAAAAAAAACAAAACAAAAAGACGTTTCCGACATTGCCTGGACTTTCTGGTGTTTACTTCTGTGTTTTGTATTTCCCTCCATGTTTCCGTCACTTGTTTCTGATTGGCTATACGTCACAGTCAACAGGCTCGTTTGTCCTCAGGGAACACCACACATGCTGCGATATCGTATCGTAACTAGATCACTCTTAACACACCGCACACAGCAGAAATATCTCATAAGAATGTCATGAGAATCGGAGCATCCTTAAGATTGTCAGAAGGGCAAAGTCAGGCCAAAAATCGGCCTAATTTTCTCCTGTTAATGCACTGATAATAAAAATGAGTCTGTTACTCTTCTGATTCCAGACATATTTAAACATCTAAAGGTTTAGGTGCCCAGATCATGTTCATTTAACAGTTCTGTCTTCAAAAAGAATATTTCTTTCATTTATTGGTTCTGGTTGAAACAAACTCTAACTTGTTCTCTGCCTGTTAAAAATGATCTCAGCTTCACAGGATTTATGCTTTACACATTCACTCTGTTTTAGTAATAAACAAGCTGAATATAGACATATAGCTTAAACTAATAATTGCAATATTTTGCTTTATCGCAATACTTGATAACTATCTTAAACTTTCTTTAAGAATCTCTCAATTATTGCCTTTTAATCTCTGTAAAAATGTCCAATTGGACCCTGTCAGTGAGTGCTTATAGGATGAAACAACCTTTAGTTCACCTGCCAGACTCACCTGTTCCCAGTTTGTATCAGTTCAGGTGTCTGCGGTATCTCATCGCTTTGCTCTCCTTATCTTTTCTGACTGGTTCCTGGTGGCTCTCCCTGTAAGTAAGTTTTGCCATGTCAGCACTTTGTTTTTCTGTTTAACAATTTATTCTTTAGCTTCTCGAGTTAGTCTGCACCTCTGAGTTCATTCCTCCACCGACCGTGACACCAATGAGGTCAGTTTAGCCCATTAGTCACTCCATTTATCCAACTTCCAGCCAATCTGATTTATCCAATTCCATAAATATACACACATTTATATTTATCTTTGAACAAGTTAAGAAGAAAGTATATTTTAAATTGAGCCCAAAATGCCACTCATATCCCTTCATGTGCACCACTGGATTCAACACCGCTCCAAATGGCCTCGTTTTATTTTCTGTAGACTTAAATTTAAGTGATCTGTTGCTCCATTTTAGTGAAAAAAGGCCTTGTGTGCCCGTTTAGATCGATCTTAAAACAAAGCAGGAGAGCCAACATTTAATTAGCGGCACAATAGTAAACATTTTATGTGTGTGTGAGAGAATAAAACAGGTTTTACTGCTTTTGACTATGTCTTTGAATGTTCTGAGAGCAAAATTCTCACTGCATAGCAGAGTTCGGCAGACTGAGACCTAAATATTTGCCTTTCATGTCCAGATCGAATGTGTGTATTCTTCTGACCACTACTGCATTTCTGAGTATTAAAAATGGATTTATCTGACGTGCAGACATCATGTCCAGTAAACGGCGTCAGTAACGTCCACAGACACTTTCTATTTCAGGTGTAGAGGATCACCTTGATGTCTGCTCTGATCGCACTCAGAGGTCACAGATAATGATCTTAACATTTGTTGCTGAGAGGCAGGAGGAGGTGTTTGTGTTCGGCCCCACTCCTCGCATTCACCACCTCTTTAAACGAGTCACTTTGACAGCATCTGTACAGAAATTAGGGGTGTAAGAAAATATCAATGCACTGAAATTTTGTTATTTTTCTTTTCCTTATGCTGCATTGATTCACAGAAGCGCTGCAAGGATTTTTAATTAAGGCTTAATAGGTGGATGTTGAAATGTGAAATACAAATTCAGTTCTCACTGTTCTTCTGGCTGCATAAAAATAAACTGAATGTAATCAGATCTTATGCATGTAATGCGTGATGTGCTCTTTATATTGAGTTTCTTCAAATTAAAATCGTCTAAAGTAAAAAAAATGGCAATATATTGGCTTGCTTACAGTTTTGCAATATATTGTGATATTATCATATTGTGACCCCTGTGTTGTGATATGTATCATATCATCAAATTCAGTACTGACCTGAAAACGACAACATGTTCTTGTTATTGATGCCCGGTCCATAAGTCAGGGTAGGGTTAGGACCAGGGGCAGAACCAGAGGGGCGACTGAGGTGGCAAGTGTCACCTTTGGCACCTGATTGGCCACCCCAAGTGCCACCCCCAAATAATTAAGTGGGTGGGGAGCTTGGATTTTGCATCTGCATTTAGATATTGTTGAAATTAGTTTTTCTGATACTACTGTACTATATAAAATTTCAGATGTTCATGTTTAGAAATGGCCCTTTGTAAAATTAGCATTGGCATTTGTGGTTAGCTTATTTTGGGATTAGCATCAGCAATCAGGATGTGGTCATTCTTAGCTACTCCACAACAAATTTCATCTCAACATGTCTTAAAATGGCTGAATTATAGCCTTTTAACATTAGCTGTGGTGGCCATCTTGAATTTTTTTAAATAACCATTCAGAATTTGATAAAGATTGTTTTTGGCTACTTCTACACTACTCTTAAGCTTTGTATGTATAAAAATGGCTGAACAATAAGTTGCAACTAGCATTCAGCATGTTTTTTGGATCATTTTTAGCTATGATTGCATAAAATTTCAGCTCAATATTTCTGAATTGAAGCCATTTGGAATTAGCTTTAGCAGCCATCTTGAATGATCAAATCCAGAGTAATTTTATTTATTTGTATGTGTCCCACTGGTAAATGTCGGGGGTGGTAAGTGGATTTTATTCACTCTTTTGGATGTCTTTGCTTGAGGCCTGATGTGTTTGTAAGACGTAATCTAATGTCGAGACAAAATAGTTTAAGTAACTCGGTTGAGATCCAGCTTCATGATGAGAATTTGTCAGATTTTTGCCCACTCATGCTGTGAAAAAACTCCCCCGTGAGTGCCACTGTGATCGGTAAGTCACGCCGGGCGATGCTGGCTGTCACGGGGGCCGTCTGTTGATGAATGGCTCTGTATTTCATCTATATGGCCTCCATCTCCACAAGCAATCTGTTATCCTGCCGTCGACTTCACACCATCAGCCAACATGCAGCACTTCTCATGCAGTCCCCAGCCTTTTATTTTGTAGCAAACTCTGCACAAACATGATTTACATCTAAAAGAAAGAGAAGCTTTTATCTTTTTATCACTCGTGTAATTGCTTGTGTGTGTGTGTTTGTTTGTCTGTTAGCAAACACTTTAATGAATCAGTGGACAGATTTTAATGGAACTCCCAGATACAAAATAACTTTTAGAGAAAATCAAACAGAAAAAACAGAAAAATGTCCATAACTCGAACAGTCTTGTCTATGTTGAGCTAAAAATGAGTGTGGTAGTAGCTGTGAGTGATTCCTAAAACATATTTCGAGTGGTAACAGATCAACTAAGATCTTTGAAAGTCCTGTCCAGTTCGTACACTTTGCTCTTTGAATCATGGATGAATGGATCTATTGTCTTTTCATGTTGAAGTAAAACTCTTCCACAGGCGAGCTGTTCCTCTTCTCAATCCTTCCACGTCTTTGTCACCACAAAATCAGCTTCATAATAGAGGGGAAAAAAATAAATGCCACTTTAAAAACTGGAAAATAGGGATGTGTCCATCTGCTGTGTTTTGGTTTGTGATCTGCAGCCAAGAGTCACCATCCTACGTCCAGAGTGTTGTTTGCTTTGGAGCAGCACGTCTGTCGCATTTCTCTTTACCTGAAATGACCTTAGACTAGGTGCAGACAGGCTGGATTGTGGGGAATAATTTGTGGACCTGATGTGTCATTTTCATAGCAGGACGATGACTCACAACAGGAATATGTACAATTTATTTCAACAACAAAGCAAAACATCTGTTTTTCTTATTTCCCCTCACTACAGGAAGACTTAACGTGACTTAACAGGAAACCAAAACAGGAAGTACATTACCTCAGCTTCAGCTCTGATTCTTGTGTGATCCTGAGCAGCTTCTACCAACCCAACCTGTGCATAACCACCGGTATTAATGAAGTGAAGCCAGGGTGAAGGAGCTGAAGTTCCTGTTGCTTCACAGAAACAGTTTGTTTTATCACAGCTTAAGCACAAATTTCTGAGTAGCTGTGTGTTGCTGCCAGCTCCCCTGCTGCTGTGTGTTTGTGGTGTTGTTCATGGTGTGAATTTTGGAGGAAGAACACTAAAGCGTAGCCATTTTAAAGGGAGTAGAAATCCACTTTGAAGATGGTTTAAAGGCACACAAACCGCACTGAACACAAAATCTTGGGTTGCTCTCTGTTGTTTGGATGTTTGGTGAACTCATCGTGGGGACTTCCTAAATGTAGACGACCAGTTTAGTTCCAACCTTTATTACTGATGTTGCACCTGATATGAAGCTTTATGGTAAATTCTACTGTTTATTTTCTGTATTTAAACAACAAAATTAGGTTAAAGACTAACTAAACCTCAAATCATTTTTTTGGCAGATAAACTGACTTAGTCGGGCCTTAAGGGTAATAGCTTTATATATCTGAGCAAATTGTGACATTTTCCTGTAATATTGTTTAATTCTGCAATATTTGTCCTAAAACCATCTCAGTGCTGCCCTCTATGTGTTGAACGGTGGCTTCTGTAGTTGAATTTTTCTATTGGTTACAACGGTACAGCTTGGTACATGCTTACGTCACAGCTCCTGTGTTCAGGTATAAAAGCCTCTCACTCAGAGACACGCCCCTGCAGCGAGTCAGGAATTGGAATAGCGAGCACTGCGACAAACATCTGTTGCTGCTTTGAACATTAGCCCATGTTAGCAATGGTGCTAACATCACTTTAACATCCAGAAACTGGGGCTTCTGTCATCTATTGCCTCGGATGCACCGACTTCATGCATTGCTGAGTCAGCACCTTGTGCCATCAGCTTGAACTTTAGCTGTCTTCTTTGGGGTTTGCTATTTTTTTCAGCTAACTACAAATTTGTTGCGCCGTGTCATCTTCAATATTCCCTTAGTAATAAATCAGTTTGTTGATGTTTAATCCTGCGAGCGGGGCATCACTCACTAGTATCAGTTCATTATTACCGAGTCGCGGCAGCACAGGGTTCGTTTCACAAGTCGGCTTGCCCGGCTCTGACACCACCTCCCTTGGTGGCTCAGAGGGACACCTCTGTGTGTCTTCTGAATGAGCTGAGGGGGACAGAACACACGTCAGCCCCAGACTGAGCTGGTTTGTGAATGAAGCTAATATGTCAAATTAAGCTAGCTGTCACGTTCCCTCATCCTGACCACACTCCCCACACTTGGCCGTGCCCCTCGGTGTCTCCTGGCACTGCCCACTTTGTTGGAGTTTTTCACAAGTTGCCTGGAGGCGGGGTTAGTTACACTTTAACAGCTCCTTCAGTCAGACTACAGATTAGCTTCGAGTGCTGATAAATGATGGTTGAAAAGCCTCATCTGGGTCCACTTTGTTTTTTTCCACAACACGTTTTCATCTGACAGTGTATCTATAACACTCATGACATAAATGTCACCTTGTGAAATACCAAATCCTTTCACAACTCAATACTTTTCCTTTTGGCTTTGCTGTAGCAACAGTGTTTCACCGTGCACTTTTCTTATTTTCCTTTGGATTTGACCAAATATGTGCAGTCTGCCGAGAAAATGTTGGATTATTTAAAAATGTATCCTGTATTGTTTATGTCTAAATGTAAACACAAATTTACATGTAAACCCTTATTTGAAACGAGGAAAGAGAAGACAGTCAGACATTCAGCGGGACAGCAGTCTGCTGGTCCTGCTCAGACATTTGCTCTTGTATAACTCGCATAACAGGATCTCCTTTCCACATGAGGGCAGCCGGAGACTTGTGTGGGAAGCAGCTCATTCGTTGCTTTTCTAATTGGTGGGAGTGTAATGTAATCACTTACTTTACTGCCTCCTTTTTTTCTGGCTGCTTTTCTTCAAACGAATTGGGCTCAAGAGACTGAAAAATGTGGCCTCAAGGTCACCGTGATCCTGCAGCCATTCCAGCTGGAAGCTAATGCATTTTTTTTTAAACCACAAACTCACAGACTAAACAGTGCTGGATGTAATATCTGCTGCTTTGTTGTCTTTAAAATCTACACCTACTTTACATAAATGAGCAATGTGACGTTATTTACTTACAATAATGTATCGCTGTAGAAACACAAAGTGTGACAAGGTCAGAATTCTGGTCCTACCCTTATAATATCATTTAATGCCACAGTCAGGAAATGAAAACCCACTAAGATAAAAGGATTTTAGCGATTATGAAACAGAAAAGCTATTTTTCCCTTTCCAGGTTGAAAATGATGTCTTAAATGTAGATTGGTATTGAAATTGTACAGCAGCAGTTTCTAAAATACAATTTGTAGAAATGCCCCCTTCAGCAAACCACTGACCCTCTGCATGTTCAGTAATGTCAGCTGTGTGGGAGGATGTTGTGTTGTAGATAAAGGTCATTAACTTGGTTCCAGTTCTTGATGCGACACGCAGGACAAGGAGGACGATCAGGAGGCGGCGTGAAGCTGCCAGAACCCGACGTAGATCTGTGTCGACTCCAACAGCCCGTCACAGAGAACCAGCCGACCAGAACACATCAGTTAAGGGCTGAAGGAACAAGTGATTGTCGGGTACAACGAAGGCAGGGAAAGACGGGGGATGGAAATTTAGACAAAACAGACAACGAGCGTGTTGAGCTGACTGACACACTGAATTCCAGCCATTCAGATCTATTTTTAGAAGCTATTCTTCTGATCTCACCCTTTATAATCCGTGCGATTTGACCTTCAAGGGAAAGAAAAAGGGTAAAGAGAGCAAAAAGGAATTTGGTTGCTTTTTTGAAACGATGTTTTGCAGCACGTATGATTGTGTTTGATAAGCTGCAGCGTTTTCTCAAAGGTCACATATTTGAAGGTCGCGGCAGGTCGTTGTTCACTTTGAGCTCAGGAAAAGTTTGCCTCAGTTACTGCCGGATGATAAAATGTTCAAAACCCGCTCTGCAGATTAAAAAGCTTTTGAGTGACATTTGTTGGAGCAGATACTGAACGTGTGTCCTTGAATTGGAGAAAACCTGTCCTGTGAACACACTCCAGTTTTTTTTATTACGGTTTATAAAAGAGCTCCACAAAATGTTTCATTTGCTTCTCCTGGGTTGAGTTTTCTGTAAACTCTTTGTTTTCAGTTCTTTCTTCAGTTGTTAGCGTTTTTCTGTTGTTTAAGTTTGGTTTTCCATCCAGAATCCCTGATTACCTCGTCACATTCACACCTGTTATTCATCGGTGATCATCCCAGCTGCGTTCATATGTCGCGGTATGAGGGCCAAAATTAAGACTCTTGCACAACCAGCTGTTGCTACATCCTTGTAGCAGGAGGCTATATCTATTCCTAAGCCAGCTATTGATCTGGTTAATGATTGCTGGTTGTGCAATAGTCTTAATTTTGGCCCTCATACTGCACCATACATTCACTCATTAATTAGCTCTCAGGTTTGCTGTTCATCATCAATCCTACCCTGTTGTTAAAATATGGCAGTTTGGGCTTTATTTAACTTTATTAAATCTCATTTGGAATTAATTGTCTTGGGTCCTCATCAACCATGTTTGCTACACCAGGTTGCCACAGATTATTATTCATGTTTGTAGTTAATTAGATGGTTTCATTACCATCGTCATGAGTTTTGATTTTACACAAGACATGATGACTTCATTTAAGAATAATTTGTAGAATCTGTTTATACCTGTGGTTTCTTGTAAATGCTTTAATAAGTGGAATCACTTGTATAATTAGTTCAAAACAGATCTGAGCAGGCTCTCTTTAAGCTGTATTTGCATCTATAACAGATGAGCATCATGGAGTCAAATTCAATTTAAAATGTCCAACAGCAAATCCACCAAAAACATCTCTAACTCAGACAGTTCAGAGCTAAAATTTGACATTGTAGTAGCTAAGAGTTCTTCACAACACATACTTTTAGTGTGAGAGTATTATTTTTAACATCTGACTTATACAGCTTGCTCAGCATATGCTGATCTTAGAGTAATCATATATTTAAGGATTGCTTTTTTTAAACGTCAGAATTGTCATCTTAAATCTGGTTAAAAAACCTCAACTGTGCAAAAAAGAGGTTTATGGAAAATCTGTTCACTAAATGTCTAAAATAGATTATTTGTCAGATAATGTCTAAATATGTTGATTTTCTTGTCAGTGATGAACTGATACAACAAAGTAAGTACTGTCAGTGTATAGCTGGTGCAGGAAAGCTTCTAAAAGCACTCCTCCAGACCACTCAGTCTGTCCCAGTGTAACTCACACACAGCACTGCACCATTCATCTGCACCACGCTGGAAGATGAAGGCCTGAAGGGAGCTGGTGATAAAGAACAGGACAGACATCAAGAATATAGACAGCGAGGGTGGGAGAGGGAATAAAGATGACAGCTTTGGGTCTTTAGAGGAAGAGCTATAGGAGGAGGACGTGGCAGGATAAATTGTCCGACCCCTGCCTGGAGCTGCGCTGCTCCTAAATTTAGACTTTTTAAGGACACGGCTACGCGAACACAGAAAAATACATTATCTGAACCTGCAGAAGATGACCGTAGTAAATGTTTTAGTGCACCACACAGCTGCTAACTGTATTGGTTCAAACTGATTTCTGCAGTCTCCAATAATAGGTTGTTTATTGACTGTAATAAACAATCAGTAAATAAAAACCTGCTTAAGAAACATATGGTTGGATGCTCACAGTATGTTTTAATATTCTGGTGGATGAGGACAAACTAACCATCTTTTTAAATGGTATTTACTTTTTGCTCTCCCCCAATGTTATTTGCCAATCAGAGATGCACAGGCAGAAAATCAATATACCAGCTGCTTCCTGAAAAGGTCACGTACAGAACTGCTGCTGGGTGAGGGTTTGTTCTCCTGCCTCCTGCAGTCCACACACAGTTTTAACACCAACACGTTGGTCAAATATCAGATAAGCATTCCGGTTTGCTCCGGGGAGAAGAGGAAGAAAAGTCTGTAAAAAAAACAGAATGCAGGTGCGAGAGGGAGGTGAACTGCAGGGAAAGCTTTATAAGATGGTAGTGATTTGAGACGTGCTTTGGTGTTTGGTTTGGAGACAGCGGTGCTAACAAGACAAGAGCTGGATGTGATATTCAGAAGACATTTAGATTTTCAGTGGAAATCACCAAAACTGGACAGGATTAGGGATGAGTTTCTAAGAGGGACAGTGGTTTGAGTGGTTTGAGTGGTTTGGAGGCAAGGTGAGGTGAGGCTGGGAGGATTTGGACATTATTGCACAAAGGATGTTGAATATGGGATTACCAGGATGGAGGGTAAGAAGAAGACCACAGAGAAGGTTTGTGTACATCATGTAGGTGGTTGACTGAGGAGGATGCTGATGATAGAGTAGATGGATTCTGATGATCTACTTAGAAAGTAAAATTCAACAGTTTAAGACTAGCTGATACGGAAAAATCCCTCTAAGTTGAGGGAAAAGTGCAAGAAAATACATGAATTTTCAACTGCAGTCACACTGAACTGACTCTTCTGCTCAAGCGACCATCAAACAGTCAGTTTTGAAAACCTTGGCTCACGTTTGTGATCACATCTTACAAAACTGGATTTCTGGCTGTGCACAATACTTTCTCGCACTGCCATGTTTTTGATTTAATCCATCGGAATACTCTTAAAAAATAAGAGACAGGCAGATTTGGATGAGTTTTTTTCAATTAATATTTTTTTTATCAGCTTTGGTTTTAATCCTGGACATAAATGCAGCTTTAGTAATCTTCAGATAAGTTGCAGATGCCCACAAAGAGTTTGTGATTATTTCGAGAGAAACATTCTTTCTCAAATCTTTTCAACATGTTCAAAACTCAGGTCACGGGACCATGCACCACTGCACCTCAGGAGGAAGATGAGACATTCGGTTTTCTCCCTGATGAATACCATTTGTCAACAAGTCACAGAACACCTTAAAGGAGAAATGCCACAAATAATAGATGGTTAACAAATCAACCGCCTTTTAGTCCGGACTGTTAAAGTGAGTCAAACCTGAGGTGCAGCTGATCCTAACAAAGCTCACTTT
This sequence comes from Cynodonichthys magdalenae, assembly GCA_031762555.1. NCBI lineage: Eukaryota > Metazoa > Chordata > Actinopteri > Cyprinodontiformes > Rivulidae > Cynodonichthys > Cynodonichthys magdalenae. The sequence goes on along the minus strand of JARVJO010000165.1, from coordinate 19,124,254 downwards.
ATGTGCTTGTATGCGGTTCGGCCTCGGCTGAATGTGTCTCCATTAGGTTCCAGCTGTGCACAACCACGCTTTCCCAGTACCTCTTCTCCGGTTTTTCTAAGTGGGTACGATTTTGATGTCAGCAGAATGCTGCTCTGGGATTGATTGACATTGGAAAGGTGGAGAGAAACACTTTTGGAAGACAAGCGCGGTATCAGGGTGGTCCATTTATATGGATACACCTAAATAAAATGGGAATGATTGGTGATATTAACTTCCTGTTTGTGGCACATTAGTATTTGGGAGGGGGGAAACTTTTCAAGATGGGTAGTGACCATTTTGAAATTGGCCATTTTGGATCCAACTTTATTTTTTTCAAGGGGAAGATGGTCATGTGACACATCAAACTTATTGAGAATTTCACAAGAAAAACGATGGTATGCCTGGTTTTAATGTAACTTTATTTTTTCATGAGTTATATACAAGTTTCTGATCACTTATAAAATGTGTTCAAAGTACTGCCCATTGTGTTTGATTGTCAATGCAACCCTCTTCTCCCACTCTCTCAAAAGTGGCAACAAACATCTAGGTCTCAGACACCAAGAACAGATGCTCAGATAATCACAATGGTCCAAACCAATCCATTTTTATTGTCATTTTATTGCAATAAAATTATACAAAGAAACTTTACAAGCAACAAAAATCCATCAAGCCTTTCCCTCATTAGGACCTCACAACGTGAGAGCTTTAACCTTTTAAGCAGCAAACACTTTCATCTAAACCCTGCAGCTGAAGGCAATCTTTTCTTATTTTGTTCCATTACTGAAAACACAGGGAGGCATTCAGAGCAGATTTTGGCTTGTTTGATGTTTCTTTTATGGTCGACCCCGCAGCCTTTTTTGTTATTCTTTCTATTCCCTCCTCTCAGCAGCAACTTCAGCAGAAGCTGAACCAATTCATTAAAAGGCTCAGAAAGTCAGTTATGGTCCTATTTCCCCCTTGGAAAGTCAACAAATCTACTATTTTGTGATGCACATTTTTTCATGCTTCTGTATATTTTATTTAGACCTCATGTAGATTTGTAAATTAGTCTTTGGGGAAAAAAAAAGCAAGATAATAGGAGAAGGTGGATCCACACAGAGCTGAGTGCAGTGGAGGAAGGAAGAAGCGAGTATCGGGGGAGCATCCACAGGAATCCCTCTTACTTATTCATGCAGCAGCTAAGCATCAGAGAATCTCCCAGCCTTATTATGAAATGAGTGTTTGCAGAAGCTCACAGAACAGTGGAGCTCCACTGCTTATCCTCTCCTCTCCTGTCTCCTCGTCATCTCCTTTTTAGATCAGATCACTCGAGGGGAGCTGTGTCGAGCTCCATTCACAGCGATGCCTCTCCAACTGCCCTAAATCCCTGCTGTTCCTCTTTCATTCTCTCTCTCTCTCTCTGAGCAGCAAGTCATGACTGTATAAAGTTTGTGTTGCTGATGCGGAAGGAAGCAGAAGTTTGTTTCTTTACTTGGCTGATGTTTTTTGGCTGATACGTGACAAAGCGTGTTGCTCCCCTGCCAAGCTAAGTTGCATTTATTTTGAGGACGAGTCAAATATTCAGACTGTTTAAACAAAGTGCATCACATTAAGAACATATCATGCAAAATCCTCATTTTTAGCTGTTAGTGCATTTTGTTGTGTACTTGAAGTCTCAGGAAGTGCAGAAAAGTTGAATTTAGTCTCTCCTGGTGCTGAGTATATATCTTTATATTCTGTTTGGGTCATATTTTTCAACCCTCTCTCTATTCTCTATGATATTTTCTGAAATATTGCGTCACATAATTTGCAATGAGGTCTGGACTTTCCAGCTACAGTTTGTTTGGTGGTCTTCATTCTCCTCTGGTTCCAACATGTAAGGCTTGATGGACAAGTCTTACCTTGTTGCGGATTTAATTAATTTGTAAATAAAAAGTTTCTGCACAGCCATATGGTTGTAAACCCTTCTATCAAAATGGAATGGATCGCTCTGGAAGCTAAAGAGGGGGCGGGGTGTGAAGCACCTCGTTTGGATTTAAAGGGACAGCCTTAAAACGAGCTGATCCGAGACACACCAAAAAAGAGGCGGGGCTTGTGGAATTGCAATAAGGAAGAATTAAAGACAATGACTTAATTATTTAAATGTGAAAAAGACTGATTTAAAAGCATGATGTCTACTTTAAAACTGCAGGTTGGTCAAAGTGTTGATGTGTAAGTCTATAGTTAGACAGAAACATTTTTTAAGTACTTTTAAAGTAGGATTTAATTGTAAAAATTGATTTACAGTTTAAAGAAACCATTGTTAACAAGAAAAATCAAATCAGCGTTGTCACTGAACTCTGAGTTTAGCAGTAATATTAAAGAGCCTGTGACATCAAATTTGTGTAATAAATATAATTGTATTTTGGGAAAGATAACATTGATAACATATTGCTTTAAAAAATTCATATTGCTGAGATGAACAGTTCTTGAAATATTTGCATGTGAAGAAACAGGAAGTGATGTCAAAGGGGAATGTCCTTATGTAAACAGATCATTGCTAAAGTGGCTACAACACAGACTAGAGAAAAATCTGATGTTTTTTTAGTTTATTTAGTCACTATCAGAGAAATTAAAAAGAGAGCTCAAATAATATTCAATAAACAAAGACCAGGGGGTTATTTTTCTGTAAAAGTTCCCCTTTGACGTCACTTCCTGTTTCTATTGGCTAGACCAAGTTCCAAAGACAATATGCCAGTTATGTGAGAAAATGGGTAAAATCATGTGTATTATGCCATGTTTCTTAAATATAAAGATGTTTCCTTTGAGTTTTTGTATTTGAAGGATATGCATGCTCAGGCACTTTAAATAAAGGATGTGTATCTGTACAGCAGGTCCTTTTCAGTTGGCAGGTATGATGCACCGTTCTCATTTTCTTCAGGTCCTTTCAGTTCAAAGGTCGCTACGTGACGCAGCGGCTCATTTCTGAGTGGAGGTGACACTTATTTTCATTTCTGCCTCCTGCAATGTAACCTCTGTGCTCCGTTTACTCATCCAGATTCATTCTTACTGAAGTGGACATAAAGAACAGAAACAAACCGAGCCAGGCTCTTATTTCTGGAGCTTCACCACAACTATTAAAGTGACACAGAGTCGACTCATGGCTTGAAATTAGTGAGCTGAGGCCCATTGAGCAGCCCGGCTAATAGGCAGAAAATAATAAATCCAGATGAGGAGGAAGAGAAGAGAAGGAGGGATGAATATGGCAGTTCATTCAGCCTCGGGGACAATCGGGATCCCTTTATTAGAATGGCCATTTTGACTCTTGTCCCTCCACAGCCTTGAAGCATCAGTATTCACACGTCAGATACACTGATTCGCTGAATTAATGTATAACATCCTGTCTGTAAGCTAAAACTAGCAGATCAGCACTTAAAATCTAAAATTAACAAAACATAACTAAAAGCTAAAATTAGCTCAAATGTCAAATTTAGCAAATCAGGAGCTAATAGGTAAAACTAGCAAGAGAGAAGCTAAAAGCTAAAATTTGTAAATCATTATCTAATAGCCAAATTTACCAAGATAGTAGCTAAAAGTAGTTAAAAAAAAGACACAAATAAAACAAAAATCAAAAAAATTAATTGACGTAAACAATACATTTGAAGAAACTGTAAAAGTCTGAATGGGCTGTATAAAGAGATGTTTGGGGTGAAATTAAAAAGTTTAAAAGTTACAAATACTAAAAGTCATAACACATTATTTTTTATTTAATTATTTTATAGTTAAAATAGTACAAAGTTTGCAGAAGTAGTTCACAAAAAAAGGAGGAAAAACTCTAAACAGGAAAAAGCTGATTCAGCTTCACACAATAACTCCTGTGGTGTTAATTATAATGGAATGGTTTACTTCCACTACATGTTCAATATGTTTTCATACAAACAGAACATGTAAAATAAATGCAAAACATTTTCGAAGCATTTTTATCCAAACTGGGTGTTTGTAATGAAAGTGACAGCAGCTGAAAAAGCCAAACGAGAGCAGGCGGGGGGATTGAGAGCTTTAACAAAATTGGCAGAGTTTCATGCAATCCAGTGCAACACTGCTGGAGTGTGTGGGTGTGTGTGTGTGTGTGTGTTTGTATAGATGGATGGTGCTTTTCATAAGCCTCTCCGTGTTGAATTTATTATTTCTTATGGAATTGCTCGCCCTGTGCCAGGGTCTGCCTGGTTGTAAATAAAAAAGAAAACGATACGTAAACACAAACGTTCACCACAGTCGATCCTGATAGTTATCACCCAAAGGTGAAAAATTAATGATTAAGTTTTTCCCAGTGTCTGTGTGTGTTTGTAGCATTAGTAAAAACAGTCAAACATGGTCATTGATAAGTATTTCTTTAAGGAAATCTGGGCCTTAAATTGTAAAATTTTAGTTAGTTACAGGCCGGCCTGGCTTTAAACCCAGGTTCAGCGTGTTTGCGTTAGCCCTATGACCCCTTTTTTTGGAAAACCTGAGACCCTCGATTTGACGTCAGCTACTGCTGTTTATTGATTAATTCACCGACCGGGTTGGTTACGTCACGCAGATGAGAGTAACTTTTTGTGAATCAATTACAACACACTACACAACAAGCTACCAAACAACAAAATGCTAAAATTAGCTCCCATTAGCGTACCGTTCTCTGTTGTCCTGCCCTCTCATCTTCAGCATCAATCTGCTGGATGGTCCGATACAGTCTTCGATACGTTTCCTTAGAGTTTGGTGTAGTTTGGTATTATTGTGTTGCAAATCAACCAAAATAAGATTTGCTCATGTTTAATATTTTGATCCCGCCTACATCGAGGCGACTCTGCTCAACACAACCAGGGTTGGGGTTTAATTAGGCCTTACAATGCAAAAACACCTAATCAGAGTGGAAAATCACAATACAGTCTGCCTCTTTTTTATCTAAAAAATGATTTTAGTAGTTTTGAATGTGTGCGAGGTGAACTACTCCAACAATTAGGACACTTTAACAACGGTTTAACTTCATTTTCCTCTGATTTGTTTGGACCTAATAGCATTTTCTGTTCTTTCCTCTTTCTCTGCAGGATTTTTCGGACACAGTCGCTTGAATGGTATTACAACAATGTGAAGATCCGCTTCAAGAGGTTCGGCAGCGCCAAGGTTCTGAAGACCCTGTACAGGAAGCACATCATTGAGAGAGGAGCACTCTCTGATCTCCCAGGTGACGTCATTCTTTGACCTCTTCTTCTGGTTCAGAACGGTTTGTTTGTCACGTTGGAGGTTAAGTTTGGCTGGAGAAATGTGAGTTTTTCTCCTGGCAGAAAGACAAAGACCCGAGCGTTTGGTTTGGACCCACAGACATGTGAACCTGAGAGCTCATTAGTCTGCTTTGGTGGGTGATCACTCACCGTGTTTCACTCTCTGAATGATTTGCTTAATTACTTTCTGTCTGCCCGGCTGAGAGAAAGAATTTTCTCATTTAGGTTTAGATTTAGTTCTTGTTTTATTGTTTTAACCCCAGCTTTGTCTTGAATATAAAGAGGAGTTTTTGTACACGTTGTTGCTAATATGCTAATAAGCCATAATTAATAATAACAACATAATGGAGCTGTCAGATAAAATAATCCCACCAGTTAATCTCATGCTTGGGTCACTTTACATTCTGTGCAGTACAACAGCAGCAGGGCAGCTATTTTTAAATTAATACTTTTTTTTTCTTTAGATCCTTGTTTTGACCCAGTTGCATCATGATCAGCCTGCATCTGTGGCTGACAAAGAAGCATTATTTCATATCCTGATACGTGGGATTAAAGGGATGAAGTGAGGGGATGAGTCGGGTCAGAACCCGAGGCACAAACGGATGAGCTTGAGATGAGGGGATGTTTGACGATACATCGTGTACAAAATGGAGATTTATAAAACAGTTTAGTTGGTTCTGTGAAATGAAAAGCAAATTGATTAGAAATCCTGTAAAACTATATAAACCAGTGTTTTTCATAGTGGGAGCCTTAGAAAACTGGAGGAAAAAAAAAGCAAAAATTTAAAAATTAAATCTAAGAAATGTTTTAAATCATTATCATAAAATCTAATCAATATTTTAAAATCTAATTTATAATAAGACATCGAAATGTTATTAAAGAGAGCTTAAGAGAAGTTTGATTTATTTTTTTCTTTTCTTATCGTCAAACATTTGATGAAAAGTTGTTTTTTCAGTGGGAATATAATACAGTGTTTAAAACATTAATTAATAAAATTCTTATAAACAAAGGTAATAATTATTGAATAGTGTATAAAAGTGAGAAAAAAAAACATTATGAAGTTTGTTTCTTTATATATTTTGAAGTATTGTTTGTGGGATGGCAAGGGGGGTCCCCGGCCTGAAGCTAAAGCTGTTTGGGGGGCCATCAGCTTGTATTTTCTATATCTCAGACACAATGTAATATTTTTTTTCTTGCAGTCCAGGCTGGTATTGCTGTGTCATAAAGTCCACTTTGAAAGTCAGTGTGATTGTAAAATACAAGAGAAGGAACTATGGATTTTTTATTTTATTTTTCCACACTTAAATCTAATTTCTTTCATATACGGGATTTCTGATGTCCAATTTTTCTTTTCTATACCTCTAAATATCTTTGAGGTTTTGCACCAATGCAGTAAAATGAACACTGCACTTTCCAACAATACAAATAAATAATGCCAAGGGAAGATATGTCTTTTCATAGGTCTGCATGCATTTCCATTAATGCACATTTTTTTCCATTTTTAGGGTGAAAAAGGAGAAATACAACAGACTGATCCCATAGATCCTCTTTAACTCAACTTTTTATGTCGTTAAACTGGACCAGCTTTCTGCAGATGTTACCAGACAGATTAAACAAGTTCACCTTCCATTTATTTTTTATGTTTGAGTTAAAGTGTATAGATGTGGATGCAGAGATCAGCAGCAATAGAGTGGAAGAATAAAACCTCCTGATTATCTTTCAGGAGATCAGCTTTTTTTATTATTATTTTTACTGCTCCTTGCAAGATAAAGCTGCTGAACTATGGCTCGGTAGTTTCCGACTCTGCAGTGGGCCGGTGTCGTTAGGATTATTTGTGCTGCAGTGAGCTCTGCCTGGAAGGAGTGGAGGGCAAATGTTAAACAGGAGCTCTGAGCTGCTGCTGCTAAAAAGCAAACAGCGGAGCTCAGCGGTGTCAAACGCTGACTCCAGATATTTATGTAGGTTTGATGGCTTGTTTGTTTTGAGCCTCAGCAAACACGTAAAATAATAGATTTTGCATGTTTGTGTGAATATTTTTATATTAATATTTGCTCTATTGATCCCCAAATGGGGTGATTAATTCTCTGCGTTGTTCCCATCACACGTGGAGCAGAGCGTTGCCATCTGAGGCGCAGGAAGTTTGTGGGGTAAATAAGGGTGGAGGCAGATGTTGGCGCTTCACCTTTCCACTCAAATTGTTTGTACTGGTCTGGGGATTTGAACCAGCCACCTCCTGATCACAAGCTTCCTTCTTTTACTTTCACCTGTTGCTGAAAGGCAAAGGAAGAGAATCAGGTTTTGGTTTTGTTTGTTTGTGTGTTTGTTAAACGGCTCATGAACACTAAATAAATGTTAATGACGCTTCCGGAAAGTAACCACTGAATCAACAGGTGATTAGCTGTGGCTAAAATTGTCAGTATCACAGATCATCATCATCATCATCGTTTATTTATAAAGCACCAAAAACAACAAAGTGCTGTACAGGAACATAAAATACAAACAATAAACAAAGTACAGGGTTAACAGACAACACAATAAAATCAAACAAAACAACGGCTGGTCCAATGATCGTGCTTTTCAAACTCAAATGCCTGTTTAAAAAGATGAGTTTTTAACAGAGACCCAGCAGACCTTAGAGACAGGGGAAGCCTGTTCCAGATCCTAGGACCTGCAACTGAAAAGACTCTGTCTCCCCTGGTCACAAGCCGAGATCTGGGAGCTTTTGATCTATATTATCTTAGAGATCTACTTGGAATATGTTTAAAAGCTCAGTAGAGAGGTGCCATGATATTTAGACATTTATAAAACAAAATCTTAAAATCTATTCTAAAAAAAACCAGTGAAGAGAAGACAAGGTCGGAGTGATGTGTTCATGTCTTCTTGTCCCCGTTTGTAAACGAGCAGCTGAATTCTGCACCAGCTGTAGACGACGAACCAAAGACCCACCAATCCCACAATAAAGGGAGATGTGGAGCTAAAATTTGGCGTCATCATAGCCGATCATCTCAGATCACTAATGCATCTCTCAAAATACTGAACAAGATGTCATTTACAAGGTTTGACAAAAACAGCTGTCATTTTTCAACATAAAACAAGTTTCTTTGACAAATCTGTTAGGAAAGGTGGTGGATAAAATGCAGATTTCATTTATTTTTTAGGCTCTTTTCTGGTGTTGCTACTTATATTAGCTCAAACAAAAGCCTTCAGTTTCTTTCTCAAAATGGGAAAATGAATAATTAAAGGTTTTTCACTCCTTTATTTGATATTCCATTCCTGTTATTCGAACCCTTGAAGGCTGCATTCTCCCTGAGGCCAATTACCTCCCGTGCACACAAACAGACGCTTCTATTAATAATATCTCGTATAGATTCTACGCAATAAAGAGCCAATTATTTTATTGAGCTCTGCATTGTTTGTTCTTTTGTTGAGTTTAAAATTTCATCTGCATCGCCTCAATGTAGAGGGTGTGAAATGCTGAACAATCTCTCCAATTAAAGCGATAATACACCACATGTCGGTGTGTGCCTCTGCTCCACCTGTCAGGCCGGTTGATGTAAACAGACGTCCTGTCAGTTCAGTTGTTGTTCGGAGGACTTTGTTTACGATGCCGCCAGATGCTGCATGATAATTGAAAGGAAATCGTCTGGACCATCCATCGTCCTCCTCCTGCTGCTGCTCCTGCTGCTGCACTTCCAGGATGTTGTTAGTGGCTTTTTTATTTATACAGCCTCATCTCTTTGTGTTTTTTATGTTGCTCCACTTTGTCTATTTATGATACGATAACATTTTTAGAAAAGAGCTAGGCACGGGGCAATTCTGCAGTGTTTAGCAGGAAACGATCCAGTTCTTCATGCTTTAGTTTTAACTTTAGTCCAGGCGTGAAGCTTTTAAAGAGGTGGGAAAGCGAACCCCTTTAGGGAACATAAAGTGGTCTTTGTTGCACTTCAGTGTTGTGTTTATAGGCCAGTAAGGTTTTGTCATCTCTGGATAAAGACAAATCTTCTCACACAGTTTTTTTTACAGTTGCTTCCAGTACTTTTATTTATTTTTATTTTTATTGGCTTGTTTTCAGTCTGTGCACGTACGCTGCTCGCCATCCTGGAGGACTCGGGATCTTGGGTTGTTGCCACTGTTGACTGTAGTTTTTGGAGTCCGTGTTGTTTTGGTGAAATCAGCCTCGCAGGCTTTCCTCAAACGGCCTGTCTGGGATTTTCTCGTTGTAGACTTTATGTTCCTGCTGGTTTCCGGTTTCCTCCAGATTCCCTCAGTTTCCTGCCACACGCCTCTTCAATCAGTCAGCACAGAATGAAGTCTGTGATTGTTGGTGACTGAAGATTATTCACCTGTTCCTCATTGGCTAATCAACCCAGCTGTAACCACTTAATAATCATCCCTCTCGGTGTATGTACTCAGTCTTGCTGGATTCATACTTCAGGGGAAGTAAAGCTGTCGTCACTTGCTATTTTTACAAGAAACTACTAGAAATCCCCAACCCCCAGGGTTCTTAACACTTCCCTTGTGACTTTTTTAGAAAGTAATAATTAGACAAATATTTTTAACTGATTTAAACTTTTGTCTACATGATTCAAGACGACCACCACAACCAATCCAACGTAGTCAACACATCAAAGCCTTTGACTCGGTCAATTCGAAAAATATTTAAAATTTGATGTGAAAGTTGAGTTTTTTTTATAATTTGACTAAAACGACTTTTAAAAAATAAAAAATGGGATAACCAGCATTACAAAAAATATCATGTTTTATTAACTTTTATTTTATTACAATAAGATGAGCAAAGTGAAAAGTGCAGTAGGGAGTTTTTGAGAAAACTGTTGACTTAGCCTGAAAATTTGAACAAGCTCACCTTACAGGCCCCTCCCTCGCTCTCTGCTGCACCACGCCCCCCCCCCCCACACACACACACACACACACACAGTGGACCAATGACAACATAGAAATAACCAAGGCACATTCAGAACTCTCAGAAATTGGCCGTTTTCCTGTAACTTTAGCTTGTTTCTCCGCCACTAGCACACCTGCATCACACTGGTAATCATTAGCTTTAACAACGGCACACGCTATGTGGGGGCAGGGTGGGATCAGCGCAAATACGAGCGTGATTGACATCAGTAAGACAAGCCCCCTGTTTCAAATTGGCTGTTTCTGACCAGAAGCTGTGTATTTCTGCAAATGGCATTAGGACCACAGGGAGGAGCCAGAGGAGCTTGATTTTTTTTATTTGTCTAATATTCTACTGTCAGGACATAGTAACAGCTTTAACAAACATATAAAAAATACATTTTTATAAAAGTTACAGCAGCTTTTAAACTGCTGTATGAAAGATGATGGATGATGCGAGCCCTTCGTGGTATGTTAGGCCTTTATTTATTGTTACTGGTGATTTGATTGGATGTGGAATTTTACATCTTGAGTTTAAGCTGTAGATAAATTAAATAATAAAAGAAAATACAAAAAAACTATTTTCAAAAACATTCTTCATTTTTTGGGGGGAGGGCCGGATGGAAGTCAACAGAAGGCCGGATGTGGCCCGCAGGTCGCCAGTTGAATCGCCCTGGTTTAGGGTAAGGGTCAAGGTTAGGCCACAGAAATGACTGGAAACGAATGGAAGTCAATGAACGGTCCTAACAAGGATAGAATATAAGTTTGTGTGTGTGAGAGATCAGTGTTCGCTGCCTGCTCAGTGTGACGCCTGACGACACACCTTTTTGTGTTCACATTGTGCTCGGCGGCTGCAGGTAATTTCCCGCCGGTTGTTGCCTTCCAGCCGATCAGAAACTCTAATCCAGCTCTAACCAAGTGAAAACTGTAGAATTCTCTCCAGCGCCACTTCATTCAAGGTGAAACGGACAGAGGAGGAAACCAGCCAAGTGTGGAAGACCCTGGGACCGGGAGGGCTGAGCTTGTAAACGGAGCCGCACCATGTGCCATGAAATCAAATATAAACTTCTTCTGTGGAGCTAAGTGTTTGTAGTGTGTGTATTTGAGGAAAATAACAATATTCTGTTCTCCCGTGGTGTTTCTGCATGTCAGAAAGAACTAATGTGGCAGTTTGTGATTGCTGGTTTTCAGGTTCGGCTGTAAAAATATTGCAAAGCTTTGACAAACAGCAGTTTTCATTGCAGTAAAGCTGAAATAACAGAACTCTGCTGCTGCTGAAAGGGAAAAATGAAAAAAAAATGAGAGTTTATTTTATTTTTTGTTGCTTCACCTTCTTGTTTCCCTTACCTAAACGTTATTTTTTTCATTGAGAATATTTCAACTCTCTGCACAATTCACTTGTTTTGGTGTCGGAGAAGAAAAGCGTCTGTGATGAGTTTTTGAGGTTGGCGGTTTGACAGCTCTGGCAGGGATCTGTGAGCAGGTCTGGCTGCTTGAGGCTGCCTTCACACCAAACCACCAGGAGCCATCCACCGTCTGTAACAGCAGGAGGAGGAGCCACGGGGCTAAATGAACAGAAATTAGGAGACGGGCCAAGAGAAATTATTTGTCAACACCAGTGTCTGAGGCGCCGGTGTAACTCTGATTCTATTTATTTTTATTATTATTCAAATGAGCCAGAAGAATTATAAAATTCCAAGGGAATTTGGAAAAAGTGAAAGTGTGATCAGTCAAGGAGCTTATATTACTCTGCCTTGATAGTTCAGTAAAGTCTCCTTGTTGACAATTTGTGTTTTTAATAAGCTGCTTGTCCAAATATCCTCTCTTTACTAAACTAAGAGGAAGAGACGCTTCTAATAGGTATTAATGAATCGTGATTGGAATGTGGACATTTGAAGGGCAATTGTGCAATTTACCTGTGTGTGTGTGTGTGATTGTGCTTGTTTTTGTTACCTTTTTAGGACCGTTTCTGGTATACACACCTACCTTGTCAAGACCAGTAGTCCTAATGGGGAGCAAAGACCCTATTATGGTGGAACTCCATTTTTGGGTTGGGGGTTTAGTTTAGGACTAAGATGTGAATTGATTTTAGGTTAGTTTTAGGGTCAGGTAGGTACCTGTGAGGTTAGCTTTAGGGTTGGTGGTCAGGGTTAGGCTGTAGAAA
>JARVJO010000165.1:19093502-19110956 GCA_031762555.1 Cynodonichthys magdalenae | reverse complement strand
CCGAGGGGGACGACCAAGGGGGGAATTAAGTTTATGCTAGATTTAGGCTCAGGTATGTACTGGAGTGGTTAACTTTAGAGCGAGGGGTCAGGGTTAGGCTATAGAAATGACCAGTAAATGAATGGAAGTCAATGGAAAGTACCCACAAAGATAGAGAAACATAGCATGTGTGTGTGTACTTGTTTGTCTGTTTGTTAGCAAATATTTCAAACACCAGAGAACAGATTTTAGTAAAACTGAATGGATGCATATTAGTAACTGATTAATGTTTGAGGTCAACCTAATTCAAGATGGCTACCACAGGAATCAGTTTTAGATAACCCAAAAAAGCTGCAATTTGGACTTTTTCAGATATTTAGTTAAAATTTGGTGTGGCAGTAGCTGAGAGTCATCCCCAATACATGGTGTGAGCAGTAACAGATCACACAAGATGTTTGTTTAAAACTTTGACATGTAGTATAGTGGGCAATGTATTTTTAATTTAAAGGAGACATCGTGCTTTTTTAATCCTCCTTTTTCATGTTTAAACCTGTATACAGCTCTGGAAAAAATTAAGAGACCACTGCACAGTTTCCCTGTATTTGATAGAAAGCATTCTACCAAATATTGATATCTGAACTCATTAGTATTGTTGTTTCTAAATGAATGTGAACTTGTTTTATGTGCATTATCTGGAAGCTCTGCATCTTTGCCGTCATTTTGACCATTTCTTCAAATAAATAGTAAAGTTTTGCTTGGAATTTTGGAGACATGTCAGTAGTTCATAGAATAAAAAAACAATGTTCATTTTACTCAAACATATACATATAAAGAGCAAAATCATAGAAACAGATCATTTTAAGGTGGTCTCACTATTTTTTCCAGACCTGTATATCAAAAATAATCTATCTAAAAGCCTAGAAATTGACCTCTGTCTCTTTAAGAAGCTCCTACCGTTTCAGACACTCCCACTTCAGCACGTTTTCACAACAATGCTTTCGGGGGGAGGGGTCCTCTGTGGGGTGGGAGCTTGGCAGACTGAGCTCCTGGGAGGATGCTCTGTGTAAATAGGCGGAGCTTTGTACCAGCGAGTGTTTAGGCAGCTCCACATGGCTACAGGAGATTCAAGGATTTCTCAAACATGCATGAATGAGTCAAAGCAACACTCTGGGTATGTTTTTAATGAGATAATGAAATTAATACATTATATAAAGCTCAAGGCAGGTTGATTTTGCATAATACCCCCCCTTTAAATCAATGCTTTGGTCTGAATTCCTTCTTATTGTAACTCCACAAGCCTTTCACCTCTTTTCTGAGGTGGGTCTCAGATCAGACTCATAGACCCAAGTGCACAACAAAATGTATTTAACGGTTAAAAAAGTGGATTTTGCATGATATTTCCCCTTTAAGTGGTGCTCTTTTGATGTGACCGATGCACCTATGAGGGATTTAATTGTCTTTTTAATTTAATCTGCTCAAACATTTACACCAGAACTCACATTTACATTAGTGGGGAAGCCCCTTTGCTGTAACTTCAGATTTCTTACACAAAAATAGCAACAACTCACAAGACGCTTGGCCTGGTTTCACTAATAAAACACACAAAGATGGCTACTTGTTGTGACAACATTCTGATGTGTATGCTCATGTGATTTGTTAAAAAGACAAAAAAAAAAGAAATAAATTATCAGATGAATTGTCATTTCTCTCCTAGCTGTCGTGTTTTTATTTGCAGCTGGAAACCGCAGACAGATGAAAGACAAACAGTGAAAATGACAAGATGAGAAAGTCAGGCTGGGAATACGGTTCGCCTCGATGATGTGCAGTCGCCGTAACCTACTTTTAACTTTTCAGGAAGAAAAAAAAAACAGTTTGCATCTGCTTTCCTCCACAGTAAATGTGCAGCATGATCCTGGTTTCTTTGCAAAAGCTGCAAACTGAAGGCTTGGCTTTCTTCTCTGTTTCAGAAAGCAGCGTTCAGGAAGAAAGCAATGACAACGATGGCAGCATCTGCGGCAGCGACTCCGTCTTTTACAAACAGAGCGAAGGTGAGCGACGTGTTGACGAGCAGGCCGCTAATTTCAGCCACAATTACCATCGGCATTATCTTCTGTTTTACACTGATTTTCCTGCCCGTTTTTTCTCGATTTATTTTTCCTCTCACCACGTTTTGCTGTTTTTGAAAAAGGTTTCATTGTTTTTTGTCTGATAATTGTTGTCTTCACTATGTGTGTATGCATTGGGGGGGCACAACACTAAAATGAAATTAAATGAAAGTACGGGGAGTAATGCTGCTCTTTTAATCACTAAATTGCATTCACGTGCACGCAGTAAATCCCCCAAATAAACACAAAACCACAGACATGCCGAATCGTATAAAATAATCCTTCTTCCTCACCGCAGACACAGAAATTAACACAAATCAATAAACATCCTCAATCCCAATTTGTTCACTAGTGATAAGAGTTGTTTCTGCATCTTCTGCTTGACTTTTCAATAACAGCATCTCTTGAAGGTGTAGTTCAGATATTTTGAAGTGGGGTCCTATGAAAACACTGAATAATAACTATCTTACCCGTCGCAGATACATCTGGCTAGTACTTAAAACAAATTCAATCTCAAAAGGTTTAACATCAGTTTGGTGTTTTGCTTTTACTCCAGCAGAAATATTAAATATTCCCGCAGGAGGTGCCACAGGCTGTACCAAAAATTGCTACAGCTAGCTGCTGCTGCCCTATGTGTTTGTAAATATCTATTGAATTCCATGTCAATAATCTTTTATTTCAAACATGACAACAGTATAAAGATTTATAGGAGGTGGCTCAGTTGGTAGAGCTGTTGCCTCTCAGCAGGAAGGTCACCGGATGGAAGCCCAGCCCGGGGACCATTCTGGGTGGAGTTTGCATGTTCTCTCTGTGCATGCGTGGGTTCTCTCCGGGCACTCCAGCTTCCTCCCACAGACCAAAATCATGACTGTTAGGTTAATTGGGAACTCTAAATTGTCCCTAGGTGTGAGTGAGAGAGAGAATAGTTGTCTGTCTTGTTTGTCTCTATGTGTGGCCCTGTGATGGACTTGGAACCTGTCCAGGGTGTACCCCGCCCCTCGCTGGATCAGACTTCTGGATATGAACACCAGTGACCCTGAAAGGAAGAAGCGGGTATAGATGATGGATGAATGGATTCTATTTGTCTAAAAAGTTGTATTATTTGCATTGTTACCGCTCATAATTTTGTTGCAAACAGCCATCAATGCAGGATTATCTTTCATGTAGATTGTAGATCAGTTATTATGTGTGTATCTTATATGAAATGTTTATGTTGTGTGTGCGTGTTCACAGGACACAGTATGGCAGAGACCCTCACAGTCGCCCTGCGAGTCGCTGAGGAAGCTATAGAAGAGGCCATCGCAAAGGCAGAGGCGTTTCGAGACAGTTTGGTGAGCTAACTCTTAGTTCCATCTCCTTCCTTTCATTGACTTGAAAACGGAAACAGTGCTCAGCGCTACCACTCTGTTTATGCTATGCTAACTAGGCTAACTACAACACAGAGGGTATCTGTGGCAAATATAGCTCAACAGCTGTGAGTGAACAAGTGTCCGCAGCTGAAAAGGAAGCAGAAAAAAATAGTTAAAAAAAGGAAAGACTAATTCAGTGGTGTGGAGGTGGTTCAGGTATTAAAGGTTTGATAAATTTCAGCTTTCAGTCGCTGTAAAAAGTGCCGGAGAGTCCGGTGCCGACTCGCAGCGGCAACATTTCAAATCTGTTCCACTGTGTGATAAAGTTCCACTCGATCGAACATTCTGAGTGTATGAAAATGAAGCACCATAAAAGTTAAAGCCCTCTTCCTAAAACATCACCACCACCCCATCAGCAGCTGTCGAGCAAAGGGAAGCCGACGCTGCAAACACAGACGGGTATGGCAGGCCGTTGTGACATATAATCATTTTCACTTATATTCCAGATATCTGAAATTCTAGAACTAGACAAATTTAGAACTAGACAAAAAATACCTATTTGAGATATCTTTGATTACATTCTGACTAGTATAGGACTAGTATAAATGATGTCAGATTTAACATTAAGTTGTAGCTTTTCTGACATTTTTATTTTCCATATCGATATTGAAATCATATCATATCTTCTATGATTAGAAGTTATATCATGATATAAATTTTAGCCATTTTGTCCAGGCCTATGTTCATGTGTGTATCTGTGTGTGTTTAGGAGAAGCAGAATGAGGCTCGATATCTGCAGGACCACAAAGAGGAGCTCATAGAGGAACTGGCCACAACAATCGTACAAAAAGTAGGTCGTCTGTGACTGTGGGGTTGTAACGCACCGTCTTTCTTCTCCTTTAAAAATAAATAAGTCTTAATTTTTTTATTTTATTTTTCTGTCAGATCATCCGGAGGAGGAAGCTGTCAGAGATACAGACAGAGTATGACTTTGTGTGGCCCCAGCATCAGTCTCTGATCCAGTCCGGTGACCTTCCCTCCCTGTCTCAGCCTCACGCCGTGTCACAAGGTGACCCCCTGAAGACCTCGTACCCCCTCTGGGTGAGTCATCTTTTATCCTTCTTTTTTTCCCTTCGGATATCATTTCATGTGTGAATTTTCAACTAAAATCCATCCAGTGGTCCATTAGATATTTTGCTAACAGACACATAAGCAGACATGAACAAAAACAGAATCGATGAGCAATAAAGTGACACTAATACGGAAGTACACTGAAGGTTTCATCATTGTTTCTTCAAATCTGGGACAAAATGTCACAGAGGAAGAGAATAAACTCACAGGTGCAAGAATATAAAGTTTTTTTCCTTCTTTTTTTTATCAGGAAAACATGCAGCACATAAAACATGCTGTAGAAGTCAAGTGAACCAAGCGGGGATCAGCAGGCAGCTCAATTTTGCTGGTGAAAATCTGAATAAAGCAGCAACAATAAACCACACAAACATCTAAGAGATGCACACAAACACCAGCTAATGGTTCACCCCCTTCGAGCCAGCGGGGACTTTTATAGATTTGTCATTGTGGTTTGTGTGAGCGGAGCATCAAAGCTGCGCTCCCCGGGACTTTTCTGTTTCCTGCTGTTTGACTCATAGAAGATCAAAGTTGTGTGAAATATGCAGGGATCCTCTCCGACTCCTTAGCCCGTCTGTTTATCAGCTTTCTGCAAACAGCCTCGCTGAGACACAAGGCATGCAAATGGACTCTGACAGCTTCGTGGAACCAAACCTTCTCATGCAATCCCACTCATTTCAGGAGTTATTGCTTGACTCTTTTGTTTATTTTTTTCTGTACCTTAAGAACTACAATCAGTCATTTGAGGAAATTTTAAAGAATTTAAACCAACTTTGACCTTCAGAATGTAAAGTCAGGATTAAGAAATTCTAAACAAGTTTTGGCTTCAGCAAGAAATAGTGTGCTAGAGTTTCCATTTATTTTTAAAACTAAATGTTTGTCTTGTATTTTTTACTTGTTCTGTAGCTCCACCTGCTGTTGACATTGTTAAATCACAACCAAACTGTTATTTTTTTTTCATGGACATAACAGTTTATTTAAAAAAAATGGACATAAAAATAAATCCCAGCACAGCTAGTCAACTGGCAGCGGTGACTTCCATCTGGCCCACCAATGAGGAAAAAAAAAATTATTATTTGTATTTTCTTTTTTTTTTTTACTTAATTTAATATAAAAATAGATTTCAAACCATTTTTAAATTTAAAATGTATGTTTCAATGCAACAAAATAAATTTAAAAGTAAAAGATAATACTTGCTCTGTTACATGCTGCAGTGTTTCACCTACCATTAATGGGTACCCCCACCCCCGAGCTGGGGTGGATGTCAGGACCCCCTTCGAGTAACCCCGGTCCCCTGAGAGATTTAGTTGAATAGCCTTGCCTTGAAATGCTTATCACATACCACCTTAATTTCCTGTATTTTTGACTATCATTGATAAAGTTACAACAAATTTTGATCAAACCTTGACAATAACTCTGTGCAATCTCATGTTATATTGCAAGATGTCTTTTAGCTGAAGACAACTCTCAGCTACTACCACACCACGTTTAAAATGTAAAAATGACTCATTAAAAGCCATTTACTGGATCTGTTTGCTGCAGCAGCCATCTTGAATTGACCACCTTCACCTTGGCTGATGATTCCTGAAAGGAACCTCGTTTGACCTCTGCCTGCGTTTTATTTGTCTCACTTTTGTGTTTCCCCATGTGTGCGTTCGCAGCGATCCCGGTCGGCATTCTCCCTCAACAGTGACGACTCGCCGGACAAGGGTCCAGAGGAGGAGGAGGAGGCGGCTGCAGGAGGCGGGGGCTTACAGGAGTACGCTTCCTTGAAAAGAGACGCCAAGGCTGCGTCTTTACCTGGCTGGAAGAGCATGGATCGTCTGGACAACTCCAGTAAAAACACACACACTCAAGTGTTTTGTTTTTTTTGTTTGTTTTTTTCACTCGTTATCGATGAGAGTTGTTTCTTCTAAACCTGTAACGGGGCACGGAAGTAGGTAATAAATCAGCTACTGTTTATTTTTTTGATTATTGTAAGTGATTTAAATTTAAAAAATTAAAATTGACTTGTTGCAGTTGACTTTATTAAGAGGCAACCCTGTTTATGTTAGTAAAATATCTGATGAATCACTTAGGGTTGATTAACGTTTGAAGCCAACCCAAGTCATGAAAAGAATGAAATGAAAAAAAATCAATCTTAGCCCAGACAAAAGTGGCTACATCTCAGTTAGTTGTACAGATGTTGACCTAAAGTTTGGTTTGGTAGTAGCTGGGAGTCATTCATAACACATACTCTGAGTGTGACAACGTTAAAACATTGCATGAAATTGTGCAGAATATTATAGTTTCAAGAAATACTTTAAAACTCTGGCCTTAAATGCAGAGAGGTGATATGCATTCCTTCAAGCAATGTTTAGCCTTTAACTGATTTAGACTGCAATCTAAATAAACTCATGTAGAGTTGGTTTTTTTGTTTGTTATTTTACCATGTTGTAATTTTCCTGCAGGTGCATCCTCCGTTCTCCAGAGCCCAGACGGGAACTGGATCGCTCTGCACAGTTCCCAGCTCTCTCGACCCAGCCTGCTCACCAAGAGGAAGAGCCTGGTGTTCAGCGTGCTGGAGAAAGAGTCCAACGTGGTCTCGGCCTACGACGAGATGGGCTCAAACTCGGAGGAGGAAGACGAGGGCTGCTGGGGTGCGGCGCTGCAGCAGTTCAGGTGTAAGCTGTCAGATGAGACCTATTACACGGACTCGCAACACGACCCGGAGTGGACTTACACTCAGCACCTTCCCGTTACCTCGCCATCCTCAGGACAGTACACCAACACTGAGACGCTCAACTCCGACTCTGAGGCCTCGTCCCTGTTGTCCGCGTGTCCCCGCAAACCAACCCCCAACCTGTTGAAGAAGAAAGGAGCGTCGGAGTCTTACCTCCACCCTCATCAGCAGCCGCTCTACCAACAGAACTTATCTCCATATCCACCCCACTCAGAGGCTCTGGATGTCAACTTTAATCCCAAAGTGGTACGTCTTTAAACAATGCTATTAATGCCTCTCTGTTTGTTTAATCAAAAGCAGTTTTTCCTCTTTTGTTCTAAACCTCACTATAAAACCCAAAAGCTTGTGCTAAAATGCCCCATGCTTGCCAGGTTCTGCACGTGTTCTGCAGGAAAGTCCTTCGATTGTAAACTGAGTTGCAACAAAAACTCAGAGACATTTTTTCACTTTTAAGTTCCTCTTTAACCCGTCATCAAACACATCAATAGAGCTGAAATCACAGCAATGACATTCATTTTATTAGAGCAGAATATTCATCGGTTTTGGGAGGAAATCAGCAAAACTATAAGTAAAAAGGTGAACTTCAGAAACAAATTAATGTAAAGTCATGGCAGAGAGCAGAATACTAATACAATGTTGTGAGAAACAGATCTTTGAGGTCAATTACAAAAGTTCAGTAACATAGTGAAACTCTTTTAAAAAAACATTTTCTTATTACCATGTAAGAAAGGTCACCCAGTCATGTCAGGGGTCACCATTTTGTAAGGAAAAAACAGGATCAAAACAATAATGTCACCCTGGGGGCGGTACCGTTTTATGTAATCTTAAACAAGCTTTGTTTATGGTACAGAGTGGGACACATTAAGACTTGTGGAATATTTCCCTGTTTAAATCAAAGGACTGCATTTGATAAAATACAAGTCTGTGTCTAAAATTCAGTTAATTATTCACAAAATTTCACCTCAACCACTTGATGTTCAATGCCAAATATTTTAGTTTTTGTCATAGAGGACTTTATTAAATGAAAAATAAGAGTCAACTTGAGTACTGTAAACTTAATCCATGACCTAAAATAATAGAAAATGAAAATAAATTAATTCTGTTTGAATCTGTGTGGATTTACCTTTTGAAATTTTTCAAACTGCCAGCAGATGGGAGCAAAAGCTTCTTATCTGATTAAAAAAAAAAAGGTTTTGCACATCAGTGCTGCAAGAGATTCTGTAACTAAAAGAAAAACGTCCAGGAAAATGTAGTATGTTTTGTAATTAAACCACATTTTTGTTGTTCTGTTAAAAAACCTTTTAAAAAAGCTACAAGAATGCTTTATTTGCTCAAAGTCTGAATCTGCAGCTGTGCCAATAAATCTAACAAAACACGTTGAAAATATCGAGTTTAAAATGTTTCATACATTGACTTTCAGTTCTGACATGTTAAGCTTGTTTTATACTTCGAGTTGCATGTCTTGGTCCCCCTGCTGAGTGACCAAAAATTGCGTAACTTCTGTCTGCCCTCCCACTGCTATCCCCCAGTGATGGCCGTTGTGTACATTGCCCCCAGTCAGAACTCTGCGACGCGGACCTTGCGGCTCCGCGCGTGTGATTGGTTTGAACTTTGTGGGTGTGTTTGTTCATGCGGAGCAACGCAGCGCTGATGAGCTGGACCAGAGCAGAACTCTGAGCAGCTCTGCCTGTTATTTTGTTTAAAATGATTTTTATCTGAAGAGCTAGAAGAGCAGCTGGTTTGATACTGTTGAATGTGAGCATGCAGCTAATGTTCACGTCTTTTCCATCACCACCACTAACAAAAATAAAAAAAAGGGAAAAAAACCCCCACAATATCCAGCCATCATTATTGTTGTTTATAAACTTATACAAGCTGAAGGAGGAATTATGATAATTTATGGTCTGCTGCATCTTTAGCCCGTTTATACTCGCTCAGGAAAAAAGACGTGTGAAATTACGCAATCACCGACCTGCTGTCTCACGTCGTATTGAAGTATAACCTAAGCTTTATACAAAAGTAGGCAACGGCCGCTCATCTATCTGTCTCTCGTTTTAGTTGTCCCCGCAGGGGATGGGAGACAGCAGCGAGGCTGAGGAGAAGCAGTCCTTCAGAAGATCCCGGCGACGCAGGAAAAGCAAGAAGGAGTCGCAGGTGGAGCAGAGCAGACCTGGAGGCCCGAGCAGCACGCAGTCCATCTACCCTTTAGCACAGGTAAAGCAAAACAGCAAGCTCAGCTTTTCTAATTCAAAGCGATACACTGCCCTGCATGTTTTGTCTGTTTATCTGCTTCAGCACACCTGTTTTGAATTATTGAATTAATCCAGTCAGAACGTCAAGTTTAGCAACCATCTAATTGTTCTAACTTTAGCTTATCGTATGTATTTGTCTGTCTTCGTTAAAGGAAAACAGTGGTTTTCTCCTCAACACTCTACTGAAGAGGGGTTTAAGTGATGAGCAGCCGGTACCTGCCAGCGAACATGTCACCACGGCCGCACCAACAGACCCCATGACGCCTGACACGAACGATTTGCTCACTGTGGCTCCAGGTTCGCCGCCCCTCAACCACCCTCAGCCCCAATCCACGACTTCTGGGCCTCAATTATTCCACAGGAGCGCCAGGCTTGAACCCGGCTCCGGAGACCCTTTAGAAGAAGAAATAAGAACCAGACTCAGTCGACTGGTCGGCCGAGGCAACAGCAAAGACATCAGCTCGTCGGACGAGGAGTGTGTGCAGCGGCCAAACAAACAGCTGGTGGAAGAAAGCGAGAGACAGAAAGAGAAGCTGAGGCCTAAAGACACCCAGGGACAACGACAGCGTGCAGGGGACAAGAGAGAGAACGGAAGCGGAGCTGCGGAGCGAGCGAACGGCCAGGAGGCCAAAAGAGGCGCAAGAGTAGGGAGGAGCACTTCTGAAGTTCAGGAGAGGAGGTTGGAGACGGGAGGAGAGAGTTTGGAGCAGCGAGTAGCTGAGCAGGAGCAGAGGCGAGGAGACAGGAGAGAGATGAACAGAGTAAGTAAGAGACAACACAAGAGAGACTCGGAGAAGGAGGCTGAAGTCCTGAAGAGTGGATCCAGTGCCACTTCACCTGCTGTTACACCATCTGCCCAGGAGGGGGCGCAGTCCAACAACCAGGTGAGATGGGAGAAATACAGGGCTCAGATTCCATCCTCCATTCAGTTTTCTGTCTGTTTTTTGCTCAAATTTCAGTTTTCATAAAAAAAAATCCCTTTATCACTCCCATTTATGCTGTTTTTAATCAGCCCTCCATCTTGTGCTTTTCCTGATTTGCCGTGTTTCCCTCGGCTGTGTTCTTGCGCTGTGTGCTTCTTTGTGTCGTGTGTGTGTTTGCATCAGGTGGGACAGAATGACTCGGAACAGCAGCAGAGACTTCAGCTGCTCTCTTCTGTCCTGCAGCAGGTGAGATCAAACTTGTAGGAAGCAAAAATCATCTTTAAACAGCTTGCAGGAAGCCCTGGTCGAGGACAGATACAAACAGAATTAATTCCTGCACCAATAATTTTTATTAGTGTAAAATCATTTTCACATGAACACTCCCTTTTTATGGGAATTCCACATTAATTACAGAGAGGAAATAAAAATAAAGCATCAAAAGTCCGATTACACTGTTTTCAGAGAGCAAACTGTTGCAACAATGATTTTTTTCTTTCTTTTTGAGTAAGATTTAAGCAAAGGTCTATAGTAACTAAGTACATTTTCTTTACTACAGTACTTAACTAATCTTTTAAGGACTTGTCATTTTTTGTCAAAACTTTTGCTTTTATTTTGTTACATTCAAAACATAAAAAATATACTTTTACTTCTTTACTTTAAAATTGAACTCACCATGGAAGGAGTTGTTTATGCACTCTAAAAATGAAGTGTTGCATTTACTAAGTTATGTCAACTGGTTTCACTAAGCCAGGGGTGTCAAATTAATTTTTACCAAGGGCCACATGAGCAGTATAGTGTTATAGTCAACATCAATGTTTCATGTTCAACTTCATCTGAGCACTTCTAGCAAACAATAACTGTACCTGGTTTTTCCTGCATAGAAACAGCGTTTTTACATGTCTTCTTATAAACACTGAAAAGTACCTCTTGTACGACTGACTAAATGTGAAATAAATAATACAGGAATACTATTAAAAGTAAGTATTTTACTCACTGTTGAGGTGTGGTGAGTAGCTGTCATCTTCAATTATGAACTCCCACTTTATAACAGGGAATTCCCATGAATTATCAACATGCATTATGGGAGATGTAGTTTATGGTCAATGGTGGGTTTAAAGCTGCTTATTTTGAGACATTAATACAGGGAGGGCTATTCAACTAAAATGCTCAGGGGGCCACAGTGACTCAAGTGTTATTTATTATCTTTCACCTTTTAAATTTGTTTATTTTGTTGCATCGAATCTTAAATTAAAAGTTTACCATTAATGTAAATACTATTATCTATAAAGCAATTTAGACATTTTCTTTAAAAGAAAATATGTATATTTCTCAATTTACTCAACTCAGTTTAATGGAACCAGTTTGGTTTAGTAAATACAACACTCCATTTTTAGAGTGTAAAAGTTATTTTACTTTTCTTACCGATTACTGCGAGCAGTTTCATGACTTTTACTTAAATCTGTTTTTTATCAGTGAAATTAATTTTAAAGTTATTTTCTGTTAAGGTACTTTTACTTTTACTTAGCTATTTTAAGTACTTTATACACCTCTAGATTTAAGTAGTTTTGTATACAATCATGTTCAAATGAGTGAACTGACCATAAAACACAAAAATGGCTACAACTCAGCCAGTTTTACAGACACTGAGCTGAAATCTGGTGTGGTGGTAGCTGACTCCAACGCTAGCATTTTGAGTTTTTAGAGAAATTAAGGCTAAAATGTATGTAAAACTGCAAACTTTAATTGATGAAATAAACTCTGATTTCATATTTATTTTTTTAATTCCATTGTGACAAAAACCTACACAAAGTCATGCAAACAGCCTCACAGTTACACACACAGACACACACACCTGAGGAGCGACAGTCAATATTTGTCATTAGGCAGATGCATTATGAGGGCTCTTATGAGTCAGACTTGTTTCTTCCAACATGAATGACACGTGTACCACCGTGTTCTATTTCTGTGGGTCTTCTTAGCTCTCTTTACAATTTCATTAAAAAAAAAACATTGCAGCAACTCTATTTGTTTTCCTCCTCCGTGTTTTACTGCAAATATATATCCTTTTAAAGCACAGCAGTGTGTAGAGTTTGGGCTTTATCAAATTAATTAATATGAAGTATTGAGTCTGCCATACTGTCCATCTTACTGCTGATATAATTACCTGCAGCATTTTCAGTTTGCGTCAGTGGCTCTGTGGATAAACAAGGTGCTGGCTGATAAGTTTTGCCGAATCCAACAAGTATAAGAACATATTTCCGTCAGGTTAGCCGACAAGTTTAGTTTTTACTTAAAATGCAAAGAAATTATTGTCTGAGCAACCTTGTAAATACTAATATGCTGGTTAGATGTGAGAATCGTGTGTTTCTGACACATAATTTGTTTGCTTTAGCTTTTGAGTTACTGTTTGCTCGGAAGTCAAGCAGGCGGCCAAATGAGTCACAGAATGAAACATAAACACCAGAGTGGACGTTTGATTCTGGTGCTGATGTTGGGATGTGTTCACTCCACCTTTGACCAGCGCAGATCGATGTCTCCAGCGTTTTTAAGATCACTAATTTTAGAGATAAAGACGCAACACACCCCTTCCCATTTCTTTCTCATCCATTCTTCTGACTTTGCCTTGAAACACATTTCAGTCCGCCTTAAAAAACAAATCAATGCCTCAGATGCTGCTGATTAAAGCTTCATGCAGTGATTTATTCATTACTGAGCAACACTCATCTCCACACACTTCTTTCCCAGTTCCTGTTGATGTTTTGGTTTATTTAGAGGGGAAAACATGCATGTTTGCCATCTTCTAATGCCTGATTTTAAAAAATGTATATATAAAATGTAAATAACGTTCATAAACCCATATTTCATTGAGAATGGAACACAGTAAAGATGTTACTTGTTTAAACTAACAGGTCTGATTCTGTTCTGGACGTCACTGCATGAGCTCATGAACATTTCCACAAATCATTACTTGTAAACACGGTTCACAGTTTCATCCACAAGTACTGGTTAAAGCTCTATCGTGCAAAAAAGAAAACATCCATAAATGTCACTCTGGCCTGAATTTAGCCTGGACTGAGAAATGAATATTTTACATTTTTTTGGAAACTATGTCAGGTGAACTTACAGTTTTATCTTGATATTTCTCAGAGAATATTCTTGAAACCAGCGCAGTGATTGGTCCATGCCAAGGTTTTCTAACGACATCATCCGGGATCAGATATGCGACATGGCAAAAGTGTCGTAAATCGGTTAAGATTTAATCTGCACTTTGCTTAAAGTGAGACTGAGACGCTGATAACTGACTTTGAAACCCAGCTTTGAGCAAAGATGTTTTTACGCTTAAGTCCACTTTTAACAGCATTCTTAAGAGTAATTATAAGAAGTTATAGATAGATAGATAGATAGATAGATAGATAGATAGATAGATAGATAGATAGATAGATAGATAGATAGATAGATAGAAAGAAAGAAAGAAAGAAAGAAAGAAAGAAAGAAAGAAAGAAAGAAAGAAAGAAAGAAAGAAAGAAAGAAAGAAAGGAAATATCCTGTTTCCAAATCTTTCCTCTGTTATATTTAAAGTTAAATGTGATTAATTAGATCCTGGTTTTAATTAGTGACTGAGGTGCTGATTCCTCTCTTTAAAAGCTGTAAAAACTGGCTGCACTTTTAAAGGACGTGTTTTCTTCTCCGTGACGTCTTTTGGTTTTTCAAAGCATGAAGACAAAGTCATCATTTACCTTCCCTACTTTTGTCTTCATCTGTGTTCCGTCTCTTTTATGAAAACATTTCTCACATCTTCGCTCCAAACGCTTTGATTACTTTTCCAAGCTGAGCACATGTGGGTGTTTACAAGATGATAATTAGGCCTGTGATAAATGGAGGAACACATACCACAAAACTACATTAACTTAGCTTTATTTATAGAATTATGGATGTTTTTTTTACCAAAATAATAAAGCACAAAAGTTTTATATCAGAGTAGTTGCACTTTCTTTTATTATTTATAATTTAGGCATATTTTTAATTATCTTTTTATGTTTTGTGCCGCATTTATGTTTTTTATGTGATGCTAATAATTTGCTTTGCTCTGTTTGCACATTAAGTTTGCTTTTTTTGTCAAATATTCAATTTTTTTCCAACCTGTTTTCTACCTGAACATAATTTTTTGTGAAAATGTTATTTTATCTTAAATTTACAATGCACAAACTGAGCTGTGTTGTTCATTTTGAATGTAATACATTGAAAAAAGCTCATCGAGGAACGATCTGGAGATAAATAAGTTTTTCTCCCTCCAGTGGGGGTGCAGTGTAAAAAGTTTGAGACTCACTGGTTTGCACCAAAAACTTTTTTATTTTTTCGCTGATGATGAAGCTAAAGTGAACGTTTGTGTCTGCAGCAGAAGTATTCGGCAGCCTCGCTCTGCAGCATCACCACCGAGGTGCTGAAGGTCCTGAACGCCACAGAGGAGCTGATAGGGGAGGCAGGCGGGGAAAGCTACACCCCGTCCGAGTCCATGAGCGCCTCTCCGATCTCCAGCAGCTCGGAGACCCGCAAGCTGGACCAGAGGCTCACCAAGATGGAGGAGAACGTGAGCTAAAGATGATTGCGGCTCCGCGGTTTCTCTTCAGCTGATGTGAACCAGCAGTTCAGCTCCTCCTCCTCTTCCTCACCCTGCAGGTCTACCTGGCTGCTGGTGTCGTGTACGGACTGGAGGGGGCTCTGGGGGAGCTGGAGCAGTGCGCCCGCAGCATCAGCAGTGGGACCACAGACACCCAGCTGGCCTTTCTGGAGGACCAAGTGGCCACAGCAGCAGCTCAGGTCCAGCAGTCTGAACTACAGGTATCAAACAAAACTGGTATAATTTTATTAATTAATCTTAATTAATATTTTTTTAGGCTTTCAGACGTTTTTGCACAATTTATAGAATTTGGCTCCTTTTTAACTAACTTTGACTAAACAGGAAACATCATCCTCATCTCATTGCAACGGCTGAGCACTGCTAACAAACAATAATTGAGCTCCACCTGGTTTTTCCTGCATAGAAACAGCGTTTTAAAATGTCGTCGTATAAACACTAAAAAGTACTACATGTACGACTGACTAAATGTGAAATAAATAATACAGAAATACTATTAAAAGTAAAAGTAAGAGTTTTACTCCCTGTTGAGCATCTTGAATTCTGAACTCTCCCACTGGAGGGGCGTCCCAATTTAAATGGACATCTTAATAGTGGGGAATTCCCACTTCCCAGTACAACTGGGCTGCAGCAAAAGTAGCCAGTTAAAATGCAGCGACATGGAAATTTTACACTGCTAATTTCACCAAGTACTGCGCACCGCCACCTAGTGGTGGGATGCTGTCATTTTGCGGGTAAAATATTCTACATGCATTATGGGAGATGAAACATTTGGTCAACGCTGGCTTTAAGGCAGCTTATTTCAAGACATTAATATATAGTATTTGAAGCTCTCATGGGCCACATAAAATGCTGTGGAGGGCCACATTTGGCCCGCGGACCTTGTGTTTGACATGTGTTTTAAAGGATTACAAATACAGTAAGTCTGACACTTTGAAACTCCTTTTCTTTTCCAATATGTCAGTTTGATACATTCAGTCTGAACAAACCTGAAGTTCCGTGTAAAACACTGTTATTGTTGTTGTTGTTATTGTTGTTTCCGTTTTAAACATTTAAACTTTTTGTGCTTCAAGATCTCAAACATCGAGGCGAGGATATCAGCTCTGAAAACAGCCGGGTTAAATGTCACTGTCTGCAATCGCTTCAAGTTAAAACCAAAATCTAAGGTGACTGATTGGGTTTTTCATTTCTGTCTTATTCAACAACACAAACGTTTGTGTTGTTTGTGTTTACAGTTTTCTCTCTTGGTGGTACTGAAGTTTATTAAACTACCGGTAATAAGTAAAAAAAAATATCAGATTTTTTTTATTCTTTCTGCTGCCTTTTATTTTATTTGTGATTTGTATTTTTTAGATATAGAATTTAGGTTTTTTTTTTTTAAAGAAACGAATAAAGTCTAAAAAATTAAAGACTATTTCAGAAAAACCACTAACTGTGACTAAACTGATCATTTATAAAGAATGTGAGGGTTTTATCACACTGCTAGACTCAGATTAGAACTACAACCTGTTTATTCTGGACCAGACATTGACTTTAGTAAATTAATTATGTTCAGTTCTAAAATGTTCAGTCGTAGTTCATTTAGGAAACAATCTTTGATATTTATAATTCAGTAAAGAGGCTGTATTTGTTTTTATTTGGAGTAGAAAATTGTTTAACGTGGACTTAATGGAAATAAAGTCGTCTCTGATATCTGAGACTAATACAAACAGAAAAACAAGATGGTGTCTTAAATTAAAAAAAAATAATTTTCACATTTAACTGGTTGTTTTTTCAGAAGGGACAGCAGACATTACAGAATATACCAGAATTCACCATGAAGGCTAGTTTTCATCCCTCAGGGTTTCATATAAATACAAGTTAACAAGATTCTTTCATAAAACCGTATTTAGTAACATGTTTAAAAGAAATAATAAGCCATATATCACAACAATAACTATTCATTGCAATACAAACAACACATTTTACACCATTAAGCACTGTTTCTTTAAATGTATTATAGTCATATTCTCATTGCAGCCTGAAACTCTGGACTCATCGCGCCATCAGAGGAGGAAACTTCCTGCTCCGCCGTTAAAAGGTATTAAACTCTTATATTTTCTTTTTTTAAGTTTTCTTTTTCCTTTTTGAACAACAAAATATATAGCACTCAAATACGTATTTATATTTTGATTCATCTGTTTTTGCGTTAGTTTGCAGCATTTCACAAAAAATTGAGTGCATGAACTATGATATACCCTCTTTTTATTCAGTGCTGACTCAATGTTTTAGCTTTGTAAACAGGTGTGTGTGTGTGTGTGTGTGTGTGTGTGGGCTGGTATTCCCTACGTTGTGGGACAGTGTTTTTGGCATACACACCT